>OZ007589.1:243342435-243938150 GCA_963931845.1 Maratus michaelseni
CAAACAATTTTTCCCCCATAAACCATAATGTAACAGAATTCTTTTGAATGTCCCTGTAAGAGAGATATAAATGCTACACATTTCATTTTCAATACTGAACATTATATGGTAAACTTCAATAACATATAAAACTTTCATGGCAATCCGAGTATATTTACGAGAGTTAGAGCATGGGCAGACATACAAAGCGAATTCATAGACACTTTTAAACTATGTTGGAAAATGTTAAAAAGAGAAAATTTGAATACAAAAATTATAATAATCTTACAAATTTATGAGAGTGGTATAGCACAGTAGCGCGTAATGTGGTTCTCAAATTCCTTGCTCAACAACGCGAAACTTTCTAATACAGTATCTGATTCATTTTTAAACACAAAGGCATAAAATTGGCAGGTCTGACTATTGAAGCGATTTGGAATCGAAATGAATTTTTCATGTTTTGATAAATAAATTACTTATCGGGTTATAAGCGATTCGTGTCACGTTTTTTCCCTTTCTCCTGCTCCGGCGTCGGAAATTGGGTTGAAAACGCCAACTTTGACAGTGTTTTCTGAAAAATTTTCTGTCTTTACCAAAAAATAAAATAAAATAAAATAAAGAATAGTGGAAAACGTCTTTCGGTTAAGAACAGCTGCATTTTCATGCGTTTCCGAACAAAAATAAATTAAAGAATATGTCATAAAGTAGCCATTTTAAAGTAGTTTGGATTTTAGAACAACCTTAAGAGCGGATAGCCCTTGGTAAATTTGAATATACATTTTTTTTTTAAAATAGAGCTTAAATAGCCCTATGTCTTTACAATTTAAATATAGTTCCTGAAATCAATTTAAAAATTGAACAAGATCATATAGACTTGAATAAGTTAAATCCTAGCTTTTCTTTTCCTTTCTATCTCTTTTTGTTTGTTTCTCTTTGAAAACCCGTATTTCAACATATTGGGCTTTAGATTCATTTTGGAGACAAAGATAGAGATATTTCATTAAAACACCAAGCTAACCAATATCAAATCAAAAATAAAACATTATAAATCAATTATTTTAGCAATAAAAAAACCTGTGCAGCTAAAGTAAAAATAAATAGCCATAAAAATAAAATTAAGCATTCTTAGGCATTTTTAAAAATAATATATTTTTTTCCCAACCACCTTTGTTTTATCAATTGGAATCTTTAAACGGAAATATGCAGTAAATTAATTTGTATGCATACATTGGACAACTATTTTACAATGATCAAAAGACGTATTAATAAAATAATTTTTTGCGATAATAAACACTTCGATAAAAATATTTTCTTAATCAGGGAACTTATTCGAAAATACTCTTTTTAATGATTTATGAATTTTAGTGAATAACGATTTTTAGGTATTAGGTGTGAGATGCGAGACAGTAATTATTATTAATAAAGAAAATGCTAACTCACCTCTATGTTCAACTTCAAGTTGTAAGCAGATGATTTTGATACTGATAACTTCTTATTAATTGGACAAAGTTTATATGTTACAGAATAATTACCACTTTCTTGTTGTTCTATAACGTCAAAATATTCATTATATGCCAACCAGGGCAGTTCTATACTATTTTTGTCTGTCATTCTATTACATTAATCTCAAAAGAAGCATCCCACATTAAAACACAAGATCTAATAATGAGTAAGAAGACAAAGGATTCCCAGCAAGAAAATTAATTTTTTCGATGAGTGAGTACTTTTCGGTTTTATCTGCAAATCCAGCAAATAATAGATCACTTTACGTTTCAGCTGCTAGTTTGTTTGAAGGCAAAAAATCATTCCTTCCTAGTGCACTTTTGATAATAAAACGGTGTACTTGTTCGTTTTCTGTGCTTTTTCGAATATTTATATATATTTAATTAGAGTTCTATCGATTTTAAACTGGCAGGAAGCGAGCAGAAATTTTGTTTGAAGGGGCATATTTTAGATGATCGATTATTTATTTAAAGTTACCAGACAGCAAAGATCACGGAACTTGAAAAAAAAGGAGAGTTTTAAATTTTGTATATGGAGAGGTGAGGGAGATTTTAGGGGAAGGGGGGCAATTTATAATACTTATTATTTATCGTCACTACAGAGCACTATTTAGGGCAGAAGATTTTTTTTATATAAAAATAAAAATAACTTAAAGATTTTAGATTTATTTGTATGCTGGGGGGGGAGGGGGAGAGTAAATTATGGGAGGTATGGGGACAATTTAGATGGTTACTTATATATTATTATTAGGTAGAAACGAATGTGGCTATTTTTTTAAAAAAATAAAGTGTTCTAAATGTTTGAAACTGTATGCTGGAGGAGGGGCAAAAAGGGAAGCGTAAATTTTGGGGACAAGAAATAATTTTTAGTTATTGTCATTAGAGAGCAACAAAGGGAATGGAAGATTTTATTTTTGTATAAAATAAAGATTTTAAAATATTTTAAACTCCTTTGTATGCTACTAGGGGGAAGCGTGAATATGAGAGTTTAGGGATAATTTAGATGATTTATGTTTAGATAAATCCGTTCTTTTCCTTTTTCTTTTAAATGAAGATTTTACATTTCTTTGCTTGCTGGGGGTGGGGGGCAAAAGGGAGAAGAAATTAGTCAGATAGCCAGACGACTATATTTTGGTAAAAACAATCGTAGTCGTATAAAAATACATTATATTGAGAAGATTTCTATGGATTTAAATAACAATAGAGAAAGTTTCTGACACCCAAACTGTGAAAATGACAGTTAATTTGTGACCGTGCCCGTCGTCTATGGAGAAATATGACACTGCAACTGAGATTTGCCGCTGACGTTCGCAAATTGTTGCAGATAACATATTTCACACAAAAGAAACGAGTTAGGACCATGTGGCACTTTTTTCCTCCCTCCTAAAGTAGCGTCAAATGTAGCGTCGATGCTCGCTACAAACTACTGATATTTTGTATCGCGCTACTCGCTACACTACAGTTTTTTTAATGTAGCGCGCTACACTACAAACTACTGGAAAAAGTAGCAGCTACTGTAGGTTCGCTACTTGTAGCGCGCTACTTCCGAGCCCTGAACTGAGTTATCAGAACACTAACTAAGAAATATCTTATGGCAGAATCAGTGTTCGAATCCATGCTCCCTTTAGAGAACCAGATATCTTCTTTCACCACTTCTTTACACCACTCGGCCATCTTGACTTCGCTCAGAGTCCCTATGGAATGAAACCAGATCAAAACTGGTTTTTCACTCTGTTTAGCGATAGAAAAGACCCCTAATATGCTCATTGATCATATCAGCCAAATAGATCTTAACAGATCCGCTTTGCATTTAAAATACATATAGATGGTTTAAAGATAAGATTTCATGTAATAGATTTCTCCTTATTACTATAGAAAAAAGATTTAAATAAGTGATTTATACATGGGAATTTTAATTCAGTGTATTGAAATTTCAAATTTCAATTTATTATAATTTATAAAACTTTTCATTTCCTATAACAGAATGAAAAATCTTTTTAACGTGAAAAATAAAAGCTACTTTCTACTCAAAAAATCCGAATCGTATGTGGTTTATAGAAAATCCTAAACCATCCGATTATTTTTCAATCTCTCTGTGTTTACAGACTTCAAGACCTCTTGAGAGACGTTATTTCCATTTAAATAGATTTCTTTTTTGGAGCATCTCGCGGATTCTTTTCTCTCAACAATAATACGAAGTGATCGAAAAATTCAAGGAAAATTTGAAAATAAGTATTACTTTTGATTATTCTTTTACTAGGATTGGTTTGAATTATTTATTTCTGCGTAATATATTCTCGCATTATTATGTGAAAAAATTGCACTCTTTGCATATTTCGTTAAGCATCCCACTTTACATGAAGTATGTTTTCATTAGTTTGCGTAGCAACCCGATGCAGCGCATTTGAACTGCGAAAGATTTTTTGGGGAAAAAAAAAGAAATATAATTTAACTACATTTAGTAAAGATTTATAACATTAATTTTATGGAATTTCTTGTTATAAGAAATAATTAATGTTTACTATATAAGTGAACTGAAATTTATCAAGCAGGGCGGTCGCTCTGCCAAGCCAAGCTTTAAAAAAAAAAAACGCCACACAAACAACGCCAAGAACTGGAATAAAGACCGCTAATGCTTATATACAGAAAGCAACTTCGCAATGTTAAATCGACAAAACATGCCAGATTAAAATATCAGATATCAAACAAACCAAGCGTCGTAGAAAAAAAAAACGAAAACTAGAAGAATCTAAGGAAGAATTTCTTCAATTTAAGACCAAACTCATCTTCATAAGTGATTTATAAACAGAGATATAGCTTTTTTTAAAAAACGTCGAGTTACTTAAAATGATCACTTTTTTCTTCGTCAAACTTTTTTTTCAAACAAGCTACAGGCCTTAATATTGGGCAGAATAAAAAAAGGATTGCATTTTTGGACAAGTAATTAGGTAATCTATGTGCTTTTATAAAATTCAGTGTAAAAAAAAATATTTTCTATCCTTAATTAGCAAAAAACTGTTAATTAACTTGGCGATTAAAAAATTATGCCAAAACAGAGATAAAACCCGCCACCGACCATGTACCATCTGTATTAAAATAGCACAAATCAGTTACAGGTTATAATATAACCACATCAAATTTCATCTGCAAGTCAGCCATTTTCTTCTGAAGATATTTTTTTTTTAAATAAAACTTCACAATTATAAGAACACATATTTTATCAAATAATTAAATATGACTGCAAACTGTGGCAGATGATTGTTTCTAACATGAATAAGTATGAGAAATTGCCGGTTACGGATATGGATCTGGGTAGCTCAGTCGCAGAGCGTCGGCATGGTACGCATAAGGTCCCAGGTTCGAGTCCAGGCCCAGGTTAATTTTTCACTCATGTTTGTTTAGTGTACTTAATTGTCTGATAAAATGCGTGTTCTTATAAATATTGTAAAATAAAGTAATCAGACGTAGTGTTTATGCTTTAAAAATATTTTAAATATATAATTTACGTTTTTATAAAGATCTTTAAAAATAAATTAGTTTTTGAGGGAAGATGTACCTTCTAAAATGTATACATTAAGAGTTATCGCCATTTAAAATTTCTTTCCAAACGTAAACAAAAATTTTGAAATGAATTAAATGTGATTCATTTATTTCTAAAAATAAAAAAACACGGTAAAGGACAGGCATTTCGTTCGCAGGAATACCTTTCACGTCATCTACTATATATACGAGGCTAGCGAAAAAGAACACAAACGGAAATTTCGTTCCGTTCCTTTATAAATCGAGATCTGCTGAATGGAATTTGATGGAACTTGCACTGTTCGAAAGATAATTTTTCAGGGAAGGTTTTAGTATGTAACACAACGTTCTACGTATAATAGCTATCGAATTATGATAGAAAGTTCTGTTATTTTGGCCGAAAAGGTTACCATTGCTAATTTTTTGGCGATCATTACTGTTGCAGAAAGAAATGAAAAGGCTATACATCTCGAAAAATAAAAGAAAAACTGTTACTAATTTTATTTTTTAAAAAAAAAGAAAGAAAGAAAGAAAAAAAAAGAGTTTTGATGAGAGAATATTATAAAACGAAAATATTTAATTTAAACATGATTAGAAATGTTCATAATGCTTAAAACATTATTCAAGGGGCAAGATTTCTATTGAAACAAATTTGGCGATTTATCTTTTGTTTTTGGCGATTTTGATTTTACTTTTGACCCCAAACAATTTGATTTTAAGCCAAAAAGTGTCTTTTTTTCTTGCAGAAAGAATTGAAATGGCTATACATCTGGAAAAATAAAAGAAAAAACTGTTACTAATTTTATTTTTTTTAAAAAGAAAGAAAAGAAAAAAAAGAAAAACAGTTTTGATGAGAGATTTTAGGCCAAAAGGTGTTTTTTTTTCAAGTGTACGACTGCATTTTCGCAGTATTTTTTTTTTTTTTTTGGTACTTTTTGGTTAGCCGGGCGCCAGTGATATATATATATATACACACACATATATACACATATATCTACACAAATGCATGTATATACATACATATATATATATGTGTGCGTGTGTGTGTTCATATATCACTGGTGCCCGGTAACCGAAAAGTACCTTTTTTTATTCAAATGCAAACTATATCAATGGCAATATACTTCTATTTACTTCTACATATATGAAATTTCGTTCCGGCTGCTTATAACTCGAGTTCTGCTGAATGCATTTTCGTAGAACTTAAACTAAGATAATTTTTAAGGGAAGGTTTTAATGTATAACATATCGTTCTACGTAGCTTAGTTATATAATTATTCTGGGAAGTTCTATAATCAGATCAATCCGATTATGAAAGATTAGCCTTTTTAAAAGATTTTGCCGAATGTATTTCGATGGAACCTATACTATTAAATAATTTTCTAGGGAACGTTTTATTATATAACGTTGCTTAGTTCTAGAATTATAGGGGGAAATTCGAAAATCGGGTGACCATTTTTTTTATCAAATATTAGCCTTTTCAATATTTGATTCCGATTATGAAAGATTAGCCTTCTAAAAAAGTTCTACTGAACGGATTTTGATGAGAATTTTATTGTTAGTTAGATGCTATTTCAGAAATGGTGTTAATGTACTATATATTGTCCTACGTTGCTTAGTCCAACAGTTATGTGTGAAGGTTATATAGTCAAGTGAACCCGATTCCGAAATATTGGCCTTTTTGATAGTTTTTACTGGGCGTATTTTTTGCGACTTGCATTGTTAAGTAGATAATTTGTAAGGATTGTTTTAGTATATTTTATATCGTTTTGTTGTTTTAGAATTATGTGGAAAAGTTCAATAATCAGATTATCAAAGATTAGCCTTTATAAAAACTTCTTCTGAATGGATTTTGTTAGTTAATTTGTTTGCATTGTTATTTCGATAATTTTTAGTGATGGTTTTAGTATATTGCATATAGTTTTATCATTCTTTAGCAAACCCTAACTGTAAATGACCAAATAAAAGATTTGGTCCTTAACAGCTAAAATTTTGACTGCACATTAGAAAATATAATAGCGCAATCGCGTCATTTTTCAGTAATGTGGAAGGATATTCCACGTAAATATACAGATTGCTTTCAAATACAAGGTCAAATTAAACGATATATTTCGTTTGATTCAGGGTTCATTTGTAGAAACCGACCAGCGCAGCGGGCGCAGCGGGCGTAGCTTGCTAGTTTTCCTATAAATTAATGAAATTCAGTTGTTAAATTATTTTTGTTTCAGAAGTGAAGTTTCCATTTAAATTTATTGTAACAGTACAATGTTTAATTGAATAAAATAAGGTAAATCTAAGAAATTGCTAAGAAATTCCAAACATGCACAGGGCAACGCAAAAAAAATAAAATAATAATAAACAAAAAATAAAAAATAGATAAATAAATAAATAAAAATCAGCTTTCAGAAATTCTAAAAATTGTTCCGCTATTCATATTATGTATCTTCGGGGTCCATCCTCCCACTTTCAGCCCTCCCACCCAAAGGGGGCACTTTTCTAAATTTTGCCGACACCTCTCATGTGATATATCCTTGGAAAAGTCTGTGAACGCTTAATCATAATATGCAGGGGGGGGGGTATTTTCTAAATTTTGCACATACCCCTCATGTGATGCATCGTTGGAAAGGTCTGTGACCGCTTAATCCTATTATGCATCTCCGGTGTTCATCCCCCCTTTTGCCCCCCAAGCGCGATTAGCTTTCACCACCAGGGGACGCTTTCCTATATCTGTTCCTACGAGTCGGATCACGACGGGGTATGGCTCATTCGACTCGACATCAATAGAGCTTTCCGATTTTAGTTCGTTTTTTCACCACCAGGGGGCACTTTTCTATCTCTGGTTCTATGGGCTAGATCACGACGGGGTACAGTTCATTCGACTCGACATCTATAGCCTTAACGATTTCAGTGCCCGAGGTTCATACAGAACAGATTGCGCTACCTGGTGGTGGAAGATGGAACTTGAGCGTGCGCAGCACGACTGCTATACGGTGCCGAAGGCAGCGGGGACCCGTGTCGGAAGTTAGTTTGGTTAGAGGTTTATACTATTCGATGTGCAAATTAAGGGATTATCCGGTGCCGAAGGCAGCGGAGAACCAGGTCGGAGATTCGTTCGGTTCGAGGTTTATCTTATTCGAGGTTTTACAAGATTCGAGGCCCCGATATAAATTAGGGGTCCGCTAGCGGGCGAAGCCAGCTAGCGCTAATAATAAAAGAGTGTGATATCACGTTTGATTTCAAATGCAGCGCTGACACGCTATGTACGTATTGCGTTTTTATTCATTTCATCGATAAGTCAGTGATATTTTTTAACGGGGGATAACAAGTATTATAACAAGCCACATTTAGTATGTTGTTATTAGTTTAATTTAAAAATCTACTGGTATTTCTAGTTAACCTTTTAAACAATGACTGAAAGTAAAATGTAATTTTAAATTATTTCTCGTGTTTAGATTATTTAAATTATGTTTATTCTGTTTTAAAAAAAAGAAATGATATCTACAAAAACAACTTTTCAAAAGTAAAAAAAAAGCCAAGCGTAAAAAAAAAAAAAAAAGTTGTGGCTAAAAAATGGTGTGATATCAAATTTCCAAGCTATTATATTACTTTTTTAACTTTTTTCCATTAAATAAGTTATCATATATATAAGTCGAGTGCCTACGTATATGTTAATAGAAATCGTTTTCTCCTGTACTAAATACATCCTAACGAGTTTCTGAAAATTCAATTTTTTTCAAATTATGCATGATGGGCTTGGCGGCCATCTTTTCATATTTCTAAGCACCCAAATTTCTAAAGTAAAAGCGTAATATGTTTGCAATGTAATATGTTTATAACAATTTCGAACTTCAGATTTTAACTACGGACAGATAAATTAGATAAGACTGATATTTTGAGAAATTGATTTTTACTAGTTTGAAATTATTAATTACTGTAAAAAATAATTCATAAGATGAATCTTTAAGATAAGTCATCATTATCTTAAGACACAATTTTCAGATCATACAAATCTATAAATGAAACGCTTAAAATATTTGCTTAAATAACAATTTTGAACTTCGGATTTTAACTACGGATTTGGATGCTTAGAATTTTGTGAATAATATGCAAAGATGGCCGCCAAGCCCATCATGCATAATTTGAAAAAAATTGAATTTTCAGAAACTCGTTAGGATGTATTTAGTACAGGAGAAAACGATTTCTATTAACATATACGTAGGCACTCGACTTATATATATGATAACTTATTTAATGGAAAAAAGTTAAAAAAGTAATATAATAGCTTGGAAATTTGATATCACACCATTTTTTAGCCACAACTTTTTTTTTTTTTTACGCTTGGCTTTTTTTTTACTTTTGAAAAGTTGTTTTTGTAGATAAAAATTACACTTTGCAAGTTACGGGATTTTGATGCAATTTTAGTAGAATGCATTTTCAAGAGAAGGGTAAATACGTGTAAAAAAATTCCCTTGGTCGAGAGGATTTTGGATAAAAATTTAGAGAGCTTCCCATTATTGCCAAGCAATTGTTTGTTTACTTGTTTAACTCGCCTAAGTGAATTCGTCCTAGCAAGCATCGTCAAGTTCTGTAGTGTGGTTTGCTACGGTTTGGACAAAAAAAATTTTTGATCTGAGAATATGCCGTGTACGTATCAAACTACATGTTCAATAACAGTGCATTCATTTTAAACAAATTTGGAAAATACTATTTCATACGGATCATTAATACTAAAATTATACTAATTTTAATAAACGCCATATAAATACTCCTCATAAGTAATAAATTTCATTCATGAACCCCCTGACAAAGACCTGCACGTTCCTGACCGTGCTTACCTAGATGAAAGGGAGAGCTTCCGGATAAAATAAACAGAAATGGAATAACCTAAGGTATATGGCGATAATTATAAATGAGCCCGGTGGATTTCGCATACATAAACTGTTAATACGATGATCAAAATAACGGGGAACTGTGTGCTTTTCAGTCATATGTATTTAATACATCGATCACTATAACGGGTACCTATTAATTTTGCGTGCTTAAATCTTTAAAATGAGAATCATTTTAACAGAGCCCTATGTGTTTCATTCCTATAAACTTATTAATCAGCAATCACTATAAAGATGTGTGTACATACCCGAGCCCATAATTTGATCAGTATTTAAATTGATCAGTATTTAAATCGTAAATATTAACTTCAAAAAATGTTTTTTGAGAAGAGGAGGGAATGTGCTACATTTTGCATGAAGATTGAAATCTGACTGCTAAAAGACGAAAAGCACAAAAACAATTTATAAAATATGAAAATTAAAATTAAAAACTTTTTCTTAGAAAAATGTCTAAGTAAAATACCTAATCGAAGATCAGCAATAGTTGTCTTATTCGTCTAATGATCTTTAATCGGGCTCATAGCCAATGCTGGAGACAAAATCTTTTAAACAGCTCTAAAATCACTGAAATATGCGTTTAACTATTTTTTAGAAGATCAATTCAGCTGTATTTTATGCTTCTTACCTAAAACTGCAGCTGAGATATGGCGAAATGACTCAAAACTTTCGACTGCCCATTTAACCCTTCTTAGTGGTTGAATTTCTAAAATTGCTGAAATACATGTTTAACTATTTTTTTTTTGTAGATTTGTTATGCGGAATTTCACTCTCTTACCTAAAACTGCTACTGAGATATGGTGAAATGCCTCCCTTAGTGGTTGAATTTCTAAAACCGTTAAAATACTTGTTCAACTAATTTTTTAGCAAATTTCTTATGCTGATTTTTACGCTTCTACCTAAAACTGCTGCTGAGATATGGTGAAATGACCTAACATACCCCCCCCCCCCATTTAGCCCCTTTAGTGTATGAATTTTCAAAAATCCTTTGTTATTGCTTGGCGAAATCATAACATCAATCTACTGTCCCAAACTCCGTGATATTGACTTTAGTCATTTCATCTGTGCGTTGATGAGTCAGTCAGACCATCAGTCAGGAGTTCTCCTTTTATGATATCAGTATAGATGTATCAATGGTAAAAATTTTTAAAGAAAAATAACGTATCCTAGTAAATCTGCGCAAGAGCATCAAGATATTTCTTAAATAAGGTTATTATAAAGTAACTTTTTGTAAATTTCACATTATCAAATAATATCCAGCTTCAATTAACGTAATCAAAATTATTTTTAATTTAATTCTAAATGTGATAAAAAATTAAATATATTTAAATTATAAGCTAAGAATAGAACATAGAGGGTTTTACATGGGATTGATCTTATGAACATAGTTAAAAAATGGTAAAAGAAAAGAAAAATATCACATTGATTTAGAAATTAAATACTTTAAAAAAATTTTATCTTTAATTTGTATATCATTATTATAGGTGAGCGTTATATGCCGGTTATAATAATTACAGATTAAAAATTAAATAAAAAGATGACCATATGAACTAACCTTTTTGATTTAATAAACATGCTATTTCTTTTTTACAAATAATAATAATAATAATAATAATAATAAATAAATAAATAGATATATATATAAATAACATTCGCTATCAGATTACAAGTAATAGTTATTAAAGGATTTGGTAGAAGTACCGGCTACCACTTTTATTTTCATTCTAAATCGTACAATTTTGAAAAGTAGTGGAGGAAAAGCAATATAGTGTGCCTTGATATGTTTCACATCTATTTAGAAAAAAAAAGTGTAAAAAGAGCTTTTTGTTTATAAAAATAAAAATTCCGAAAGTATGAAAATTTGGGTTTAGAAAATGCGGTCCGGCTACCCTATTTTTATTTTTTATTTTTTATTTTTTCGGAAAGAATCCCACAATTTTTATTATTAAGACAGAAGACGATTGTTTTAATAAATTTTGTTGATTAATAAATTTAATATGTACAGAAAGAACATGGAATTTTTTAATAAAGAAGCATTTTTGTCAACTTTATAAAAATCTTAGTAACTATCTCTGACAGTCTTCTTTTCATTATGTTCCTAGTTTTATTTTTAACATATTAAACAAAGCAAGTTGATAAATTGTACGTTAAACGTGACATAGGAGGTGCGTTCGCTTTATAACTAGTTTCACAATGTAAAAAAATCATCCTTATTATTTCAGAGAAATGAAGTATATCGTCTGCTATGAGCGAAATGAGCATGCCTTTTTTTCTTATTACGTTTATAAATGTGAATTTTTTTTCTACACCAGACAGCACTGTAAAATTAATTATGGAGATTTTGCTTTGTGAATGATTACGTCCATGGTTTAATATTTTTATGACTCATAATGAACAAATCTCCTGTGTTTATTTACTCTAATGAATTGAGATATTCGGCTGTTAACGTAATTTACACTGAAGTTATCTCAGAATCTATATATTTTTTTATGTGTACATAGAGGGCATCTCTAACGCATCTCTCAAACAAGCAAATTTTTTCAACGATCTTTCTAAAAATGTAACTTTTATGCAGTTTTATTAAAAAAAAAAAATTTTTGGATAAAAATGGCCGCCTGGCATATGAAAAAAGAAGTGGTTTGCCCGTATTTGTTTTCCTCAGTCACATGACTTGCGCTTTTATTATATAGATAACGTACGATAGGACTTAATAGAATAAATAAAACCTTTACTAATACTTTTTAAGTTTTGATTCGATTTTCATAAAATTCGAAATGACTCGACAAAATTCTATAACGATAATATATAATAAATTTCAAACCATTTGGTTGCGTTATTTTTGTACTCTTATATGCGGACAGACGGACGGACGGACAGACAGACAAACAGACCATACGACGACTATAGGTGCTACGTATTTATATAATTACGAACGCACTTAAAAAAGGCTTGCTGCTTGAAATATATATATTACTTTATCTACAAAAATCACAAACACAGTATTCACTCTCTACATTGATGTAGTCGCTATGGGCCCACATATCCCTTTCTAAGAATTCAACCCAGAATTTCCCTTTCTTGCCCGCAGAGAAAGAACCCTCCCAGAAGACGTAAATTGCATCATCTTCCTCCATCGAATATCTTCTTGTGAAGTGATTCGGTACCCAGTGTCACAAATGATACAACACAGCAATGCATCGTCCGTGATTCCATAAATAATTTTTTTCTGGTCTTCACGCAGAGTAAACACAGAGAGGTCCAAATACTGTGTAGCCGGTATTTAGACCACTCTGGGTGACCAGTATTTGGAACACTGCTATATTTAATTAAAAACTTTATTAAACATTTATATAGTAAAAACATATAACGTGCGTGCGGCTATTTTAGGAACTAAATATGTCTAGAAAACAATTTAATTGTCAACTTAACTAAATATACGATCAGTATTATTATTATTATTATTATTATTATTTATTATTTTTTTTAATGAAGAACATATACTTGAAAACTCTTGATATCCCAGATTCCGTAGTGTCGGCACGTTTGCTCTTACTGTTTATAAATGAGACAGACTTCAGATACGTACTGCTCATACCTTTCTTCTTTCAATGAAAGGTACAAACACTGCCTATAGCCGCTAGTCCGCGCAACGCTCACTTCTCAGAATACCTACTAGCCGGTATTTGGACCTTGTCCTCTATATTTAACATCAACCTTTATTATTATTATTATTATTTGCTTTGTATTTCACGAAAGTTTCTTTGGAAGGAAGGAGGTGCTCGTTATTCGGCAAACATATTTAATAGTAAAAAAAATGAAGTCTGAAACCTCAGAAACCAAAATATTTTTGATATTTAAAGAAACATTTATAAAAACAAATTTTCTTTTATTGCGACGGATTTTCAGAAACGTCTTCGAGTAGTTTTTATTGTGTATTAATTAGTTTTCTCAACCCGGAATATAGGGTTTTCGAAAGCGATCAATTCTCAAGTAAACATTTTCATGTTCAACCAACATATTTTACAGACGAACAGGAAATATTAACAGCATTAACATTAATATAAAAATTAATATTATTTTGTTACTTTTGCATATATAACTTCATACGCAACTGAATATATTTAATTGAAAATTGATACCATCCTAAAAACCGATATTTCAGTTTGAGAAAACTTATTAATACACTATAAAGCCCTTTATAATGTATTATACAGGGTGTTTCTAAATGAATATCAGAGTTTTAACGCTTTGTAGTATCTATTATAAAATACTTGAAATTATACTTAATACATAAAATGAAAGAGCAATTTAAACAGTTTTACCTACAAGCTTACAAGTGTTCAATGTGAACACCTTTCGTCACATGGCACACATCAAGTCGATAGCTCAGTTCTTTCCAAACGTCACTCTACGCTTACCCGATCTTGTGACGCCTTGTGATTTCTACCTGTTGGGATTTATAAAGGATCGAGTGTATGTGCCTCCACTACCAGCTGACCTACCCAACCTAAGAAACAGGATTGAGGCAGCTGTTGCAACAATCACCCCACAAACACTAATTAACATTTGCGAAGAACTGAGCTATCGACTTCATGTCTGCTGTGTGCTGTGTGACGAAAGGTGTTCACATTGAACACTTGTAAGCTTGTAGGTAAAACTGTTTGAGTTGCTCTTTCATTTTATGTATTAATTATAATTTTAAGTTGTATGTAATAAATACTACCAAGCGTTAAAACCCCGATATTCATATAGAAACACCCTGTATTCCATATACCATATCCGAATAGTATACTATTCGGATATGTTTCCGTAAATAACTGGCAGCAAAAGAAACTTGTTTTTATAGACGCTTCTTAAAAATCTGAAAAATATATTGGTTTCTGGGATTTCTAAAGACAAAGAGCACATTTCGAAATCGTGGGCAACTCGGAAGAGATTATTGTATATTTTCGTTTGTGGTTATATTATATTTTCGTAGATTAAGGAAAACAATATATTTTTACAGTATACTACTGAGCACTACATTGATCAAATGAAATCTTAATGAATCAATTAAGTTTAATTGTATCAATGCGGACATTTTTTCAGTTTATAAACCTCAGAACTTTCACGCACAATGAATAAGAATGAATTTTTAACTAAAATCATTAAATCTCTTACTGTCAACCCGAGATAACGACAAATTTCAACCAATACTTGCGTTATTTTAATTTAATTTCGTTCATTTAACACAGTTTTAAAACTTTGAGCAATGTTTAATATTCTCAAGGTTTACCATCATATACGTACAAATAAGTTTTTCATATCCTGTTGGGATACCCTTTTTTAGCATAAAAAAAACAATATACAATTCTGTCCTTTTGGACAGTCAGAATAATAAAAGTAAATTTCGGTTAAAACATGTTTGTTATGAATTACTGGTTTAATTGGATGAATTATTAATAAACTTATGTATTCAACCATGCTAAGAGTATATCTTCAGTCACGAAAAAGTACAATTATGTGACTATATTATCAATAGTAATATATTCTAGCGTGTAAACATACAATGTGAATACAGTCATATGATTCTTAATCTACGAAAATGTAATATAACCAAGTACGTACATACACATTAACCTCGATGAGTAATTCCTGAAAAGCGTTCTTTATCTCAGAAACCTAAAAAAACAATATATTTTTTAAAGTTAAAGAAACATTTATAAAAACAAAGTTTCTTATGCTGTCTCTGATATTCGGAACCTTTCAGAATAGTTATTAATTATATTGTGGTGTATTAATGTGGTCAAGTTCGTTATCTGAACTTCGGACTGTAAGGCACAGCAAATTTTTAATTGAGGCTTGTGATCTGGAACCTCAGTTCTCAGATTCCCGCTGAATAGAATTCTCATGAAATGTATATTTTCATCATGAGAATAATAGTAGATGAGCCGCAACTGTCGTCCCGGTCAGGTGAACCGCGAGGGAGTCCTTCTTTTAAATTTCGAAGCCGATCGGTGAATCGCGCTTATGATTAAGTCTAAAATTCGTCAGACGGTCGGATAATGTTTATCCAATTATAATTATTGTTGTAAATATTTTATATTGTTATAATTAATCCAGATTTATTAAAATTCTACGTAATCTAACTTTGAAAACCGTGTGGACTTCAAATTATTGCTCCTAGACATAAACCAAAATACTACTTTAATGAGTTTTCGGAAACCAGAATAACAGTTTTTAGGATGCTAGCAATTGTCTATTAAACATGTTTAAACATGCTCAGCGGCTTAACTTAATTTAAATATGCCACAGTCACAAAATTATATTGATTTTAGGTTAATGTTAAGATTAATGCTGCTAATTTATTATGTTTGTTTTTTCATGTCCGGAAGCATTGGTAAAGCAAGCACATGTCTGGGAAGCCCAGGAAATGTACTAGGACGCGGCGCCCCTGGGAGTTTCCAGTTACCCAAAGCTCTTGGGAACTCGGATGCGTCCCCAAGTGTCATGCTGCAGTTTCATTATATACACGGATCTGCTGCTGTAGCGACCTGGTCTTTGGTGTTTATACTATCAGTACAAAAACCCTAAACGGGTTAAAATTTGTGACGCAGAGCTTTACCTTGTGGATCTAAGACTTTTAAATATGAATCTTAAAAATAATGATATCACATTTTGAGTGACGCTATGCAATTAATTATTATATATTTATTCTATTTATATTCATTGGTGCAAATATTATTTTCAACATGAAAATACACTATAAAATTTATTCGTTGATACTTTTTCATTCACATCTCTCATAAATTCAAGTATGGGTTTTAAAAGAATGGATATTAAAAGTCGAGTGACGCCTTAACGTGTCTTTAATAGGTTTCTTTTAAAATTCAGTTTAAATTATTTCTGGTTTGTCTTCTAAAGTATATTAACACATCCGAACGTTACTTTTAAATTTTTAATACACTGTTAAAACTATCACTTTCACTGAGCCTATATTATGCATTGAAATGTATTTATTTCAATAAATTGATTTATCTTTTTAAATCTAATTTGTAAATGGTTTCTTTGTGTCATACTATTCATTTGCATACATTTCACTTAGTTTGGATACAGTGACGCAAAGTAAACCATAAAATCTGCAGTGAAATAGAAGTTTCAAAAATTAATAAAAATTAACTTAAAATTGCTAATTTATAGGAAAATCTTGAAATTCGTCAATTATCCGAGGAATAAGTGGGGGAGAAAAAAATTCAAAATTTGTCCATCCGCCGCAGAAAAAAATGGTAATTGGGACATGCAAAAATCATTGAGAATTTTTCCATATGCCCCCATATGAAACCAAAAAAATCACCAATCGGTTATTAAAAATAATGCAAATTTGATAATCGGTTACGAGGATAACATAAGAAAAATTGTCATTCAATCGTAGGGGAAAAAAATTAATTTAGGCATTCAATCGCGGGAAAGTATCGCAAAATTTGTCAATCAGTCATGTGAAAAAAAAAATTGTAAAATTCATCAGCTGTCTGCATGAAAAAAAAAATCTCTAAATTGGTCCAGCGATTGCATGACTAAAAAAACCTGAGCTTTGCCAGAAAGTTGCGGGGATAAATCTGAAAAATCGTCATGTCGCAAACTGGTTGAGTGAAAAAAAAAGGCGAAATTCATCGGTTGTTCGCAGGATAATTTGAAATTTGTTGATTGGTTGCAAGAACAAATCGCAAAAACGTATATTGTATGTTAGCATGTTACTACCTCTATGGTTATGTAACGATGCAGCATCATTTATCTTACCGAAATTGTGGCTCAATTTACTCCATGGAAATAAACAACCAAGTAAAAAGGTAAAAATAACAAATAACCAAGTAAAAATAACAAATAACGTGCGTAATTTTAAAAAGTACATGAAAATTAAATGCTAGCATTTCAAATAAAGACCGTGCAATTATAGAATAGTCTCATTTTTTTTTTATAATGGCTCGGAGTGAGCTGAAACATGTCAACAAACTAATAAAAGTTATCTTACTGTATGTTATGTTTTTTGTTTACACCTTTTAGCATTTAAAATAAATATATTATTAGAAGGTGTTATAATTTACTGTGATGAAACATCCAATGTAAGATAAAAAATTTAATGTTCAGTCTCTGAGTTTCACACAGAAGTTTTTCATGCTCAATTTAACATTATTTTTTTGCATATGATTCAATTTTGAATGTCACACACGGGCAGGAAATTTTCAGAAATTCTTATCAGCCAAGGATTGATTTTACCAGCTAGAGAGGAGCAATGCACAATTGAAAATTGTTATGACAAAATTTACAGAACTGCAAAAATAATTCATTGCTACAACAATACATTTTGGTATTTTTTGTCAATAAAATTAAGCTATACAACAGAGGAAAGTTCAGTATAGGATAGAACTTGGTATCATATTTACATTGCGGTAAATTTCAGAGTTGCAAAATATAGCTAACAAGTGAAAAACAAATCTTCTATAGCCTGCATGTTTTAAAAGACTTATTAAAGATTCACTTGCCTTGTCAGAAAATCCACTCGCCAGTGGCGAGTAAAATGATGAAATTCCCTAACCTTGAATCATTTCAAACGACAAAACAGGTAATTCTATAGACAATCGTCTGACCATTTAAGTAACTAAATCAAAAGACAATTTTTAAAAGGACAGTCAACAAATCAAAATAAGTAAACAAACAATAAATAAGTAATAAAATACCTAATATAAGTAATCCTGTAATGGCAAGAATTTGAATCGCGATGAAAACTCACTCATGAATACACACACGAGTGATAGGTTGATTAACGATGCTAGTTTTGTCTTCACTCCGCAATAATAACAAGGAAATTTAAAATATTTTAATCCTTAGAAAATCGAAAACTTATTATAAATAAAAGTAAAATTGAACACATCTAAAAGCAAAATATCTTCTCATGTTAAAAAATGAATATAAATAGTTTTTCGATCAAATGCAAATTTATACTTTAGAAATATTTTCTTATACATGGCAATTTAATATAATACATATATTGAATATTAGAAGTATATAAGTAACTTTTTACGCATCACAAGAAATGAATCGAGCTTTACTTCTACATGCAGAAGTTTTAATTGTAATCGAGAATGAGGTTATTAACCTTATCTTGGCGCAGAGAAAAGGGGTGAAAAGTCCCATGTAATGCTACAGGAATAGGCGTAGGAAAATAGTCCCATTTTTAACCGGATTAGGTAAGAAACCAGAGTTTACCTATTTAAGCCGAGCTCTCATTCGCTGCAGAGACAACAGATTAATATCATATATTAATTTTAAAAAATCGTCCGAGCGGATTGCAAGAAAAAAATTTTATGACACTATGACACGAGTACACCTTCCCATTTTATTTGAATTCCAGAACTTAAAATCTACTGCATGTAGAAATGTATAAATTTCAGGATCGAGTTAGATCGGAGGAATAAGACTGCTGTGAAAAAATCGGAACGATATGCCTCATATTTGCTAAGATATTAAATGACGGCTTTTGCGTTTCCTATGACCTTAAACTAGCTGTATAATATAGAGTGACGGACATTTTCGGTTTTGAGCTTTGCTGCGTCACTCGAGATACTATCGTCTGTCATGATATTACTACTATATATTACTACTTATATACAAAAACTATTTGGAAACGTTTCTGAAAACCAGTTGTAGTAAAAGAAAACTTGTTTTTATAAATGCTTCTTTAAATCTCGAAAATATATTTGTTTTAGATGTTTCTAAAGATAAACAACACTTTTTGGAATCGTGGATAACTCGGAAGTGGTTATTGTATATTTTCTTTTTTGATTATATAATTTTTCCCTAGCTTAAGAAACATTTGTCTTTATTTATAGTGTATGTAAATATATATATATGAAACGAAGCGTGTTGCTCCGTCGGTGGGTCCTTGATCGCCGGGCCGGGCCGGTGGCTGCGCGGACTGATGGCGGCTCCGTACGTCAAAGTGCTCATTCTGATTCCCTTGCATGTTCGTGTAGTCCTGGGCCGTAAGCGGGATTCGGTTAAATTCCGAGTGAATGTATTTCTGTTTAAAGGAAGACTCAGTTTATTATGGAACCTGGTTTATTTCTTTTTCTTACATGATTCCTTTTAAACCAGGCCCATATTGGCGTGAGAGCTGCTTTTTAAGTCTGTCTGGACATCGAAGGTTCGTCCATCGCGAGGCAATTCCGAGAGAGCAGATTGGCGTGGATTTGTTTAGATGAGGGAAATCGTAAAAAGTTCGCTCCTGATAGCCGTGTAATGGTATAAATATGAGGTTTTTGCATTATTTCTGCTAGAGGTCGTCTAAGTCAAAAGAGGCGTATTTTTAATTTTAATTGGCCGCGAGCTGAGTGATTGATTGTGCGGAATAAAGGCGTTGGCTCTATCGGCCGATCGGATGCCGCAAGACTTTAAAATTGCGTTAGCGTCAGCACAAATATTCTTATGAAGAGTCAGAAAACGATCTTTGAAAGTTATAAGATGCGATGCAGGAAAACTAATTTAACAGGGGCGACGGCATTTTCAATCAATTGAAACACAATTATTAAAGCATTTAAAAGTTTTGATTTAAATTTCTATTTTTTAAAACGGTAATTTAAAATTTTAAAAGGGGCAAAAGGGATTTTGCATTTTAAAAAGGGGTTTAGCTTTTATCCTTTCATATCCCCCCCCACTAAAACAAGAGCCACAGGGCTCGCCTGCAAGACCTGTGGGTCTTATCTCGTGAATTTAACCCATGTTTTTTTTTTTTTTTTTTTTTTTTTTAGATTCTTATTTTCTCCAGCTCTCAAGTAATTTCTCCAGCTCTTCAGTATTTACTTCAGCTCTTCAGTATTTACTTCAGCTCTTCAGTATTTACTTCAGCTCTCAAGTCAATTGGACCTATTTTTACATTTATATATCAAATTTACATAAAAATATTGTTACACTAAAATATTGGAATTCTTTCAATGGTGCTGCAGCAAAACAATAATGTGTCTCGAGACATATCTTGATTATACCAATTATCGTAACACAACTGTGTTTGTAGTGTTTCCCTTTCGTTTCCAGTTTTTGTTTTAAAGTTTTTGATATAGTTTGTTGGGAAACATCCTTTTGTGTATAATTGCAAATTGCAACCATAAACTATATAGTATATTAAAATATTCACAGGTAAACATACTGAAAACTATACAACATATGCAAATGTAAAAAATATTCAATAATAGACAATGTTCAAATGTAAAAAAAAATATTCACAAATACAAAATATTAAAATGTAAAATATATTCACAAATACAAATTATTCAAAAATATAAAATATTCAATAATACAAAATATGCACTAATACTATCAACAAAATATATTGTATCTCAAATGCAATTTGAAAAGCTTGCATTTCTAGAAATATTGAATTTTCACACTGAGATAAAATAACAGTAAAATATCCTAAAATACTAATAACAAAAACAAATTATATTTCTTCGTATACCTTTCCGTTTTGTTCGGGACTTAGCTACTTCTATGATGCAGCCTTAGGTTTATATCCATGAAAAAACAACACTAAGTTGTTTAAAAAAAAAAAGAAAACTACAGCTAATAAAAACTAAATATACACTTGCTATAATTTTCACCATGCGCAGGGTCAGTGCGATATGGGTTTTAATACTCTGAGGGGAATATCACCCAAAAATGTGCCACTCGCACGACAGAAAAAGAAAAGTGGGTAATCGATATTCACCTGCAGAGGGGAAGCGAAGCAGTTTTGCCAGATTCTCCGTTCAACCTGGAAAGAGAATCTGGGAAAACAGTCCGGCTAAAGATAGGTGGCCACGGAGCGGAGGACCCCTTCATGTGTCGTCAATTCGTCATTATAATATTTTTAAAAAAAATAATAAAAATTCTAACAGTACTTTTAAACTGTCACCATCATTCTACACTGCTGGGGAGATAGGTTACACGCCCAGCTGGGTCCTCATCCAAATGCTACGAGTAAGGGGGACGATAGGAAAGCAAAAATTAAAAAAAAATTGACAGCTGAAAGAGATAGATGGGGTTTATTCATGGCTGAGTTTAAGATTTTGAGGAGGGTGGTAGTATCTTAACTTGGAGGAATGGACAATTTCGGAATTTCTCTTAAAATGTGGGCTGGGTTTATCAATTTCAAAGGATACATCAGAAAGTTGTTTTAAAATGGTGTATGGGCCAGAATATGGTGCAGTCAATTTACGGGTATTCGGATAGTGAAATTCTTCATACATCACAATGTCACCAACTTTAAACTTTACAGGAAGGAAACGAGCATCATAACGGACTTTATTCTTTTTATGGTAAGCAATTGTTCTCTCTTTAGCCAATTTTCTAGCTTCTTCCACAGGGGGATAGTAACTATTATTTGGTAAAGGGGGATCATATGGTAAATTTCCTAAAAATAAATAGCTAGGGGTGAATTGGGTTACAGAATGAGGGGTGTTATTATATTCATATAAGACTTCATCTAAAAGCTTAGTCCAGGGTATTTTCTTGGATGTGGAATTGACTTTACATTTTAATCTAGTGACAATAGTCTGATTTAGTCGTTCAATTTTCCCATTCGTTTCCGGGTGATGGCTGCTCGTCAATCTGTGTTTTATATTGTAATTACGAAGAAATCTCCTAAACCTGGAAGCTGTAAATGCTCCATTTCTGTCGGTTAACAATCTATCTGGTACTTGTATCTGAAATAATTGTTTCAAAATGTTTGTATAAGTTTCGGTAGTTACACTTTTTGAAGGAAAACCCCACACATAGCGAGTTGCATGGTCAACGACTAAATGCAAATATTTTTTTGTAGAATTGTAATAATTAAATCCGCCAACAGAGTCTACTGCCAAACATTCAAAAGGTATCTCTGTTGGGGGCATTAATTGCAATAAGCCAAATCTTTTTTGTCTACATTTTTTGTTTATCTGACAAGTGTGGCAGTGTTTTACAAAATTTTCAATGTCCTGATTAAAGTTAGGCCAATAATATTGCGGAGAGATTAAATTTATCATTTTATAAATTCCAGGGTGGCCAAATTGTGTGTGGGTTTTTTCTAATAGGGGTAAACGTAAAGACATGGGGACCACAATCTTATACAAACCTTTCTTTTTAATAACAACAACATCATTTATCTCAGTGTACTTTTTACCATCAATTGTTACATTTTCTTTCTTCTGATTGTCTCTTACTTCATTCAAGTCAAGGAGATGTATAATATGGGGTAAATTTTCTGAAACAGGTTGTCTAGATAGCATATCAGCTTCAACATTAGTGGAGCCTTTCTGGTATTTAATTTCATAGTCAAACATACTAAGTTTTAGGGACCAGCGGAAAAGACGTCCTCTTAAATTTTTAACACTTTTGAGCCAGGTAAGTGCCGCATGATCTGTATGTATGACAAATTTTTGACCGTGTAAATAATGATAAAATTTATCTAAAGCATCCACAATCGCCAAACATTCTAATTCCGTAATTGCATAATTTTTTTCATAATCGCGAAGATTTCTAGAGTGATATGCTATAGGATGTAATGTTCCTTTTTCATCAACTTGTTTCACTACACATCCCACTCCATGACTTGATGCGTCTACAAACAAATGACAAGGTGTTTTGGGATCAAACAACTTTAAGATTGGTTTTTCAATTAAAGCATTTTTTAATTTTTCAAAAGAATTTTGACAATTTTGGTCCCACACATAAGGGACATTTTTCTTCAACAAATTGTTGAGAGGGTATCGAATGTTAGCATACTTTGGAATAAATTTGTGATAAACATTTATAGATCCCAAAAAACGTTGTAATTCTTTTACATTCGTTGGTGGTGTTAATTTCTTAATCGTCTCTATATTAGGGTTGTCAGGTGTGATACAACCGTTCGAAACTTCATATCCTAGAAAATTAATTTTGGATTTCACAAAATTACACTTTGACAATTTGAGTTTAAGGTTTTCTTGAACACATATATTAAATAATGTCTCTAAATGACATAAATGTTCCTCTTCATTTTGGGAGAATACAATAACATCATCAAAGTAACTACAGGCAAAGTCAATTTTGTATTTATTAAGAATTCTACGGAGGGTACGGTTAAACCAAGCAGGTGAGTTTTTCCATCCAAACGGTAAACGATTCCACTCATATAATCCAAAGGTGGTGGCAAATGCCAGCTTCTCAGTGTCTCGAGGGTGGATAGGAATGTGCCAATATCCACTAGCTAAGTCAAGAGTGGAAAAAATTTTAGCATGCGCCAATTTATCTAACAGGGTGTCGATTCGAGGTAAAGGTTCTGCATCTGTTTTTGTAATGGCATTTAATTTTCGGAAGTCAATACATAACCGGGTTTTCTTCCCTTCTTCACGTTTATACACCAAAGTTACGGGTGATGAATAAGGGGAATAGCTTTCTTTAATGATACCGGCTCGCAATAAATTTTGAATTTGTTCTTTAATTTCCTCTTCTTCCTTAGGGGAAGTGCGATATGCTCTTAAAGAAACGGGGAGATCTGATGTTAACTGTATTCTCTGGGGTTCCATGTTTACACAGCCTATATCATATTTATCTTTGGCGAAAATACAGACATATTTGGCTAGAAGAGCAGGTAATTGTTCTCTGACAGACTGAACATTTTGCACATGGTCAGTGGTCTCGAACAACTCCGGCTCAAAATTTTCTTCGAATATCTCTGCATTTTCAATTGCTGGCTGGTTAGTATATACTTCTGATAAATGTAAAGTATGGTGAGACGCATTTGTTGGAATATGGTCCATGAGAGGTACTTTCTTATTATCTTGAGTTATTTGCATTTTAACACAGTCAATATTTAATCTAAACAGTTTGCAATGGGGTAGCCCAATCAAAGCATAAGGTAACTGATTGTTAATTATAAAAAGTTCAATTCTCTTAGAGATACGTCCTAATTGCAAACTAACAAGGCATTTTTCTTTCAAAGCAAGAACACCTTGTGTTTGGGTGACTGGTATACTCTGCTGAACTTTACATATTTTTAGGTTAAGTTTATGGGCTAAATGACAAGGAATAACACTAATCGAACTCCCAGTATCGATCAAACAAGGTAGTGAGTCTTCATTTTTTACATAAGTAACTTTATGACAATCTCTATTTGATTTTTTATAGCTAGCTTTTTCTTTTTGTATATGTCCGGACATAAGAAATCGTCATTGATTACTAGATGTATTTTGGGATGACTCATTAGCGCTATGATCTTGGTTGGGGTTCGGCAAAGTCATATTGTGACTAGGGGTTGGTACTGCTAACACTTGTTGTCGAAAAGGGCAGTTTCCCACCCAATGATACGCATTTGGTATTCCGATATTAAGACAAACTTTGCATGGATAGGGCGGCAAAGTGGTCTGGTGGTGTACATTAGGTTGTGGTGGAACATTTGAAGTCGGTCTAAACGTATTTTGGGGATTTCTGGCTTGATTTGATGGAAAAGGTCGAATGGGGTGTGTTTGATAGGGAACTCTGTAGTTCCACTGCCTGTTAAAATTCTGTCCATTCTCATATGGAGGTCGGTTTGGTCGCCATTGGCGATACTGATTGGGGTTTTGGGGGCTTGCTTCAAATTTGCTCTCATTTCCCTTTCTGTCCAGTTGCAGTTTGCTAATTCTGAAAACTAATTCACGCCATGCATGTGTAGTTGAGGGGTTGCCTGCAATAACTAACTTCTGCATTTCTAATGGCAAGCCCTCCGTTAACCCTTCCAGGATAAGTTTCTGCTCTAAACCTAAGGTTCGGCCTACTTTAGTCTTTTTTTGATAATATTCGTTCAAGTCCTCTCCAACTTTATATCTAATACGTGAAAAATCAGTGAGAGAAAGGGTATCTGGAATTTCGTAGTGTTCATTAAACAAAGTGACAAATTCGGACCAATGAAGTACATTTAGACAATTATTAATGTACAACGTAAGTGCACTGTCCTTTAAATACTTCTGTATGTGCCTAATTTTCCAGCACTCGTCTTTTCCCTGTCCTATACAGACACTCTCGAAATAGGCTAACCATGGTATCCAAGACATTCCATCTTGCGGAGAAAACGCAATGATATCGGGGTCTACTGACATTTTTGGGTTGGCGGATACTGAAGTGTGACCAGACCCAGCTTGAGCTGACAGGGTCTGTCCACCTAACATTGTTACACCAGATGTCTCTGGTGCACCTCCAGATTCCTGACTAGACTTCTGATTATTTTTCTCTTCAGGATTATTAACGGGATTATCATCTTTGCTCGAAATTTGATTTTTTTCTTTTTCGGGGTCACCTGATTTGTCTGTTAAATCCTCTACTTCTTTGGGAGGGGTTGGGCTACTCATGATGGATATAAATACAAAATATCACCGAATTACACAGAAATATAATACACCATTAAAGCACATAAGAATAAAAATGAAAAAATCTTTCAAACTATTTAAAATTTGTAACACTATATCTGTAAATATCTGTTAAAATCATCTTTTTAAAATTAAAATCCACCTTAATAATTTTTTTTTTTTTTTTTTTTTTTCCAATAACTTGAATTCAATAAAAAAAAATTTAAATAACCTCACTAACTATAAAGTACGTTGCATATAAATCATCTTTAAAAAGTTTAACACTTAATAATAAAAATATTATACTAATAATAAAATTTTCACTTTTGTTAAAATATTTTCAAACTGTCTAGAAAAATGATTTTAATATGAGGTTTATTTAATGTTATTTTTTCATTAAAATCGTAATTATCAGTTCAACACAACTAAAGAACTTTCATAAAAATCACCATTCTTACCTTTTCATCTCTTTAAAATTACGTTAAACACAATACATAAACAATTATATATTTGAACTTAAGTAGCTGACTTAAAAATAATTAAAATTTTCACACAAATAATAGCATAATAAACATAATCATCTTTAATTTATTTTTGGCATGCATAAAAAATTAAATAAAAAGTTTGAGAACCAATGCCTCCCACTAAAAAGTCTTAAAAAAAAAGTTTTTCTTCGTTAAGGTTAATATCAAAACTATATTACATACCTGTAACCTTTACTTTAAATAAATCCAAAATAAAACACAACACACCGGACACAACAAAAAAAAATAAAAATAAAATAGCTTTTACTTTCATTTCACCACCACGACGCGAAACAATAAGAAAAAAAAAAAACTTTCGCAGAAAGATTTCTCTGATCATTAACCAAATGATTTATTTTCTTTCCTTTTCTCCATAGTCCACAAACCGAAACATCTGAGTCACGAGTTCATTTCTTTACCGGCGCGCTCTTGAAAATTGAAAACAGCTGTGTAGTTGACCTACTTTTCATCCGATAAAACACTTCGATTCTTGCCGGCAGAATGAAATACTGCACAAGATTAAAGAAAAGTTAATGATTCACTTTCCTTTTGACGAAGGGAGATTAAGTACTTTTGAGTTCTTGGGATAAATTCCGTAAGTCTTTCACCGTATGCTGTAAGAATTTTTCACGGAGGTATTTGCTGTGATTGACGGGCGTAGATTACGTAACTGTTTAGTTTTTGGGATTTTCCCGTTGAGATGAACTGTCCTACTCGACTTCTGAAACGAAGCGTGTTGCTCCGTCGGTGGGTCCTTGATCGCCGGGCCGGGCCGGTGGCTGCGCGGACTGATGGCGGCTCCGTACGTCAAAGTGCTCATTCTGATTCCCTTGCATGTTCGTGTAGTCCTGGGCCGTAAGCGGGATTCGGTTAAATTCCGAGTGAATGTATTTCTGTTTAAAGGAAGACTCAGTTTATTATGGAACCTGGTTTATTTCTTTTTCTTACATGATTCCTTTTAAACCAGGCCCATATTGGCGTGAGAGCTGCTTTTTAAGTCTGTCTGGACATCGAAGGTTCGTCCATCGCGAGGCAATTCCGAGAGAGCAGATTGGCGTGGATTTGTTTAGATGAGGGAAATCGTAAAAAGTTCGCTCCTGATAGCCGTGTAATGGTATAAATATGAGGTTTTTGCATTATTTCTGCTAGAGGTCGTCTAAGTCAAAAGAGGCGTATTTTTAATTTTAATTGGCCGCGAGCTGAGTGATTGATTGTGCGGAATAAAGGCGTTGGCTCTATCGGCCGATCGGATGCCGCAAGACTTTAAAATTGCGTTAGCGTCAGCACAAATATTCTTATGAAGAGTCAGAAAACGATCTTTGAAAGTTATAAGATGCGATGCAGGAAAACTAATTTAACAGGGGCGACGGCATTTTCAATCAATTGAAACACAATTATTAAAGCATTTAAAAGTTTTGATTTAAATTTCTATTTTTTAAAACGGTAATTTAAAATTTTAAAAGGGGCAAAAAGGGATTTTGCATTTTAAAAAGGGGTTTAGCTTTTATCCTTTCATATATATATATATACAATCGCAATCGCTTATAAACAGAAGAATATCAATTCGAATATGTATATAATTTTTTTAGAATTTTTTTTAATGAGCAAAAAGTCAATAAATGACCGAGTTTTTTATGGCGTCACTTACTAAAATATCCCTAGACCTTTAGCTTATTTTCTCTTCTAAACAAACAATTTCGCGTACAGACTCTCATTTATTTCGATGTTCAGTAGAGCGATAGTTCTCGGACTGGCTTTATTTTTCTAAGAGTAAACATACATTCGTATATAAGATAACTGAAAGGGAGAAAAAAGAGAAAGGTGAGTCGAAAACGTCGATAAGCATCAAGTCTAGCGGATAAATGTCTGGAAATTTGAGATAATGACATGTGTTTTTTTCTTCTTTAGCCATGTCATTTTCTGAAAACGTATTCTTACATGCATATATTTCAGATATAGAAAAGTTTTTTTTTTTTTATTAATTTGATCATTGTTTGGATGAAAGAATTTTTTTTTTTTAATTTTCACAAGCGCACAAAATAGTTCTAAAAGAAGATTCCAAAATATAAATCTACCCTATAATGACACGATTTTGTGTAATGATTTTATGAAAACAAAATTGTAACGATTTTATGAAACAACTAATATATGAATTCGAAAATATAAAGCGAATTTATGAAGCGCTTAAATTCACGAACTGTAGTATAATTTAGATAGACTGAGAAACAAACAGCTAGACGGACAGAGAGCAGACAGACATACTGCAGACAGGAAAAATACAGCATACAGTAGACAGAGAGTAGTCAGTCAGTAGACAGATAGCCGACAGACAGCAGAGAGACAGACAGCAGACAGGCAGACCAAAAATAATCCGGGGTTGGCGCACGATGGCGCTGTGGGCAGAGCCACCTTGTTTTATGAAGTTTTATGAAGTTTGTCTTTATTTTAAATGAATAACATTTTCTGTAAGTCTTAGATTCTTGCACAATATTTTGTTATTTATATGATTTTTAATTTAATATTTATTTTTCGAAACTTTCAATTTCTTATAAATTGCCATAGTTTTAAATTTTCTTATGATATTCGTAGGTCTGTGAGTTATCGACCTGCTTTTGTGTTAACTTCCAATATGTTTAATGTTTTTTAATTAAAAAAAATTTAAAAAAAATTATTTTAAATCTTCAATATGAGTTCATCTTGTTGATTGTATACAGTTATGACTGTCATTTCTACTTAGATATCTGCATGTTTATGCGTGTATCCTTAACTTGATCTGTAATTTTGGTAAAACTTCTAAATTGATATAAAATACAAATATAATAATGTATTTCATTATAAAAATATAATTAATGCTATGCTTTCTAATTGTTTTATGGATGCGAATAACATGCAACATGCAAAAAATATATATGCATGTTTAAAAGTTTCAAAGGCACGGCTGTTTAATTGTGATTATTTTATGACTTTTATTAAGATGTAAAAGGTTTATATATTTATTTATTTATTAAAAATACTTTAATAAATGCTCTAAAATTGGGTGTTTATAAAATTAGAAACAAAATAAGTTTTATGCCGAAAGTATAAATCAATATCTTTTCATTCGCTTAATCCATGAAATAATAAAATAAATTTTAGACTGGAAGTATAAATCAATATCTTTTCATCCATTAAGGGGAATATTTTTCACTGTACACAACGCAATTTTTTCCCTCCATTGTTTGAAAACAAAGCAATAAACTATTGTTTATAAACTAGTGAATCGAAACAAAACAGCTTTTAAAACCTCTCTATCTTCAAAAAATGAAGAAGTTTTTTGTTTACGTCAGTATTTTTTTTTATCCATAACATAATTTAATTAATTTTGTTATTACAGAAAATAGTTTAATTAAGTTATCATGCACTTTTTCAGTAATATAAATAAAAATATATATATATAATTTTTTGTTAATGTATTTTTTAATGGAACAAAGAGTTAAGTGTGAAAAAAAAAATGAGCAACATAAACACTAATAATTAAAACTGTAGCGAATACATTGGTGAAAGAAATAATACTATTGTTATCCATTATAAGTACCATATGAGAAATTTATCATTAAACTCTGCCTATTTGAGATTGCAGCAAAAAAGAGAGTTGCGATGAAATTAAAGCGTTAACACTCTCGCTTAAGAATTATTTAAAAAATATATTAAATTAGTATAATTAAAATTATATCCTGTATTGTATATAAAAAAGTATACCACATATGATGCCTTGGTTATTCAATAGGTGATAATCAAAATAAAAAATTCTTGATTTTACCTGAACTTATTTTTAAAAAACTGTTTTTTTTATAAACTTAAGGAAGAAGTCCTACATCCCATCGGGTTGCCCAATTTTACCTGAACTTGACTTGATCCATGGTTCGGGCCGGGTCGGGTTCACTTTAAATGTTTCAGGGTATGGTGGGTTTCAGGTTGAGTTTTGATTATTTCGGGTCGGGTTCGGGTTTACCCGATTTTTTAAAAGAAAAGACTGAATATTATTTTTAATGAAAAAAACTACATATATGCATATTAATGAATGTATTTGTGTTTATTTTTATACAAAAACAAATAAAATTGATAGTAGAGAAATAATTGCAAACTACCTCTCCAAAATTGTAGTAAAATATGGATAATTTTTTTTTCACTTCGAGTTCGGTTTGGTTTCGGGTTGACGAAACGGTGAGACCTTAGACGCGCAACTAAGAGGGAGATATAAATGAGGAAAATAGGGAAAAATACTTAAGATACGGTTTTCGGCATTGACTTTTCAAATCATTCGCAGGAATAGAGAGTGAATGGGGGAAAATTAGCGTTCTGATACATAAACCGAAACTACTGAATCGATTCACTTCCAATTTTTCACCTATTGTCTTATATAGTTATAAAGTTCTTAATCAAAAGATTATTTGGCGTTTTGCGTTTTTTTTTATTATAAAAAAACAGCCCTTTTTTAAGGTAAAAACTGAATTTTCTTTTTAGACAGAGGAATTTGAAAAATATCCGGTTTTCGTCAATTCCCTTTCGTCCAGTCACAAAAATAAACTTTATTTAAAATCCCTAGTTATTTTAATTTTAGATAAGCCATATTTAAACTCCAATGGTCACCGCATGGTACAAAAATAAGACATATATACGAAGATAAAACTGAAAATTTTGCGATATCGCTAAACGGTCCAAGTTAATCTTACCAACTCTTAGGAGTGTTCAATGTAGTTCCTTCTGAGATCAATGCACTTTTGTAGGCGAGTTTTCCAAAGATTAAATCCCTCAAGCCATCCATTTCTTGGAATAGATGAAAAATATGGTTTTGCAGAGTCATTAATCTCATCTTAAGAATGAAAAGGACCCCAACGTAATTTTTTTAGATTAAAAATTAGCCAAAAGTCGCACATAGCAAGATCAGAAGAATAGAGTGCATGTTGTATCACTTTGATGTTTTTTGTTAAAGACATTTGACTGTAGTCCTTGCTGCATCAGAAGATGCATTGTCGTGATGTAGCATAAGTTTCTAATATTCATCTCTTGAAGAATGTCTGAAAGACAGCGGTGTGCCAGTTATTGTAACTGCCTTCTGTACCTTTAGCGTTATGGCTTTGACCAGCCCTATATTTCTGAAGAACACGGCATACATTATTTTTTCATTGCTTGTTCTCTTTTCCCTATTGTTGGTTTCGGGTCATCTTCAAAGACCCATAATTTATCTTCTTGATAGTATATCAAAAATATCAAAAATCGATATGTGCCTCTCATCACCAGCTATGATTTTAGAAATAATGCGTTGTTTTCCATCATTAACTATTTTTAGGGTTTCTTTACTGATTCTGACATGTTTCGCTTTTTGGCGCTCTGATAAATTAAGGAGGACCCAACGACAAACAATTTTTTTCATATGCAGTTTTCCATTAATAATTTTATTTATAGCTGCGGGTTCCATTTTAAGTTCCTTCTGTATCATTTAGTAGATACAGAAATTATCATCGATTCACATTTTTCGTGCGCCGACACATTTTCCGGGTCTACAGCTGAAAAGGGTCTGTGTGCTTTTCATCCATGAGAAAGTTTAGATATCTTGTAAATTCTGTAAACTATCTGCATACGGCAAGAGATGGAGCTTTATTTCCGTATGCTAATTGTACACATTGAACGCATTATTCTTGAGTTAGACTCACTTTAAAATCATATAAAATCATTTGCTCTCGGCGATAATACTCTCGGATCAACTCTATTTTCTCTTCTTTCAAAATTTATTCTACGACAGGTAAATTGCAATTGTTACCACAACTTACTGTCTGCGGACATGAAAGAGTCCAAATTTAAATATCTGACCAATATATATATTTTTGGCGCTTATATCTTCCGCCTCTGTATCTGAAATTTCAGTGTTACCCTAAAAATCAGAAAACCACCATTTTTTCTAACGCTTGACTAGGAGTAACACCTTAAATTTATTTGTAACAAAAATGAAAATATTACATTTTAAACAAAACAGAATTTTTATCATTAAAAATTCATTCTTCCACTGTTTTCAGGATATAAATCTATGTTCGTAAGAATCTTGTTGAGGGAGAAAAAATTCTGTAGGATTTTAAGGTGAGTATTTTGGAAGAGCATTTTTACTACCAACACATTTGAAAGTTTGCAGGGTTTTTTTTTTTAACTCGCTTTGCCTTCGAGAGGAACGATTTCTTACTTGTTCTGGTCTTCTTTATGAACCGAAAAAAAAATGAAATTACACTCTCATGTATGAAACTCAACTAAAGCAAGGAAGGGAAATTGAAGGGTATCGATTGCGTTAAAAAGTTATTAAGAAGTGCATTGAAAAGTATCGATTGCGTTTCCACTGAAAAGAAAAAAAATTACTTTCAAGTCTTATATTACATTGAAAAATAATAAGGATTTATGTCATTAAGCATTTTACTTCTTTACCAGTTTTAGTTTTATTACATTATGTAATTGAAATATATGAAGACGTTTTAAAGGAATTCCTTTTAAACTACATTAATAGCATTTTAAACTGTATTAGTAGGAAGGTGAATGCTGATAAAATGGGCTTTCTTTAGGGCAAGAATCTAATGTTTTCACTTTCTTACTTTTCGTTGTTTACAACATTGTTTTTGGATTAGAAAATGCCAATATGAAAATATAGCACGGAGTCAGATAATTATAAAATAATATTTCCATAATACAATCAAAACGGACTTTAAAATAATAATCGAACTTTAATGACCCATATTAGCGATATCTGCAGGTTGTCTATATTAAATTTTAAAAATACATTTTGTCTTTACCTCTTTCTTTTTCTGTCTCTCTCTCTCCTATTTTCTCCTTTTAAGGAAACCTATTTTACTTTCTTATTTTAAGATAAATATGTTTTTATCTTCAAAACAATTCGATATTGACCACGTATACTATGTATAAAAAAATATGTATTAGCGATTTCAAAGAACATTTAGATCTTGATATATTAATTAGGAAATAAATATTCCAAAATGATTCATTGTTGCTGAAAAAATAATCATTGCATATCCTAAGTTATTTTACTTTTAGATATTAGCATATTTATTCAATAAAAGCCTTCAATTTTATCAGACATAAATAACGAAAGTATTTTTGAACCAAATAAAGAGAAAAATCATTCTTTTGAAACACAACAAAATTCCTATCATTAAAATTCATGCTTCTGTTGTTTCCACAACAGAACTCCTCTGCAAATCGTGCACATGCATTCTGCTGGGAAATAAACTTTCCGTAAGATTTTAAAGGTAAGTGTCGGAAAGAGAAGTTTTTGTTCGAGAGATACATTTAAAATTTTGCAGTTCTTTTAACTCAGCTTGCCTTTGAGAGGAACTATTTCCAGTTTATCCAGTTCTTCTGGAGAAATCGAAAGAAGATGAAATTGCAGTCTCATGTAGGAAACTGAACTAAAGTAAAGAAGAGAACTTGCAAAAGAGAAAAAAATTATTTAATACTTTTCGATTACAAAAAAAAAGTTAAAACCTTATGGTGCATTGATAAATAATAACGATTTAGGTAAGTTCCAAAATTTTACTTAATAATTAGATTCATTTTTATTTATTACATTGTACAACAAAAATATTTTAAGAAGTAGTATAATAAAAAAATGTGTACTTTTCCAGTATCGGGGATTTGGCTAGGTAGAAAAATTTTTCCCTAGCGAGACAAGGAAATTTTTAATGCATATTTTCTGACAACCTATTCCCTGTTTCAGATAGACAAGCAATTATTTCAATATTTTTACCTATTTTTATCTATTTTTATATACAAACAGAATTAAATTGAATGTAAAAAACAATAAAGAAATAAATATATGAATAAAATGTTTATGTATATATATATATATATATATATATATATATATATATATATATATATATATATATATATATATAATGTCATTCGGATTAATCATACAATCAATATGATTAATTCGGTCATTATTAGTAATAACCGCCTATTACTAATAATGACCTTATTAATCATATTGACCGTAGCATATATATATATATATATATATATATACATATATAAACAAGCATAAGCGTTCATCAGGTTTAATTTCATAGCTTCGTATATGTCATTGGGCAACAAATCTCACTTTCTGAAACTCAAATTCCGCCATTTTATATATATATATATATAAATGTTAAGGCATACTCGAAAAGTACCAAAAATTGCATCAGTGGTTTCAACAATTCTTAGATCTTGGTCTCTAATTTTTGGAACACCGTGTCTATTTCTAAAATAAATTCAATGTTGCAGAAAAACTTATCATAGAATAAAGAGAAAAATCACTCTTCAAACGCAACAGAATTCCTATCATTAAAAATGTATACTCCCATTGTTTCCACGATAGAAGTCCATGGCAAATCGTGCACAAGTATTGTAGTAGAAAATAAATTCTCCATAAGATTTTAAGGTAAGTGTTTGAGAAGAGCAGTTTTTATTTCGAGAGAGAAATACGTTTAAAAGTTTTCACTTCTTTTAACTCAGCTTGCCTTGAGAGGAACGATTTCTTATTTATCCGATTTTTCTGAAGGAATCGAACGAAAATAAAATTATATTCTCACTTAGGAAACTGAAATAGAGTAAGAAAAGAACTTTCTTGCTAAAGCTAAAAATAAATATATAATCCACTTCGATTAAAAAGGAATGATTTAAACTCTTATGTTAATATAACAACCAATAAAGATTCAAGTAATTTACAAGCATTTAAATTAATTAATGTTTTTTCTTTTTCTTTTATATAAGTAAAATGAATAAAGTTTTTTTTTTTCAATTTTTTTCCCTACAATAGTGCAATTTTTGTCAGTACGGATAAAGCCCTCTTATTTTACACAACAATCAAATGCTTGCTCTTTCTATTGTTTTTATTTCAATATTTTCCCGCCAGTATTTTTAGCATAAAAAATGCTTAAATATATGGGAGCAAGGAAGAAATCAATTCATTATTAAGTAATATTTCCTTGATTCTTTTTGAAGTGTCAGGATGGAAATTATAGTAGACAAATTTGTGAAATTTAAATTTTGAGAGTTAGGACCTGATTCTGAATGCTGTCGGTACGATTTCGATATTGCTGGTGTTGGAGCAACAATAGAGAAAGGATTATTGCCATGCAAACAACCAAGCCTTTACAAAATGTAAAAAAATCTGATAGGCAACAAAAATTACTAGTCGCCAGTAAAAGATATTTACCATCGCACTATAGTTGTCCCTTCTACCTACATTTTTTATTTAATCGTGGATTTAAACGAAAAAAAAAAACCCTCTACAATATATTTTAACTGTCTTTACACTTTAATTCGATTAATAAATTAATTTAGAAATTTAATATAAATTAAGTTTCTCGATTAAACTTATAAAAATTACAATTCTTAAAAATTTGAAATTATAAATTCAACATTATGAAGTTTGACATTTTAAAATTTGACTTGAATAATTTATACAACATTATAAGACAAACAAATGCTTTTTACTAAAATCGTTTTTTTTTTTCAAAGAATAATTATTTTGGAATAAATTACTTAGGGAAACAATTGACCAATACCGTTAAACTTATGCGGTTTGCTTCATCGCCATAAATCAGAGAAAGCTATAGAGCGTTAGGGTATTTTATACAATTATATAATAATAATTAATAATATCAATATCTTATACTCTGATAAAACATTGATATTAATAAATATTAAAAATTAATTAAATAATTTATATAATATATTTTATACTCTTTATAATGCTTTAGGGTTTTATACATTATATAAGGATTTCTACAAAAACTTTTAGTGTCATGGTTCTTAAAAATTTGCATTTTTATTCTTTTGCTTCTTAACTACTGACAAATGTCCCTGTGTATGTCTGTATTTTTCTTTAATGCAAAGTACCGTCTATCTATAGCTTTCTCTGATTTATAGTGATGAAGTAAACCGCATAAGTGAATCAACATTAGAACACTGAAAGTTTATGCTTCCAGTTGCGATTAAAATATTTTGATAGCCATTGGTGACTTAGCAACCGCATTTGTGTTAAGCCCTGCAAACAACAACTTCTTCCATATCGAAATATATAACGATAGCGTTCAGAACCGGGCTCTTAATTTCAGAGGCGTAAGGGGGCTCTCATCTTCAAAGGCATGCAATTGTTTGGTGAATTTGGATTGAGGCAAAAATGCAAGTTAGTCCTTTGAAAAAACACATCTGAATATATATCGTCCGTATGTATAAACGGAAATAACGGTGAATTACTATTCTGTGACTGTCATAGATTGTTTACCCTTTAATTGAAAGCAAATGTTTCCATTAACTGTTGGAAAAGCTCCATATGCCTTCATGTATGTTTTCAAATAACTTTACTCACATTTTAGCGATACATTTTACTTCTCTTGCGTTATTTGCCTGTTTTTAGAGATACAGTGACGACTCACTTATACGCGATATACAATAATCACTATTCAAACCACTTTTTCTCTGAAGTAATATTCGGCTTATAAATTCTGCAATTAAATAAGGCAAAAATTTCTATACAGAAACAGTGGTACTCAAAATACCTTTACATAGTTTATAAGCGAAAGTGACCTCTCACATATAAGCGATGTGCAGTGATTATTTCATTTCTCTCTCTCTCTCTCTCTCTCTCTCCTATCCTATTTTTTCTGACAAAATTCTCGAAAAAATATTTTTTCCCGCTCAATAGCGCGAAACTTTTTGACACATTTTCTGATTCACTTTTGAAAATGAAAGTATGAGACTTGTAGGCAGACATGATTATTAAAATGATATGTAATCCAAAATATTTTTAATTTTCGTTAAATTAATTACATCTTAAGCTATAAACGATTTTTCTCTTGTAACAACAGTTTTTTCACCATACGCTTTTTCATGTCTGGAAATTCCGTTCAAAACTCCAACTTAGACAGCATTTTCTGAAAGGTCTTCTTCTTTTACCGATAAATAAAAAAAAACAGTTGAATTACAAACTTTCTGAATAAGAGAACCTGCCAATTTCACGCGTTTGCTAAGAAAAAGTTATTTAAAAATGTGTCAGAAAGTAGCCAGTGGGAATTTGAGAACAACTTTGAAAAAAGAAAACAAGTTGAAAATTGTACGTTAAACGTGACAAATGAGGGGCGTTCGTTTCGTGCTATAACTAGTTTTACAATGTAAAAAATCATCGTTATTATTTCAGTGAAATAAATTATATCGTCTGCTATGAACGAAATGAGGATGCCTTTTTTTCTTATTACATATGTCATGTTTACAGATGCGATTTTTTTTTCGACACCAAACAGCGCTGTAAATTCACAATGGAGATCTTGTTTTGCGAATGATTACCTCCATGGTTAATATTTATATGACTCACGATGAATGAATATTTTGTTTATTTAATTAATTGAGATATTCGTCTGTTAACCTAACTTCCACTGAAGTTGTCTCAGAATCTATAATTTTTTTAATGTAACTCATCTCTCAAGCAAACAATTTTTTTGAACGATCTTTCTGCAAATGTCTTTATGCAATTTCATTCGAAAAAATAATTTTGAATAAAAATGGTCCCTTGCCATATGAAAAAAGATGTGGTTAGCCCGTATTTGTTTTCCTTAGTCACATGACTTGCGCTTTTATTATATATATTACGTACGATAGGATTTAATAGAATAAAGAAAACTTTTATTAATATCTTTTTAAGTTTTGATTTGATTTTCATAAAATTTGAAATGACTCGACAAAATTCTGCAACGATAATATATATTAAATTCCAAACCATTCGGCTGGGAAGTTTTTGCGTTGTTATATGCGGACAGACGGACGGACGGAGCAGACGACGACTATAGGTGCTACGTATTTATATAATTACGAACGCACCTAAAAACGAATAGCTATAATTTTAATATCACTTTAAAGAAATCTTGTCTTTTTTTCTCAAAACAGACTTCTTTAGGCTTCAATAAGAATCGAATGTACGACGTGAAAAATATTTGTTTATGTAACTTCCACTATTTCTTATATCTTGATATATTAATTTTAAAACGCCCTTGTAATTAAAAAAAAAAAAATTTGAAGCTAATAAAGAAATAACCATTGCATTTAGTTCTTAGTTATTATGAACACCTTAACATAAAGACGGGCTTGCAGTTTACTGATACATAAAAAAACAAAACAAATTTCTTTGTGACAAATAATGAGGAAAATCACTCTTCAAACACCGCAGATTTCGAATCATTAAAAATTTATGCTTCCATTGTTTCTAAGAAAGAAATCCACGACGAATCGTGCTCAAGCATCGAAGTGGGGAACAAATTTTCCGTAAGATTTTAAGCTAAGTATTTGGGGAAAGCTTCTATTTTTTTCGGCAGATGTATTAAAAATGTTTGCAATTCTTTGAACTCAGTTTGTCTTTGAGCAGAAATACTTCTTATTTATCCAGTTCTTATGGATGAATTGAAGAAAAATGAAATTATACTCTCGCGAAAGAAACTGAACGAAATAAAGAAAACTATCTTGCTAGAAATATAAAAAAAAAATTAAAAATTGGGTACTACGCTGTGATTAAAAAAAACAAAAACACATTCATTTGAAACCGTAATTTATTTGAATGAATAATGAGGATTTAAGTAACTTAAAAGCATTTTAATTAATTTTTATCTTTATGGCATTATTATTTGTGATAGGAGCATTTTATTCAGCCTTGTTTATATACAGGTTCATCGAAAAAGAATGCCGGGATTTTGCAACCTTATAAAAAATTATTTCTTTGACGTACAGAAATAATTCTTTTGTTGAAATGTAGTGAAAGAATGTAAGTTTTTCCTCCGCTGACTATAAAGCGTGCAGCCATGAATGAGAAGTTCCCTAACGCATGGATTTGACGAGATGGTCCATTTCCGTGGCCTCCGCGAAGCCCCGACTTTACGCCTCTGGACTTCTTTACCTAGGGATACATTAATAACATTGTATACAGTTATATAAGAAAGAATTACTTATATCAGCCATTTAAAACGTCGAATCATATCCTCTAGAGATGCTTTACAGGACATGGAGGGAGTTTGAATATTGTCTGGATGTCTGTTGAGCGACTAATGGTACACATATCAGAACGTATTGAAATGGATATAAAACTTGGTACTTTTCTTAATATTTTAATGCAGAATTTATGTTCCTATGTGTTTCTTTATTTGCGTAATACAAATTTGTAATTCCGGCATTCTTTTTCGATGACCTTGTATATATATACAGGGTGGTTATAATATAAGTATCTCTATTTGGAGCTGTCTGTAGCTTGAAGGAATAACCGGAATGAAACCAAAATCGGCACACTCACTATTTGAGAAGGATTAATTGCAATAATCCCCGACAGATGGCGCTTTTGAGTATGGCATGTAATGTGTAATATTGTGTACCGTGGAGGTGTCGCAAACCTAAATGATTTTACTGCATATCTCAACATGTGCGAAACATCACTCCTGATGCGTTACATTTCGCAGTTGAGCACGTCGTACACCGCCTGGATTGTGTCCCCCAGCACAACGGCCATGATGAACCTGAACATGATCGGCATCGCCATGCGAAAGCGTAATCACATTCACTGTGACATTTTTCAATAATTAGGTATAGGGGAGATAGGAGATAAATGGGACATTTTCGAAAAATATTTATTTTAAATATTTTATTTAAGTTATTATTACTATTATATATTGCATTTCATACATTAAGTGTTTGTCTACATCTTATCCACAATATTTATTCAAGATTATTATTATACAGAAATATAATATGAAATAAAATAAAAGTTCCCCTCTGTCCCAATCATCCCCACAGCAGGGATGGATGGGACACAAATATTTTCCTTTCTGTATTCAATGAAATTTATAATTATAAACTTATATGTAATTATATTTGTAATATATGATCTTATATGGCTGTTATATATCAGTGTTAGTAATCTAAGAAGTGAAAGCACAGTTAATTATGCATTAAAAACTGTAATTTATATTATATATTTTAACCGAAACTTTAATGAATTACAAAGTTAAAGTTGCACGGATGTGCAAGTATCAGTAACACAATAAATGATGTCTGTCTATAATTTTCTGAATGTGGTCTGTCAGTCGCATAAGCTGGTATAAAATCAGCTTCAGTGAATGTATGACAGTTTTCCTAAAACCGCTGGTTATGTTTATATTACTAGTACTAAAGACAAAAATGCCTCCTTGGCAAAAGCTGAGAGGCTATAAATTGTAATATGCTCTCCAAGATTATTTGTCAGCCAATCATCTTGGACTGATCTCAGCTTTGCCTTTAAAGGGCCATAAACAGAAGCATCCAATGGCTGAAGACAACGTTGGTTACAATGAGGAGGAAATGTTAAAAGAATAATTAACATAAATTATTAATTTATCAACTTATATAATATTATTTGGTTAATAAAAAAATCAGTATCCTCTATGGATGAATGAAGCAGTCCCATTCATCCCCATGATGCATATATTCAATTGTCAACCATTTTGTCTCAGAAATTATTTTGTCACAATGGTTAATATTCATTCATTTTAATTTTTACCAATATTGAGACTTGAAATAAATAACTATAACATATCTTAATTGTTTATAATGCATAAAATATATAAAAAACTTCAAATATAAAAAAAATTACTTTTAAGCAAAGTTTTCAGGAAATGCAACTTTGAAGGAAATTGAAAACAGCCGTGTGGTCTTGCTTTTGGTTCTGAAGCACACTGCGATAGTGTCATCTATGAGCATAGGAATCAACTAAAAAAAATGTTTATTGCCTGAAATATTGAGAATGTCCCATCCATCCATTGTCCCATTCATCCCCCAGTTTCCCTACCACTCGGTTTTATGCCTTAATTCTTTGTTCTTGTATCACAATTTACATTTCACACTCAAAAGCACCATCTGTCGGCGATTATTGCAATTAATTTTTTTATCATTCCATTTTTCTTCCCACTTCTCGAATAATAAGTTTATCGATTTTGGTTTCATTCGGGTTATTCCTTCAAGCTACAGACAGCTCCAAATAGAGATACTTATATTATAACCACCCGGTATATTTAAACTGAAGCATTGGCTGATTCTTAAGTAATATATATATATATTTATATTTTATGTATAGTTGCATTTAAATTGGGATCCAAAGTCACAGAAAAAATAAATTTGTTAAATATTGACTTTAAAATGGAAACACTTTCAATAAAATGCACTTAAAAAATACGTATATAAACGGGTGATTTTATGTGAAATTTCTTGTCTTTTAACGGACATTTTCTGTTGTGAGCGGAAATCGTAAATTTTACAGGAATAAACGGAATTTTTCCTATTTATCCTTACTTGTTGATTGTTAATACGGAAATGTTCCTTTTTAATTAAGAGAAAACAGAAAAATTCCAGTTAAATCTTCCTAATTAATGTTTTGGCCTATAACCAAATCGTTGGATGTGGCTAATTGGTGTAGGGGACAGAGCAGTCATGCTCTAATGGAGAGTACCTTTTCAAATTCGGAGGAAGGCAAGGTGATTAAAAACTGGTATGATAATATGCAATACAAATACCTGTTTCGTGTAAATATGCATCATTATATATAACTATTATTTAGATTTTTTAAATAATATTGTGCTATTGCCCATATTTATTTTTTGAAAGAGAAATTTCCCGCCCAAAATAGCGTAAAATCTCCACCTTCAAAATAGGGGATACCAAAACGGAAATTTTGTGAAAAGACGAAGAATAAATTGCAATTTGGCTGACAGTACATTTTCCGTTTTTTCACGGATTTTTTCTTTTACAGTGGGACACTATTATAGAAATATTGGCTTTACATTAGAAATGTTTGCAACGATGCACCAATATTGCAGAAATATTGGCAATGGAAAGACAAAATATTTCTTTCCAATAATGATGCAAAATTGTCAAAGCGTAAACATCCAATGTTGGGGCAATGTTGTACGATAATATCGCCAAGATTGGACAAGATAATGTCAATAAATAAAACAATATTGGTACAATTTTGTTTTACTATTGGAGATTTTCTTTAAATTATTTTCATGCTTGACCTTTAATACACAATCTGCCGGATGTTCCAAAAGTCAAAGAAGAAATAAAGGTTCAATAATTCGAAATGTATAGCCACACTGTTAAGCATTTGCAGCCACCAGTCCAGTCATTCAACCGTTTTTATAAAAAAAAATGGCTTCATAACCGTAAATAAACGCTATTATGGCCATATTATTGCTCATAATATGGTCAGAATAGAATTAAATTACGCTTATGTAACCGTTTTCAATAAAACAGACGAATGATTGCACAGTTTGTTGCAATTTTCTAACAGTACAGTAGTACAATGCATTTTTAACAGAAATGCATAAACATACAGTCGATTCCTTTAATAACGAAAATTTTGTTGCCAGAATAATTACATTTGCCACAAACAATTGGCATTTCAATATATCGTCATTTTGTACAGCAGCGTAGCACAATTCGCAACGCAAAGCTTAGAAATTTTAAATCCGACGGCTGCAGAACTTTAACTAAGCGTCACAAGAGCTTAAGTCATTGAAAACCTAGTTATTAATATTGTTAATCTTTAAAGAAAAGTTATCTCACATCAAACTGATTACCATATATACTGATATAGACACTAAAATCACTGATTAAGACTTTATCTTTAAATAATGGCTTCTTTAACAGAAAGTAAAATAAAAACTTCCTCCTCATCAAAAAAACGTCGAAATCAAAAACATATGACCGTATGTCAAAATCATGCAATAGCTAACCGGTGGAAGATTTGAACTTGTTGATACCAACTCAAAATATAACTGAAAATACAATTAAAAAACCAAAACGTCAACCACCATTACAAGAGAAAAATCTGATAGACTTTGAAACGGCAATGGAGCAAAATATGAGCTTAGAAGGCCAATTGGATATGATGTATCGCCATTTACGAAGACATGAATTAAATCATGCTCAAGAAGCAAAAAAATATTATAACTAATAGAAGAAATACAAATCCTTAAATGCACAAGAACAACTCAAAAAGAAGATCCTCAAAATAACCATTGTGACAAAATAGCAAATCTACAAACTCTAATAGAAAAACAACAGCTAGAACATGAGAATCTACAAACTCAAATATAGAACCAAAAACAAATTCATGAAGAGATTTTGAAAGCAATTAATGATGAAATGAATAATTTAATTACAGAAAATTAAAAATTAAAGCGCCTGGTACAAGAAAAAGACAGCAAATTACAATTTAATTCTAAGGCTCATCAAGAAAAGGATCTAGAAGATATGAGCATGGAAGAAATAAAAATTCAATGCCACCAGCTAAGACTATCTAATCAAAAACTTCAAATGGAAATAGAAATTAAAAATAAAGTTTTAGAACAAAACAACCAAACACTAAACACAATGACAAACTTATATGAAGATTTAAACAAAAAGTTAGGATTACTATGCAGAAATCAAGAACAATTTGAAATGACCACTCAAAATGAACCGAAATTAGGAAGAGAGAAATATCTCCCAAATAATTTTACATATGCATCGATAGTCTCAGCACCTGCACCGCTTTACTCCAAATCAGCTCTTCTATTGACCCGAAAATTAAATCAAAGCTCACAATGTTTGGGATCAGGGAAGAGCTTAATAAAGCCGCAAATATAAAAACAAATAAGATAAAAATATTCAGTACATTGTCAAAAGACAAAAACACAATAATAGTAAAATCCGAAACAGAGGAAGACATAGACACCTTATCGGATCTCCTTCAAGCAAATGAGAAAATAACATCTTTAGTTACACTAAAATATGCAGCAGAGAAAAGGAAAAAGATCATAATATTAGGTATTCCAAAATCAGTCACAATATTGGAAGTCAAACAAAAAATAAGTGAAAACTTTAACGAAGATATAACAGATAACCAACATAAGGAATTAAAGAGGGATAAATTACAATCATACCAGCTAATGCTAGACCTAGAAGATTCATTGGCGATAAAGCTCCTAAGACAGGGAAGGCTACTAGTGGGCTTTATTTCTTGCCCAATTAAGCCATACTCCCTTATCATACGCTGTAATAATTGCCAATATTATGGACAATCTGCAGATACATGCAGAAAAAATACTTTTTGCGCATACTGTGCAAAGAAACATGCATCGGAGGTTTGCCAATTAAAAGATGAAATTTCTAAACACACTTGTATTAATTGCTTAAACTCTTACCATCAAAATGGCCGCCTTTATGGGAACAATCACGCAGCTAACTCCTCATATTGTCAAGTTTTTCAAAATATATATTACCAGAGAGATCTCACTATAAATAAAAATTCATCACGTTCGCGTCTATAAACATAACAAAAGATATCGTTTCATTAAATAAATTAAACTCTTCCTCAACTACTTACTACTTTGGCAACACTACAAATGGCCCAAAAGAAAATGATATAAAAGTTGTTCAAATTAATCTTAATAATTGCAGAGCTGCAAATTTACAATTACTTAAATATATGCACCAATACAAGATAGACATAGCCCTGATACAAGACTTCCATAAAACTAAAAATTCCTTCACAGGCCTCCCAATATCATGGGCTTTTTATCACTCCAATAACCTAACAGCCGGCATCCTAATAGCAAACCCATTATTTGTTCACGTTAAAATACTTCAAACAACTAATAGCATATTTATAAATTTAATTACAAAACTTCGTACTTTCAAATTGGCATCTCAGTATTCAAAACCAAAAGGAAACCTTTCATCAGACTTACAGGAATGGAGTGATATTATACAAGATAGTTCCAATCTCATTCTGGGGGGACTTTAATGCCCACCTTTAGGCATGGGGATATGCTCGAAATAATAACAGAGGAGATGTCATCCTAGAATGCATATCGAATAAAGAACTACAAATTATAAACGATCCTGCAGCTGACAATACCTTTGCCGTAAATAATAAGAAGGGAAATCCAGACCTGACGTTATGTGGACATATATCAAGAGACCTGATCAATTCATGGAAAGTAGACACAAATTTCCCATCACTAAGCGATCACAGATACATCCAATTCAATTTAAAGGCGGATCCATTAATAAGAAATTTATTCCGTTATAAAACTAAATTTGAAACCTTCAAAAAGTTCAATTGATAATTAAAAAATCATAAAGAAAGGTTAATGGACTCTTTAAGAAATGTACAAACACCACAAAGGCTAGATGAGTGGATGAACTCTTTTCATGATTTATTAACTCAAACTATGGACAAGACTCTAAAAAAGAAGAAAATTATACAAGATCGTCAACTTAACATGATTTATTAACTCAAACTATGGACAAGACTCTAAAAAAGAAGAAAATTATACAAGATCGTCAACTTAACTGGTATTCAGATAGCTTAAAAATACTCAGAAATCGTTTAAATGCTCTAGGTAAAAGACACAAACGAAATCCAGAAAATGAGAAATATTTAATTGATTTTAAAAAGGCAAGAGCAGAATACAAATTAAAAATAGTGAAAGCCAAGAAGAAATCATGGTTAACTTTCTGCAATGAGACCACGAGTAAATATGGTACGGATTTTAAAATTCTAAAACAAAAGTTTCTTAAAAATACAGACTTAATCCATACAGTTTTGGAAACATCAACAATAGAAGATACATATATAACTGTACAGCAAGATCTATTACAACACCAAATTGGTGTACAAAATACAAATGAAATTCACTCATATATAAATATGTCCCCAATTCCAGAAGAAGAATTTCAAGACATCAAATTTACCCTAAGAGAACTGAAATTTGCAATAAAACAACAGAACATTAAAAAGGCCCCAGGTTATGATCGAGTAGACGCGATAACTATAAGAAACATGCTAAAGGAACTCCCAGATTTAGTGTTACAAATTTATAATAAATGTTTAAAATTATGCCATTTCCCTGAAGCTTGGAAAAAAGGAATTGTAATTTATTTTAGAAAAAAGAACAAAGACCCATCTCAACATAAATCTTACAAAATCAGAATAGCGGTCAGAAGTGGCAAGATACGTCGCAAAGGACCGAAAAGATATCTGCTGTAATGATGTCATAAAATGCGACACGAAGGAACATTAGTACCACTACAGTGATAACTACCGGTGACTATTGCATGTATTCTGACAATATATATTTGTTATCATTTGTTTTGCTATCAGTTCGCAGCTACGATTACAAATGTTAAATCTGTTAAAAATGTTAAGAATTACAATTAAAACTTGATTTTTTAAAAAATAAATTTATTTTGTATTCGTTCGAAGCTACGTTTCTAAATGTTAAATCAGACAAATGTCATTAGTGAGAATAGCTGTCACACTTGGCAAGATACTTTGCAACGCATCGAAAAAGATTTCTGCTGTAATGATGTCATAAAATGCGAGACGAAGGAACTTTAATACCACTGCAGTAATACCTGCCGGTGACTATTGCATGTATTTTGACATTATATATGTGCTATCATTTGTTTTGCTATTAGTTCGTAGCTAGGATTACAAATGTTAAATCTGTTACACATGTTAAGAATTGCAATAAAAATCTGCTTTAAAAAAAAATCATTTTATTTTCTATTCGTTCACAACTAGGTTTCTAGATGTTTAATCGGACGAATGTCATTAGTGAGAATAGCTGTCACACTTGGCAAGATACTTTGCGACGCATCGAAAATGATTTCTGCTGTAATGATGGTTTAAATAACGATAGGCAGGTTTAACTAACGACTTTGGTATTATACGGTGATAACTGTCGGTGACAAATGCAGGTATTCTGGCAATATATATATATACGAACATATATTTTTTCCTATCAAAAAATCCAGTGTCATTTTATTTATTTATGCGAAAAATGCATCATACTGCTCTATATTTTTCTAATTATTCAATTTTTGTATCTTCTGTGCCTATTGGATTACTCTATATAATAATTATCCTTTTTTCCATACTCATTATTAAAATAGCTTTTATTAATGAAAATTATACACGTAGGAGAGAAAATATGAAAATTAATGCATATTGACTATTCTCAAGATGCAATGTTTAAATCATATATTTGACAGCAGGTGGTTTCTATTTTTTTAATATGCAATAAATTGAAATTATGATGTTCAATTGATTCAAATTAACAAATAATGTCCTTCTTTAAGACAGTTTTGAGTTGTCAAAATTGAGACTTTTAAGTCAAAACATGTCAAAGTGAAATGTCAAAATAAAAACTTCATTGTGATATTTTAATTTAAATGGTAGAAACTATATAAGAAAGATTTATATAACAAAAAAATTGCTTTGTAACTTTGTTTATCGAATACGGTAAAAGGATGTATGTCACTCAAATAAACGATTATATTTCAACAGAAAAATTTAACAGGAGCTTGTCCAAACAATGCGTGTATCTTTCTTTAAAATCTTTTTGGTATAGTCTTGAATTTTTTCTGACTTAAAAAAAAAATTCAAATTCGTATATTCGTGTATATATTTTCTCTCTTCCTTCGTATCTTACTTTTCTCTATCTGTTTCTTTTTTATATAACCAGTAACTCTTTAAAATATCGAAATTTCAAAACTTTAACAGAAAATAAGCAAATTAATAAAGTGAATGTTAAAATATAAACACAATAAAATTAAAATTAAATAAATTATAACACCTTGTAATAATATGTTTCTTTTAAATGCTAAAAGGTGTAAACAAAAAACATAATATACAGTAAAATAACTTTTATTAGATTGTTGGCATGTTTCGGTTCACATTACATTAAAAAAAATTACAATTGCACGGTCTTTGAAGTTATTATTTGAAATGCTATTATTTAATTTTCATGTACTTTTTAAAATTATGCACGTTATTTTTTTTTTCTTGGTTGATTATTTCCAAATTTGTAACCATGGAGTAACTCGAGCCACAATTTCGGTAAGTTAAACGATGCTGCATCGTTAAATACTTTATTTTTGCGTGTTACTATCTCTATGGTTTCTCATATTATGGATGGATAGTATAGACTGGAGGGAAAAAATATTTTACTTTCACTGAAATTTATTTGGATGGTTTCTTCTTGGCATAATCTTGCCAGAGCTGTGGATTTCCCATTATACATAATATCAGCTACACGCTCCTTTTTTTCTGTAACTAAATTTCCTGCTTGTCATGCCAATATAGTAATTGTCAATTGACGGATACAATAAAACAATATCGAAACTAGTAATTAACTAGCTCTATCATATAATTATCTGGTAATTGTGTATATTTTATTTTTTTAATGAAATCTTCTGTTGATTTAATAGTTAATGTAGAATATGGTAAAATATCTCTTAAGAAGGGAAACATAAGCTTTTTCTTCAAAATAAGTCGGTCCTGAGCATTTTGAAACTATAGGGCGTAATGGCATGATCTTTTATGATCTTTTAGCCTTCCAGTAATCCTAGGAATAATAGCTAGTTTATGTGTAACAGCCATGTCTCTGTTATATGTGATGGTCAATGTTAGCTAGCCAGAAAATGAGCACAATTTGCGTAAAATCAAATAACTTTTATTAAAATCTTAAAAGAGCAACGTTTTGAGAAAAGATCTTCGATTTTCCTGAGGCCGGAAAGAAATCAGTTCCAACCAAACTTCACTCAAAGAAACAAGTAATCTTCAAATGCACAATATCAGTAATTAGAAAACTTAAAATAGCTTACGATCCTGTGATGTTAAACGGCTGTTAGGCTGACTTCCACAAGAGTCAATTTCAGTATGCGAACCAGCTACCGAAGTTCAACTCCAACTTTCAGACGGCTAGAAACGCACTCCGTGTGCGTAAGTATCACTGAACCAAAGTAAAATATACTGTTACCAATGGCCAATATTCCTTCTTTGCTACTTCTTTATAGAGGCAACTAAAGCAGATCTTGAGGTACCAACAAGGGCAAAAACCGATCCACAGTTGCAGTTTCCAAGTGCATGCCAGAGCTTAAATACTGCTATATCGATTGACCAGATGCAGAAATTTGCATAAATATCGATACGAAGAGAAAAATCACAAGTTCCAAGGTTTTCACACTCATTCATCGAAAGTTACAGAAAGATAGACTTGATAACTTTTACGCACATTGATTGATTATTATTGGACAAAAAGTACATTTGTAATCGAAACTTCGCTTACTTTTATAATCACAGTAGTCGACACATCATATCTGTACCTTTAAAATTTTCTGCATAAATAAGAGCCATGTTCCAATTTGAAGGATTTTGTTTGAAAAAATAAAATACAGCCTTAAATGTTTCAATATCTGCTTAATGGCCAACCCCCCTCAGAAATTAAAGAATATCATTTTCAGTAAAATTTACCCAATTAATTTTGAGAATTATTCAGGAGTATAGGAAATACCTTTTATTAAAGAAGACGGATCAAAGAATCAATATATTTTCATGGCAAACAGGAAATTTAATTGCAGAAAAAAGGAGCATATTGCTGATATTAAGTATAACAGGAAAACTACAGCCCTGGCAAGATTATGTCAAGAAGAAACCATCCAAATAAATTTCAATGAATAAAATAATTTTTCCCACCAGTCTATACTATCCATCCATAATAAGGGAAACCATAGAGATACTAATACGCAAAAATACAATATGTAACGATGCAGCATAATTTAACTTACCGAAATTTTGACTCGAGTTACTCCATGGTTACAAATTTGGAAATAAACAACCAAGAAAAAAAAAATAACGTGCATAATTTTAAAAAGTACATGAAAATTGAAAGATAGCATTTCAAATAATAACTTCAAAGACCGTGCAATTATATATATATATATATATATATATATATATATATATATATATATATTTTTTTTTTTTTTTGTAATGTAATGTGAACCGAAACATGCCAACAATCTAATAAAAGTTATTTCACTGTATATTATGTTTTGAATTGTCAACTGAAAAAGGACCGAGTGTTGTAGAAAAGTAATGTAATAACAACAGCAGAATATTCATTGCAATGGTGATATGAGAAGGTAAGGTAATGGCATCTTTAATCTATTAATTTAACATGTTCAAGTTCTCGTAGAGATGGACCTGAAACTGCTCCTATATGGAAAATAAATGAAAGCATTTCTAAAGCATTTAGCTGTATTTAAATATCGTATGTTTAATATTGTATCGCATACTGACCCACTAATACATCTCTTTGCGAATACAGAGAGTCAAAATTACTTTATACAAAAATGTTTTTTCAGTTGTAATTATTTATCTATTCAGTTAATTTGAATTATCTTTCGTAAATAAATTTCATGTTTATGAATATGTGCGTAGATTTAATTTCTACACATATTTTAGGCATAACGTATTATTAATAAATATAATTCCAAGTATTACGTTTGAAGCTGAATTTTTAATTGTAGAACCAATAATTATGTAGGAAATATTCACATAGAACAGCCATTGAAATGTAAACTGTCTAATTTAGATAACCAGTTATTTAATTAGACAGTTATGTAATTAGTCAGATTGCTTCATTAGAAACAATCTTTTCTGATATTGGCATAGTTTAGTTTACTCCATAACAGGTCAAGTAATCAAAAAGCAGATAAGATTATATTTATGTGTTCAAACTTTTCAATTAAAAAAATATATTTTGAATTTAAAACTTTGTTTATAAAACATAAAACTTTTTTGATACTGTATCCTTTAATTTGTTTTTTTATGAGTGTCAAAAGCAAATTATTTAACTTGACAGAATTTTTTTTTCTATTTTCAATTAATCGATCTTCAGGTTTTTTTTTTTTTTTTTTTTTGGTAAGTGGGAAAAAAAAAAGAAGAAGAAGAAACTGCATTATTGGGCATATGCAAAAGTAAGATCCGTTTTGCTAATAGATGGCGTAAGTGGTCTTATATGTATTGTATAAATCTGTTTCATACATGCTTTTGAAACGTCTCTTCATATCCTTCAAAACATAGTATATGACATATGATTAGAGTATAAAAAACATAGTTTTTTATTCGATTTAAAATGGATAGCTATGCGCGAAATAATCTTCATTTGCGGGAAGTTTTGTTATAACTTTTATAATTTAAAGAAAAGCGTTGCTGAAATTCATCGTTTACTTGTAGAAGCTTACGGTGAACATGCTTTTTGTCATAGTATGTGTAGAAGGTGGTTTAGGCAATTTAAAGAAGGTTTATTCGATGTTGAAGACTCAGAGCGTGAAGATAGACGAGCTTCTGAATGCACTACTTAAACCTTCTGAAACTGTTAATTGCGAAATCTACCAACGACAACTAATGTGTTTGAAGCGACCTATTCAAGGAAATTGACCAGAATGGGAAAATAGATGCAGTAAACTGATTCTACAGCATGACAACATAAAACCACATACTGCAAGCGTCGTTAAAACCTACTTAAAAGAGCAGGACTGGGAAGTTCTATCCCACCCGCCATATTTGCCTGACATTGCTCCTTCGAATTACTATACATTTCGGTCGATGTAGTCAGATCTTCAAGACCTGCGATTCACATCTTATGAAAGTATCAAAAATTGGCTTGATGAATGGATCGCTTCAAAAAACGACGACTTCTTCAGACAGGGAATCTGTAAATTGCCTGAAAGATGGACGAATATTTTGACTTCTGATGGAGCATACTTTGAATAATGTATCACTTTTATATACTTGCTAAATAAACATGTAATTTTAACCGAAAAACGGAACTTACTTTTGCATATACCCAATAGAATATGCTTTATTAAATTTTCATGTTAAGTGCGTATAGGTTGGCCATTATGAAAATATCGGATATATATATATATATATATATATATATATATATATATATATATATATATATAAGATTTCGGATATTTTTTGATATTCTTGAAAATATCATGATATTTACGAACCGATAGACAGGTTCCGTTTTATAGGATTTACTTTATTTTTATGCTCCGATAAAGAAATCAGTTTCCTACTTTTTCTGATTCCTTGTACCGTTTTCTCGTGACTGTGGATTTGTCAACACTTGTTTTGCTAAAGGAAAATTCGTCAAAATACTTTCCCCTACATAATTGTCATAAGTTATTTTTCTTTGCGTAATTATAGTATTATTCATCATCTGATGACCTTGTTCATGTGAATCGAAAATGTTTTGTTAGCGAATACGGACAACATGTTCAAAACAACATTTCTTTGGGAATAGTCATGAGTAAGCATTCATACTGCTTTTAAACAATCTAATAAACTAAAGAAAAGTTTTCAGTTAAAAAAGAATGATGAAAACCGTTACATCATCTCAGATTTTTTTAAAAAGTATTATCAGATATCATTAATAAAAGTTTAATCTAATCGATGAATGTGAATTTCATTATTACAGGTTTTTAAATACCGATGCATTTAAAAAGTTTTATTTAATACTAGCAAGCTGCGCCCGCTGCGCTGGTCGGTTTCTCCAAACGGACCTTGAATCAAACGAAATATAGAGGTGGATTTGACCTTGTATTTTAAAGTAATCTGTACCCTTACCTGGAATATCCTTCCGCATTACTGAAAACTATATGAACTCCATTCCGTTATTATTTTTTTTATGTGTAGTCAAAATTTTAGCTGCTAAGGACCAACTCTTTTTTCTTATCATTTACAGTAAGATATGGCAAAGAATGACAGAACTACATACAATATACAAAAACCATCTCTAAAAATTATCTAACTATTGAGTAGAATTTTTTTAAAAGGCTAAACTTTCGTAATCGGGTTCACCTGACTATATAACTCCGCACTTAATTATTTGACTAAGCAACGTAGAACGATACGTAATATATTAAAACCCTTTTAGAAAAATTACCTACTTAGCAATGCAAGTCTCATTAAAATCCGTTTCGTAAAACTTTTTAAAAGAGCTAATCTTTTATATTAGAGTTCACTTGATTGTAAAACTTTCCTCCATAACTCTTTAACTAAGCAACGTAAAACGATATGCTATAAATACACTAAAATCTTCTCTAAAATCTTCTCTGATACACTAAAATCTTCTCTGGAAAGATATAAGAATATTGATCATTAAAATTTATGAAACTGCAAGTTATATCTCGTTGCCTTTTCTAAATAAATACTGCAATTGCGTCAAAATGATGTAATTTAAAAGTTTTGCATGCTTACACTTAAATAGTATTTTCGGTACTTTTCGTTTAGCCGGGCGCCAGTGATATATGTACATATATAAATATATATGTATATACATACATATATATATTCATACATATATGTGTATATATATGTCTATGTATACATATGCATATATGTAGATATATGTGTGTATGTATATGTATGTGTATATACATGTATATATATCACTGGCGCCCAGCTAACCGGAAAGTACCGTATTTTCTTTAAAAAAGAGATTTGCATTCCATAAATAATGAGTCGAAATGTTTGGCCCTGTTTGCAATAAAGAAAAATTGCACGTTCAGAGTTGAAATAAATGGCACCTTATTAGCATACATTTTGGCATGATGTTGGTATAACGGAAAATTACCAAAATTATCCAAAAAACTTTGTTCCAAATTACACTCTGTCGACTCGATTATGGAATAAGTCCACTTTAAAAACATAGAATCAACTTAACCGTTTTTATAAGTTAATTATGCGCCAAACAACGCCCGGGAACTTGCGGTAAACGTCTGTAGACCCGATTATGTAGTTTAGCTATTTAATTAATATACATGATACAAACTACACCTACTTTCCAATCAGGATCAGTGGTTACGGCTAGATGTAGTAAATATGTCTGTAGCGGTATTTTAGTTTGACCTACGAAATCATAACATTCAATATTTTCAATATTTCTGACATTATTAACAGTCCCCGAAGCGGTCGTATTTTTGGCCACCAATATTTTTTTAATTATTCTAGTGATAGGTTACTACAAAAATTGCAAGGAAATGTTAGCTGGGCGCATGTGATAAATAGACAAATATTGTTTTCATCGCTATCATTCCTCTTGCATTCATTTCTTTTAAAATATAAAATTTTCGCTCATTTAATTTAAAATACATACATGTAAAATACACATATTACATACATTTAAAACATACGCCTTTCACAAATGTCATTAAAAATACAAAACTTTCGATCATTTAATTTAAAATACATACATGTAAAATACACATATTACATATATTTAAAACATACGCCTTTCACAAATTTCATTAAAAATACAAAAGAATAAAAATAATAAATAATGCTATAAACCAAAACAGTCTATTTCATCATCAAAGTATTGCTGCTAATTTGCACACGTGAAAAATAAAATCTATTATTACCGAGAATTAAAAAAAAATGCTATTGGTGAGATTTGCACCCGACTAACATAAAAGTACGGGAAACCTCTTAATGTAGCGAGTTTATACGACATTTGTAAGATAAATATAAAACGAAACATTTTGTAGGGAGATAGTGATGGTTATAAAAGATACAATTCTGACATGAATATTAATGAATTACAGCCTCGAATGGCGTCAAATATCAGTCTGGAATTGACTGATTGGACTGATTACGAATTGACTCATTACGAATATTTCCCTATTAATCGACGATGGTTAGTCAAATGGCAAAGCTATCATCCGAGTTCTGTCATAAACGGGTTCCCTGATTACAGACTTTAACCCCATTTCTCTATAACTAACCAATGTAGAACAATATTTTATATACTGAAAATTATCTTTGAAAAAATATCAAACTATCAGCGCAAGTCCCATCAAAAACCGTTCATTAGAACTTTTTGAAAAGAGTAATATTTGATAAAAGGGGTCACCTGATTTTCGAATTCCCTCTTGTAATTCTAAGAACTAAGCAATGTAGAATGATACGGTATATAATAAAACATTCCCTAAAAAAATATCTAACTAACAGTGTAGGTTCCATCGAAATCCATTCGGCAGAATCTTTTAAAAAGGCTAATCTTTCATAATCGGGTTTATCTGATTATAGAACATTCCATCATGATTCTATAACTAATCTGAGTAGAACGATATATTATATAATAAAACCTTCCCTGAAAAAATATCTATCGAAGAGTTTATGTTATATGAAACGGCATCCAACAGAACCCGAGTTAAAGCATCTGGAACAAAATTTCATATACAGGATGTCTCAGAACAACGTTTCAATACATCTAGGACGGGTAGGGTGCACGACGACGATTCGGAATCATACAGCTGTGCAGGGTCGGAAATGCTTTCCTGGCGTGGTGGTTTACACAGAAACATCAGAAATAAAAATAATTAAGTTAGTGAATATTCGGTTTAATAATAAATTTACATGAATTTACATAAATAATAATAAATGTACATGAACAAAAGTAATATTGGTCAAAGATAGAGTTCAAAGTTTCGCCCACTGATTTCAATGCAGGCCTCCGTTCTTCGGCGCATGGGATTCCGAACATTCGGGAATGTTTCAGCCATGTTTCGGATCCTCCCGGCTGGCCCACTACAATCCGCAGCCACGTAAGTCTGAAGCATATCGTCTAACTCCGCGTTCCTATAATTAACCATCCTACTAACTCTGCGTCCTTGAGTGAAATGACGATTCCCTGCAAGAACGCTGAGAACTTTCGCGTAACGCAATCTTCTCCGTCAGGAGATTATTTCCGACCCTACATTGCTGTATGATTCCGAGTCGATTTGGTGCACCCTACCCCTCCTAGAAGTTCTGAAACGTTGTACTGAGACACCATGTATATAATAGAAGTAAATAGAAGTAGATTATACTAATATAATTTGCATTTGAATTTTAAAAAAAACCCTCTAAAAATGTTGTCATACACTTGAAAAAACATCTTTTGGCTTAAAATCAAATTGTTTGGCGACAAACATAAAATCAAAATCGCCAAAAACAAAAGATTAATCGCCAAATATTGTTTCGATCGCAATCTTGCACATTGAATAATTTTTTAAGCATTACGAATATTCCCAATCATGTCTAAACTAAATATTTTTGTTTTATATTGTTATCTCTCATCAAAACTGTTTTTCTTATTCTTTGCTTTTCTTTCTTTTTTTTTTTAATAAAATTAGTTAAATTTTTTTTTCTTTTATTTTTCGATGTGTATAGCCGTTTCAATTCTTTCTCCAACAATAATGATCGCCAAATATAAGGAATGGTAACCTATTCGTCCAAAATAACACAACTTTCCACCATAATTCTATAACTAATCTACATAGAACGATATGATATATACTAAAACCTTCCCTGAAAAATTATCTATCCAGCAGTGCAAGTTCCATCAAAATCCATTCAGCGGAACTTGAGTTATAAAGGAATGGAACGAAATTTTCGTTTGTGTTTTATATATATAGTAGATGTATATCCTAATCCTAATAATATTATAAATCCGATTGTGTGCAAATGTTAGGCTGAAGCCAGCGTCAAAATGGAGAAATTAATGGCGCTGTATCTTTGCATATAGGTGGATAAAAACCCAGAAATGAACATAGACTGGTTTTTGTTTATTTTATTCAAATACTTTTCTTAATAATTCAAAATTTGATTATTTTCATAGAGAATCAATGGACATTTTTAGATAAAATTTAACCATTTTACTTTATCGTTGCTAGGGCTTTGATCGTTGCCAATAAATAAAAATGCGAAAAAATATTTTTTCCTCAAACAATTAAGTTTCAATTGAGCGATTTTCATGTGAAAAATGAAAATAATTCAAAAGAAGATGAATTTCTGTGATATTTGAAACAACAATATGGAGTATTTGTTATTATACATGAAGTATGAATATCGGTTACATTAAAAAGATCTTTTTCTGTCAAAAACTGCGTTATAATTAGAAAGAAGAATTAACAATAATTATATTATTAAGAAATATATTTCGCTTGAACCATGGAACCATGAAAAGGATCCTTCTTGACTTGAACAAATATGACGTCATAAATAAAACATGTATTTTCAAATATTCGTAATATTACAAAATTTACTATTAGTGTATAATAAAAGTATATACATAATGGACGTCTTATTTAAGATGAATAACTGAAATGTTTTTTTTATACTGATTAATAATAAGCTTGAATATGAGTTACAAACAGATGTGAGTTTTCTGCCAAAATCGACGTTATGATTGCCAGGAAAAGAAAATTAAGAAGAATTATATCATTGAAAAGAGATTTCTCTGGGATCAAAGTGACGTCATAATAAAACGAGATTTTTTAAATATGTTTCAAATTTGAAACACTGAGTACAGTGAATGGAACTCAGTGTATGTATCAATTTCATACATTAATAATCACTGAGTACAGTGAAAGAATAGAGAGGTAATGAACCGTAAAATCGGCTTGCAATATGAAGCCGGTTATCGCTCAAATCATTAGGCCCAAGGGCTGACTTCATTGGATGGAGAGAGGCTGCACGTGGAACAATGACTGGATTCATTGGACGGGGAGAGGTTTTCAAAGCAAGCCGCCAGTTGTTTGGGCCGACTGTAGGGTTGCATTTTCAGCATCACGCCAAACATGAACATTTCATCTCTATTTATTCTCTGAACTCAGTGATTAATAATACAAGCATCAGTAAGATTATTAGGAAAAGAAAATTGAACACAAGTCTATTAAGTTAAAATCTGACTGTGTGTATTTCGCAACTACTCCTCTTAATGCAACGCGATTTATTTAACACCGGTTATCATTGATTCGAGGATGTCATATAAACTCTGAGATATTAAAAATTTTGAATTAAATTCCGAGATATTAATATTTTTTTTGTAAATTTTTTTGTAAATTTCTCTAAAAATGGAACTTAAATTACTCCATTTTTGTGGATAAAAAAGGAGAAATAAAACGGATTAATATATTTGTATGCCATTTTCTCATTAAAACTGAAAAAATTATTTTATTTTCAATTTGAATAGTTAGTGAAAAAAAATCTTGATTACAGTAAAATTTCTGAAAAATAAAAACATATTTCCACATATTCAAACTTTATGACAGCGTGCTTTATTTTTAAAAAAATATATTGGTAAATCTGTAATTGGGTTGCCATGCTTTTAACGTTTTAATGGGACATTTTTTGATTATCATGGCCTCATACACAGCTGTTGCGACAACTGACGACTGTTTTCGGGATTGATATCAATCACAACTTGAAAACCAGTTTGTATAAAATGGTTTGGTTTAAATTGTGGCTACCTCTCGGACTTTTATTACAACGATCTGTATTCTATTCTTCCTTTGCGTTTAAGGATGAGAAAAACTCCATCTGCTTGTGAATAACATTAAGAACCACGGTATTGAAAAGTACTATGTTATAGACATTTTCAGTAACAGGTTTCAGTTTTCTCTCTATTTTAGTGCACCATCATGCATATTTTCATGTTATTTTAAATATGTAAATTATTTATATTTTTAATATGTATATACGAATTTTTTAATAATTATTTATCATACAAAATTAATTAAATATTTTGTGCATGCATGCCTGCATTTATTCGGCATCAATTGATGAGATATTTAAACAAATTTGCTATCCGCGATAATTTTACACCATGAATATTGTCCATAAGAAAATCGGGTATTTTTCCAGTATAGGATACTTTGCTTTTAGGTTTGGTGTAATTAGAGCTTCAAAAAGGGATAGATTCGTTAATATACATAGATTTGTTGCCAAAAGATATGAAAACAAACCCAATGAACTTTTGGTGCTTTTCTATTATAGGAGTCTTGACGCTTTTTTAAAAATCAAGCAGGATAGAAAACCAAGCAGGATATTTTATTCTCCTTCCGTTCAGTTGGGCAATTATTATTTTTTTATATTAGTTTCAAATATCCGCATTAGTGATTTTATAAATTCGTTTAATTAAATTTTACAAAACAAAACAAAAAAAAATGATATCAATAAATAATAATTACTATTAATTCCTCCCCCCCCTTTCTTTTGCGTTTACATAAATGACGTCATTTGGACGAATTTATTCAAAATATTTTCAGTTTATAAATTAAATTAAATGCTGACAGACGATTGAATCCTGACGATAGAAATGTGATTTTTTTTTAATTTTCTTGAAAAACATAATTTAATCACAATCTTGTCTTCATTATCGATTGAAATAAAAGATAAATTCAATTTCAATTTGAAAATGACGAATAAAAAGAAATCAATAATCCCTATCGGGATCCTTTTCAATTTTTTCCCCTTTTTTTCAAAAAACAACTAAGTAATTAGTTGCCATCTTTTCAGAAATGTCATTAAAATTAGAAAAAAATTAATATCTCAAAAACTAATTCCATTTTCAAAATTCTATCACCAGTTTTGACATCCGCGGATTTTTATGGACAATTGGTATTAATTTCACCATCAAGCGTTTAATATTTTATTAAAAATAGCCCTGAAACACAATCAGTCGTTTAATCAGTCGTTTCATAAATTCGTTTCATAAATTCGTTTCATAAAATCGTTTCACAAAATCGTTTCATTAGGATTTTATATATATAGGGTAGATTTATTCTGCAGAGCAAAAATCTCCTGTCAGCATATTGTCAAGAAATCAAGATTTGTTTCAGCTATAGATTAAACCAATGACACAAATTTGATGTTACATGCAAACGTAACACTTGCAATTGAAAAGCTGTTTGCAACCCCAAATTACATGCAAACGTAACATTTACATGTAATTTGCACCCAAATTAGTTTTAATTTGAACCGTAATAAATGTTAATTTGCAATGAAAATTACATGCAAAAGTAATGTTTACATATAATTTTGGGTTGCAAAGAGCTTTGCAATTTAAGTGTTACGGTTGCATGTGATCGTGGGCTGGAAAAAGCTTTGCAATTGGAGCTCCTTGCATTTAGGTGTAGAACTATTCATTCCTTTTCACAAGAATTGAATTTAAAGAAAAAGCATATACTACTTCCAATGAATTATTTTTAAATGATGGCTGTTAAAACGTTTCTCAAAGTCGTTAAAAGTAAAATGGTTTATCAGGTACAATTGACATTTCTTTTTACCCAATTCGTCGATTTACACGATTTTATTTGGCCGTCCTTTTTCCATTGGTTGCAGTTTTCTTTTCGCGGTTATTTGGCACAAAATTTTACCTATTTTAAACTGATTTATGTCAAGGCCTCTATAACAAAGAAATATCGTATTTTCTTCTATGAAATGTGATAAAGAGTTAGTTAATTATTTACGTTTTTAATTATCGGGAGTGAAATATTTTGCTTGATTAGTACATTTATTTTTGTTTTAATGTTACGTGAACGAAGTCACGGGTAACAGCTAGTATATAAATATAGAGAGAGAATTAATTTTTCAGATTCTTAGATTTTGTCCAGTTAGTTTTTTATTACATAGTCAGTTATAAAATTATATTTTCTATTAAGTTACAGATTAGTTTAGTTACTATTTCTATTCAATTTAAACTGTTCTAGAAAAATATATGAATAAATAAGTAATATCCGTATTATTTGAAATGCTTTCCTTTTCATTTTACAGTAAACATTATGTCTGGGTACTTATATTATGATAAGATTGAAAGTCAGACTGTAGGGATATATTTTCTGTTTTCTGCTGATAGGCGCTTCTTTTAAAGATTAAATAAAATAAAAATACTTTCCGAGAATATCCGTTTATTCTGTGACAGAGTGAATCACTGCATTCTTTTCTTCTTTGCAGCTTTCTTTTTTTCAGACACCTATAAGCTGAGAGGATTATTCTAGATATGGTGCGTAAGTATGCTATATATATTTTTTCACTGAAGAAATCAGAATTTTTTAAAGAAGCTATTCAATTTTATGGTGCTGCTTCAAAAGTGTATTTCCTTCCTCTTTGTGTTACACGTCTTTCCCTATGCAATTTAAGAGTCTTGATTTCTCAAAAGTTCCAGCGCCATGTCTTCGTGTATCTGCATAATTTTATTCTTGTTTTTCATAGTTCTTGAATCGAAAAGTGTGAAACTGTTGTGCCCAGTCTTTTAAATCGTTATTTTCCGACAAGAATGTTAATTTTTCTGACAAAAATGATAAAATAATAAATACAAAATAAGTAATGAATACTAATGTAAATAAAATAGAAATGTATTGGCATAAATTGTAAATTTAAATAAGAAACGTATATGTTACAGTAATAGCTTTGAAAAATTTCTTTTAATTAGGTATCTTTCATTTATCAACTTCTGGATACTTCATAATATATTGTCGTTTTATCTATTTTTATAATGGTTTATTTTTCAAACTATACTGTTTCTAATGAAATTATAAACAGAAAAAATATCAGAAAATAATCTTTTTTTTTTTTTTTTTTTCAGAGAATTACTGAGCTTTATCATTTCAATCAGTAAATGTCTTGTTTTTTCTATTCTGCGATATTGTTTTAGTTTTTGCATCATTTTAACAAAAACACTTAATGAGGTAGTTTTTTTTCTTCCTTTTCATGAACCTATTTATTTTTGTTTTATCGATGATTGTGAATACCGACATAGAATAGTGATAAAAGAATCAAGGTAGTTGAGAATTAAAAATGTCCGAAAATCTTTGAAAATGTACTGAACCGTTCTAAATGACATGCTACATGACATAAATTGGCGCAAACCTCTGAAATAAGAAATGCATGCATGAATATGTTAACAAACATATTCTTACTTTTTTAATTTAAAAGGCATAATACTTATTTTAAAACTAAAAAAAACATATAAATATCATATTATAGAATATTTTGCTATTTAACTGAAAAAATAACTAATGAAATAAAACAGTTTATATATGCTACATATTTTCTTTCTTTGAATCAGTCAGAATTTTTTAAAGATGATATTAAATTTTATTGTGCTGCTCCAAAATTGTATTTCCTTCCTATTTGTGTTTCGCATCCTTCCTTTATGCATTTCAGAGTCTTGATTTCTGAAAATTTTCAGCTCCACGGCCTTCTATATCTGCATAATTTTATTCTTGTTTTTTATAGTTAAAGAATCGAAAAGTGTGAAACTTTTGCGTGCAGATTTTTTTTTTATTATATTTATTTTCCAACAACAACGTTCATTGGTCTGACAAAAATAATAAAATAATAAATACAAAATAGGAAATGAATAATGCATGTTAATAAAAAAAATTGTAATAGAATAAAAAAAAATAGTTTAAAAAATACCCTTTTAAAAGCAATTTATCTTAATTGCTTAATTCAACGTTTATCTTAATAACATAATTATTATTTATCTTTAAAATCACATCTAACTTCATAACTGCGATTCATGTACTTTCAAAATATTTCCGTTACAATACGTTAATTTGGCAAGGGCTCCGATGATGAAACATTCGCCGTTTTGATTTACACTTGGTTGAAAGGGCGAACTAGTTAATTTATTAAAATATATACAATTTTTGCTTCGTTTCTTTTTTAAGATATGACAACAGAAAAAAATGCATTATTAAAACTACTCAGGATTTGTAAATTGTTTTCTCAACGTATAATCATAATTTAATTAATATTAAAGTATTAAATAATAGAAGATATATTTAAATAAATAAATAAATAAATAAATATATTGAATTCTTTATTTTTTTTATTTATATTTTCTGATTTTAGTGTTTAAAATGTTTCGTTGTTACAATTTTACAACCGACTGACACATTTTGCAGAGAGTGATACAGGGCATAATTAACTCTTTTTTTTTTAAACTAGTAAACAGTTGTAACCATAAAGATTATTTGGTGATTTATCATATGCTGCCGGATAACGGAAAAATATTTTAAAATTCATTTAATAATTTATATTTAAGTTTTAAAAATATGAAAATATTGCATTGTCATCGGATGTACACCTGTGTATATAGCTTTTATAATTGTAGCATATTAGGAAGTTAGTCAAAAATCGATTACAAAATTCCACCTTTACATACTTGGACGAAGTTAAGTTAATAATACAGTATAATAAAATGTAAATATAAATAAGGATCGATTATGTTACAGTAAAAGCTAAAAAATATTTCTTTTAATTAGGCATTATCGGCTTCCACTTATCAACTTCTATGTACTTCATATTACAGTATTATTTTATGTCTTTTTTATAATACTTTTTTTTTCAAATTATACTGTTTATAATTAAATTAATCTCATCAAAAATATCAGATAATTTTTTTAGAGTATTACAGAGTGTTATCAATTTAATCAATAAATGTCTTTTTTTTTTTCTACTACTTAGCGTTATTACTTTAGTTTTTGTATCATATTAAGAAAACACTTAATGAGGCAGTTTTTTGCTTTCTTTTCTTCAAATTATTTATTTTTTAGCGATGATTGTGAATACTGATACTGATAAAATTGAGTCAAGGTAGTTTATGATTAATAATTTCCGAAAATCTTCTATGAGCACTGAAAAAATTCTAAATGACTTGAATTGACACGAACGTTTGAAATAAGAAATGCATCTATGAATATGTTTCCTGTTCACACACATATTTATACTTTTTTTTTTAATTTAAAAGACGTAACATTTATTTTAAAGCTATTAAAATGTTATATCTAAGTATCATATTATGGAATATTTTGCGATTTATGTAAAACATTAACTAAGGAAGTACAATAGTTTAATATGGACAATATGTCATATATACAGGTGGTTATAATATAAGTATCCATATTTTGAGCTGTCTGTAGCTCGAAGGAATAACCTGAATGAAACCAAAATCGGTACACTTACTATTCAAGAAGAGGGAAGAAAAATGGAATAATAAAAAAATAATAATTGCAATAGTAACCGACAGATGGCGCTAGTGAGTGTGAAATGTAATGTGTAATACAAGAACAAAGAATTAAGGCGTCAAACCGGATGGCACACGTAATTTATTCGAAAATGTCATAGTGAATGTGGTAACGCTTTCGCATAGCGTTGTAGATCATGTTTAGGTTCCACACGGCCATATTGCTGGAGGACACAATCCAGGCGGTGCACGATAACGTGCTCAACTGCGGAATGTTACGCATCAGGAGTGATGTTTCGCACATGTTTTGATATGGAGTAAAGTCATTAAAGTTTGCGACACCTCCACGGTACACAATATTACACATTATATTTCACACTCAAAAGCGCCATCTGTCGCCGATTAAAGCAATTAATTATTTTTATTGTTCCATTCTTCTTCCCTCTTCTCGAATAGTAAGCGTACCCATTTTAGTTTTATTCCGGTTATTCCTTCAAACTACAGACAGCTCCAAATAGAGATACTTATATTATAACCACCCTGTATATATATTCTTTAAAGAAGATTTTTTAAATATGCTATTCAATTTTATGGTGTGGCCTAAAAAGTGTATTTCATCTTTTTTGTGTTGTATCACTTCCTCTATGCACGGAAGAATCTTGATTTCTCAAACTTTCAAGTGCCATGTCCTTGTTAAAAGAGGCACAAAAGTTTAAATTTTTTCCATTTTTCAACTATGAAAATATGAATAAAAGTATACTTTTATTCTTATTTTCATAGTTGAAGAATGGGAAAATGTTAAAATTTTGTGCCTCTTTCAACACTTTCCAAGAAGGTTGAAAAGTGTCTAGGAATTCGGTTTGTCTGTCTTTCTGTCGGTCCATCTATTCGCACTCTCGTAAATATACTCGGATTGACATGTGATTTTTATATATTGTTGAGGTTTATTATAGAATATTTGCTAATGAAAATGAAGTATGTAGCAATTACAGTTCATTTACAGGACGAACAAAAGAATTCCGTTACTTTATGGTCTATAAGGAAAATTCGTTTACGGTGCATTTTATCGATGTTACGATATTTTACACATAAAGAGATTGATATACATCACTTGAGTGGACAACAACACTTTTTTTGCTTTTACAGGAGTATAGAATAAGTAGCATTTACAGTTCGTTTACAGGCTTACAGGACGGGCTATCATCGATTTCATTGTATGGAAATGGAAAATTCTTAATAATATTCTCTTAGTGTTGTTGGAAGGTGTTAAATAATCTAAGCCTAATGCAAGATTTTTCGTTCTTGTTTATTATTATGATTATTTTCAATCCACAACAATGCCTTTAATTGCTCAGAGTAAAAATATTCCAATTAAAACTATAATATAAGTCTGAAGAGAAACATAAACAGGATTACATAAACTATGTTATAGAAAAAAACTGCAAAAAATTTCTTTTGAGCATTATCTTTCAGCTATTAACTCCTAGATATTTCATATTAAATTATTATTTTATCACTTTTTCAACGGTTTTCTGGATCATATTATGTTTATACTGAAATAAATCTCGTCAAAATGTCAAGCAAGAGGAATTTAATTTTTGTTAGAGTATTACAGCCCGTATTTTTTTTAAACCAATAAATGTCTATTTGTTTTTTACACATTACTTGACATTAATGATTTATTTTTTAAATCAATAAATATCTAATTTTTTACACATTACTTGACATTAATGATTTATTTTTTGTATCAAATAAGAATAAAAACACTTCATCAAGTAGCGGTAATTGTGAATACCGATAGAGAATAATAAAAAGTCATGGTAGTTAATGATTGAGCATTTTCTGAAAATCTTTGATAGCGTACTCAAATATTCAAGGTAACATGCGTACGGACATGAATTGGCGCGAATGTATGAACTCAGAAATGCATGCATGAATATATTTCCATATTATTAATATTTTAATTTGAAAGTCTTAAAGTCTATTTTAAAATAACAACAAAAAGAAAAGAGAAACGTTAGAGGTAAATGCCATATTATAGAAAATTTTGCAATTTAATCAAAAAATTGACTAATAAAAGAAAATCGAGTACTTCTTTATTATCCCGTCGACCACTTTTCATAACAAAAAAACTATCGCCAAACTCTAAGAGGAAACGCCAAAAATGCATTCCCATTTACTTGATGTCAGAAGCATTATACATGCTTGTTATATCATCAAGTGGTTTTTAATTCAACATTTGCGTGTTATTTTTCATTATGTTTTACTGATTTATTAGTTATTTCATTAATTAAAATAACAATTGTGTCCTTAAATTCTGAAATTTTATTTATTTATTTATTTTGGTATTCCAATGGTAACGTTCTCCCGTTTATTTGGCGTTACAGTGTGGCGATAGTTTTATGTTATAAAAAGTGGTCGAAAAGAAAATAGAGAAGTACCAAAAATCGATTCATATGATATACAGGGTGTCTCAAAAATGTAGCTACAAACTTTGGGGGCGAGTAGAGTACACTACAATACATAATTTTTATTTTGGAAAATACACGGTAAAAAAAAAGAAAAGAAAGGGATGTTTCTAGGAACATGTAATATAACCACCAACGAAAATATACAATAACCTCTTTCGAGTCTCCCACGGTTCCAAAAAGCGTTCTTAATCTGTAGAAATATCAGAATTTAATATATTTTTGAGATTTAAAGAAGCGTTTATCAAAATAATGTTTCTTTTGTTGTCGCTGATTTTCGTAAATGTTTCCGAGTTGTTTTCATAGTATATTAATCAGTCTTCTCAACCTGAAATGTAGGTTTTTCGGTTGTCATCAATTCTCAAGTAAACATATTCATGTCCAATAAACATGTTTTACAGATAAACATGATATAGTAACAGCATTAACCTTAATATTAAAATTAATATTATTTTGTTACTCTTTGCATGTATAAATTCAATTACGTAGCTAAAAATGATTTATTAAGAATTGATAGCGTCCTAAACCTCTATTCAGGTTTAAGAAAACTGATTAATACACTTAAAATTAATTAATTAATTAATTAATTGGAAACGTTTCAGAAAATCAGTTGCAGCAAAAGCAACCTTGTTTTTCTAAATGCTTCTTTAACGCTCAAAAATGTATGGGTTTCTGAGGTTTCTAAAGCTAAATAACGCTTTACGAAGTCATGGGTAAGTCGGAAGAGGTTACTGTGTATTTTCGTCCGTGTTTATATTATATTTTCGTAGACTAAGAAACATTTGTATTTTTTTTATAGTATAAGGTTACAATCCATTTATTGAGGCAAAAATATAGGGCGTCTCACTCCAATACGAAAGTGGATTTTTGTTCATATTAGATTTAAAAATTATGACGATATTTTAACGAAATTTTCAACAACCTTACATTGCTTTGTGTTTCATTACGAAAAATGCTGGAAGAACATAGTAATTCGATCTCACTGCACGTCTTGTGAACTACATTATTAAGAATGGTTTAGAGCAGTGGTTCCTAAACTTTTGGGCTCGCGGAGCCCATTTTGGGAAGAATTTCTAATGCGGAGCCCCTTAACCCCACGTTACACTATGGTTTACAAATTAATGTTTTCTATGTCAATGGAGGAGAGAAATATATCCTGGATAAGAGTCCGAACCAATAGTTTCCAACATGGGGCCAAGGTTCTCAGTTTGGCCCTTTTTCTTGATACAGAAATTCTGAATTCATACTAGAAATTTTGAAAATCAAATTTTCTATTATTTAACCCCTTAACATTTTTATTTAATATTACTATTATTGAACACAATAAATTAAAAATATGGACTAAAACACACCTTTTTGTATTAAAATATCTGTTTTGTATAGTCAAGATATGTCCGCCAAATACAGCAGCAATATAGTTAAAAATTTATGGTTTCTGAAAGCTTTTAGTAACGCAGAAAACAATCTGTTCTTACCCGAGCGACGTTCGAGCAATACTGTTAAGGGGTTAACCCTTTCAGGGGCAAGCAATTGTGTTCCTGTAACGTCGAATTCACAACGGTATTTACGAAAGAATTTTGTTCAAAATAAGGAAAAGAATTTTTCAACCTTTTTCCCGTCGAAGTTAAAAAATTAAAATTTTATTAAAAGTTTCTGGTTTGAATCGGATTAAAATTAGGTGGTATATAATATATACCACCGCCCCTCAAAGGGTTAATGACATCTATTTTTAAAATAAAAAAAATATTCTTTCAGGATTTCCAGTATGAAGTGGGAATTAAAGATCAAAATGGTAACTAAGTGTGGGTCATGCATTGCATTGAGGCTTACGTGAAACTATTATTATTTATGGCGAACCCCCCCCCCACACACACACAGAAAAAAGGGTAAGTTGTACAATTTTCGTTTACAAAGAGAGACTTCTGTATAATCCCAATAGGCTACTCGCGAAAAGAAAGAAAATGCGTAAGCCCAGTCGCCCATGAGTAATTATATAACACGTTTTACCTAGTTCCGCCCGCCCGTAATAGAATCCTGCTATTAAGGATTCTTTTCCCGTTCTTCTTTACGTTTCTAGTACTTCTAAACATGCAACGACAACGAATCACATCTGAGCTTCGTCTTTTGAACCATTTTTAAAAAAATGCATTTAGAAGCATATCATCGTTTTAGTGTTTAAGTGGGCGGGGCAAAATCTATAACCTGTATTGTTAGGTGCAGCATCGTTCACTTTTTTGATGTTTTATTTGAAGTATTTAGTTATTTATTATAGTTTTGAAAGAAACTTTCTGTCACCATTGTTTTTGCCTCAAAATAGATATACGGTTAAAAACTACACATGCTTAAAGAACTGCAACTAATAGAAAAACTTTACTTACAAAACGGGATATATGGGTGGGGTTAAATTTATATAAGGGTGGGTACGCATTGACGAAAAGTCTAATCAAGGATTGGAGCTGAGCGAAAGTTAAGATTGTTAGTGTGATAAAAAATGTAAAGAACCAATATATCTTTTTAAATTTCTACAGCCTTATTTCTGATGGGAAAATGTGGTAATATAACATAATAATCTTAGCCAATTCCGAGGCAAATTAAAACAAAATTTAAAGAGGGGATGTTAAGTGATACAAGATGTTTAAAAAATGCGTTTTCAGCAACATCCATTGTTTTAAAAATTAAGTACAATTATGTGAAACAGGATAGAAAATTTAAATAACTAAGAATTAATAAAAATAAAATAAACAGATTAAAGAAATTAAAGTTACAAAAAGAAAATAAAAGAAAACTATATATTAAATGAATCTAATTAGGGGTTTATTAAATAATACAAGCTGTTACACAAAAGAGGAGTTTTAATCGACAAACATTGTTTTACTATGAAAAACATTATAGAAAATTTAAATATAAAATTAACATAAACAGATTAAAGAAATTAAAATGTTCTAAGCGACAAACATTGTTTTACTATGGAAAACAGTATAAAAAATCTAAATCTACCCTATATATATAAAATCCTAATGAAACGAATTTGTGAAACGATTTTATGAAACGAATTTATGAAACGATTTTATGAAACGACTGATTAAACGACTGATTATGTTTCAGGGCTATTTTTAATAAAATATTAAACGCTTGATGGTGAAATTAATACCAATTGTCCATAAAAATCCGCGGATGTCAAAACTGGTAATAGAATTTTGAAATTGGAATTAGTTTTCGAGATATTAATATTTTTCTAATTTTAATGACATTTCTGTAATGATGGCAACTAATTACTCAATTTTTTTGTGACAAAAAGGGAAAAAAATTGAAAAGGATCCCGATAGGGATTATTGATTTCTTTTTAATCGTCATTTTCAAATTGAAATTGAATTTATCTTTTATTTCAATCGATAATGAAGATAAGATTGTGATTAAATTATGTTTTTCAGGAAAATTTGAAAAAAAAAAATCACATTTCTATCGTCAGGATTCAATCGCCTGTCAGCATTTAATTTAATTTATAAATTGAAAATATTTTGAATAAATTCGTCCAAATGACGTCATTTATGTAAACGCAAAAGAAAGGGTAGGAAAGGAATTAATAGTAATTATTATTTATTGATATCATTTTGTTATTTTTTTGTAAAATTTATTTAAAAGAATTTATTTATTTTTATGTACAAAAAGAGGTAAATTGAAAGACAATTATAAATAAATTGTATACAGGGTGATTCATAAATGATGGGCAGAACTTTAAGGGGTTATAGTACACTTAAAGACAAATAATATTAAATAGGAGACTAAGGGTCCCAGACGTATTCCCAAGGAGATAGGGGGCATTAAAGTTTAGGGTCCGAAATTTCAAATGATTATAAAACATGGAAAAATTGGTCGATTCGTTTGCGGTTTTTGCAAAAAATTTTCTTTATGCCAGTATTTTCTTGAAATAAAATTTTAAAGTTCAATTTCAAAAAATGCCGATAGGGGGCGCTTTAGACTTTGGAGTAACAAACAACTATTTTTTAACGTTATTTTTTGTATTTCTTTAAATGATTTCGAAAGCTTAGACTTAAACTTAAATTTTGATCTAAAAATCTGAGTCCTAACGAGTAGTTAAGTAGCGTAAACTGAAATTTGAAATTTGAAACCCTTCTCCCCCCAGAACAAAAATCAGTTATTCCCGATCTTTGTGTCGTAGATTAGGCTCTAACTACTGCCGCGTTTTGCTAAAATTATTCTTTATGTCAGTATTTTCTTGAAAATAAATTTTAAAGAAAATTTTCAAAAAATTCCGATAGAGGGCGCTTTAGACTTTGGAGTAACGAACAACTATTTTATACCGTTATTTTTTGTGTCTCATTAAATGCTTTCTAAAGCTTAGACTTAAATTTTCAGCCCAAAATCTGAATCGTTAGACGTGGTTAAGTTTCTGGGGAGAGGGGTTTGAAATTTCTACTCCTGAGCACAGTTCAGTTTACCATGTCCACACATTGTGTGCTGTGATACGAGGTAAAAAGACACAAATTAGGATTATGTTACCAAAGCATATTTATTAACATGTAATCACAATAAATGTTCAAAATTGTGACCACCAGAGGTTATGCACGCAGAACAACGGCGACGAATGGAACGGCGAACATTCGCGAAAACATCAGGCTTTTCGAGCACTTCCCCTACAGCGGCGGAAAGTCTGGCGACCAGTTCCTCGGGGGATTCAATGGGTGTCTCATACATAAGAGCCTTCAATCGTCCCCAAAAAAAGAAATCGAGGGGTGAAAGATCTGGCGAGCGAGCAGGCCAAGCAACAGGACCACCTCGACCAATCCATCTGTTCGGAAATGTGATGTCCAGATAGTTGCGGACGTCTCGTACGTAATGGGCTGGCGCTCCATCGTGCTGGAACCACATGACCCGCCGGATGCGTGGAGGAACAACGTTTAACATGTCTGGCAGCACATGTTGCAGAAATGTGAGGTATGTTTTACCGTTGAGGCGTTCAGGAAGAAGGTACGGTCCGATTAGGTGGTCTCCGAGGATTCCTGCCCAAACATTGATGGAAAAGCGTCTCTGATTAGCATGTGGATACGTAGCATGTGGATTGACATCCGCCCATACATGTGCATTGTGTGTGTTAAATGTACCTTCACGTGTGAAGGTACATTCATCGGTGAAAAGCACAGTTCGTCCAAAATGTGGATTTAGCGCGTTCTGCTGCAGAAACCAGCGGGCGAATTCAATACGATTTGGATAATCCCCTGGAGACAGTTTCTGGACTCGTTGCACATGAAACGGGAGCAAATGTTCATCCTTCAGTACCCTCCAAGTCGTGGACTGTGAGGTATCCACCTGGCTAGCCACTGTTCGTGTACTTGTACTTGGCTGCGCCGCTACTACATCCAGAATGGCTTCTGCAACAACTACTGATTCGTCCTTTTTTGCACGACCTGCATTCGACCGGGAAGCGAGAAATGATCCCGTCTCACACAACTGTCTGTGCAAGCGCTCGAAAGTTTTGCGGTTAGGCAACCGCCTGTTAGGAAATCGCTCTCCGTACATTCGTTGTGCCTCTGCACCATTTCCATCTGCCGCTCCGTAAATTAAATGCATCTCAGCCTTTTCCTTATTCGTGAAGGGCACCATCTTCCGATTCATTACTACAGCGACTTACACTTGACTCACCGTTCAGTGGTTTTTATGCCTGAATCGTGTCGAAATTTTGCATACGTGTTCTTCTTCTTCCCCATTTGACATTTGCATACTTTCTGTTTCCTTCTTCACCCGGTGACTAGCGTCAGGAATGGAGCTTTAACGTTTGCATGAGCGACGTTTCCAACTGTGCCAGTGCCTTTATGAGTGAATTCCGACTATGCAGTCCTTGACGAAAGTTGTATTTTTGCCTCGTATCACAGCACAGAATCGTTGGGCATGGTTAAGTAGTGCAAACTGAACTATGTTCAGAAGTTGAAATTTGAACCCCCTCCCCTCGCTACTGAACCACGCTCAGCGATTCAGATTTTGAGCTAAAAATTTAAGTTTAAGTCTAAGCTTTAGAAAGCATTTAATGAGACACAAAAAATAACGGTATAAAATAGTTGTTCGTTACTCCAAAGTCTAAAGCGCCCTCTATCGGAATTTTTTGAAAATTTTCTTTAAAATTTATTTTCAAGAAAATACTGACATAAAGAATAATTTTAGCAAAACGCGGCAGTAGTTAGAGCCTAATCTACGACACAAAGATCGGGAATAACTGATTTTTGTTCTGGGGGGAGAAGGGTTTCAAATTTCAAATTTCAGTTTACGCTACTTAACTACTCGTTAGGACTCAGATTTTTAGATCAAAATTTAAGTTTAAGTCTAAGCTTTCGAAATCATTTAAAGAAATACAAAAAATAACGTTAAAAAATAGTTGTTTGTTACTCCAAAGTCTAAAGCGCCCCCTATCGGCATTTTTTGAAATTGAACTTTAAAATTTTATTTCAAGAAAATACTGGCATAAAGAAAATTTTTTGCAAAAACCGCAAACGAATCGACCAATTTTTCCATGTTTTATAATCATTTGAAATTTCGGACCCTAAACTTTAATGCCCCCTATCTCCTTGGGAATACGTCTGGGACCCTTAGTCTCCTATTTAATATTATTTGTCTTTAAGTGTACTATAACCCCTTAAAGTTCTGCCCATCTTTTATGAATCACCCTGTATATACATATAAATGCATGTATAAACAAGCATAAAAGTTCGGTGCTTTTCCAGTATATGGGGCCTTGACGAAACAGAGAAAATAGCCTTGGCGGAAAAGGAAATTTGGCAACATACTTTCCGTCAACCTATTCACTTTGTCATTTCGTATACAGAAGCATTTTTTCAATATTTATACAATTTGTTTAGCGTAGAATGCCATTTATCCTATTTTATATATAATCAGAAATAATTTGTATAGAAAAAACAATAATAATATACGTATAATTAAAATACGCATATAAACAAAAAAATCATCGAATTTGTTTCCATGGCTGTTTATGTCATTTGGCACCAAATCTCACTTTCTGATGCCGAATTGCGCCAAGCTTTTTAAAAAAGCGTCAAGACCCCCTATAATAGAAAAGCACCAAAAGTTCATTGAGTTTGTTTTTATAACTTTTGGCAACAAATGTATGTATATTAACGAATCTATCCGTTTTTGAAACTCGAATTACGCCAAACCTACAAGCAAAGGATCCTATACTGGAAAAGTACCCGATTTTCTTATGGACAATATTCAAGTGACATAACATGGTGTAAAATTATCGCGGATAGCAAATTTGTTTAAATATCTCAATTGATGCCGAATAAATGCAGGCATGCATGCACAAAATATTTAATTAATTTTGTATGATAAATAATTATTAGAAAATTCATATATATAGATATTAATTAAAATAAATAATTTACATATTTAAAATAACATGAAAATATGCATGATGGTGCACTAAAATAGAGAGAAAATTAAAACCTGTTACTGAAAATGTCTATAACATAGTACTTTTCAACACCGTGGTTCTTAATGTTATTCACAAACAGATGTAATTTTTTTCATCCTTAAACGCAAAGGAAGAATAGAATACAGATCGTTGTTATAAAAGTCGGAGAGGTAGCCACAATTTAAATACAATAAATACAATAAATAATTTAACTTTTTAAAAATTTACATTCTACCAACGAGATAAGACAAAAACTAAATTTACATCCTTGCATTTAACTACAGGATTATTTCTTCCTATTTAGAAAAAAAAATTAAAGAAGAAAAACAGATTTTCAACTATTTGCTTACGATGGAGATTGAAAATTTTAAATTCTGTTAAAATAAAACTGTTTTAGCGAGAAAAATTACATTTTTGTAAGTAATTATTTTAATTCATAAATATAAAATGATTTTGAAAAAATTCGTCAAAACGAAGTCAACAAGTCTGTATAAGTTCACCCAAATGACGTCATTTCCACCAGCTCCGAAATTAGAAGTCAAATCTTGGAAAAACAAAAAGCTTTTGGCAAACAAAGTTATAGAAAATATGCATTTTTATTAGGAAAGCTTTTGAATTAAATTGTAAATATAATTTATTATTTTAAAAATTGAACTTAATAAGATTAATATTATAATTACCTTCTAAATTTACAATAAAGTTAGATTTCATTTTCCGCCAAAGAATCGAATGATCTCATGCAATTCAGAAGCAACACATCGGGTTGACACGCAGCTAGTAACTATAAATTAATACTAATAACACAAACATATTTAAAAAATCAAAGGTATAAAAGAAAAAGAAATGAATATAACACAATAGATACAAATGTAAAATGAATCTAATGAGGGGCTGTAAATGATAAAAGATCTTATAAAAAAGGACGTTTTAAGCGACAAACATTGTTTTACTATGGAAAACAGTATAAAAATTTTAAATAACGAAAAATTAACACTAATAACACAAACAGATTTAAAAAAATCAAAGTTATAAAAGAAAAAGAAATGTATATAACACAATATACACAAATGTAAAATGAATCTAGTGAGTGGCTTTAAATGATAAAAGATCTTATAAAAAAGGACGTTTAAACCCCTTCAGGGGCAAAGTACTCTTGTAGCTAAACTACTGAAATGATTGATTGACACCAGGATTCACGAACGAATTTATTTTAAAATAAGTAAAAGCCTTTTTCTCGCGTACCTTATAAATTCAAAATTTTATTATAAAATTCTTGTGTCATTGTGGCATTTTGGGATTAAAATTAAGTGGTATATATAATATACCGGTGCCCTTCAAGGGTTTAAGCGACAAAGATTGTTTTAAAAATTAAATACAATTATGAAAAATAAGATAGAAGATTTAAATAACTAAAATTTAATAAAAAAAGAATAAACATTTTAAGGAAATTAAAATTCCAAATATAAAAATTATACAATATACAATATGTACAAATATTAAATGTCGATAGAATTTTTTAATTCTGCACAAAGTGGGACGAGCAATAACGTATAAACGTTTAGTATGAAAAATGTGGTTGAATTGTTTTTCACTGGTTACTAAGCAAAAAAGAACTAAGTATAAACATATAAATAGGCGGAGCTCCAAAGAACAAAACTGTTCTCCCTTTTGTTCGGAATGCAGAGATAACAGCACTGGCGCGCCCTTACTCTTTCGATTCACGCTGTACATTCTATTCAGAATACTATTTCCTGTAGCTTATTTTGAATCGAATTTTTAAAACACACTAAGTGCAGAAACATAAGACAAAGTAGTTGAAACCAAAAAAATATTATATAGAAAAAGGATACATGTATAATGCAAATATTTTTATGATTTAAAAAATATATATTACAGTATTGTTCAACCCAGTGATAGATGTATTTATTTTTGACACACACACACACACAAATTACTACATACTTTTGAAAAAAATTTGTCTTGCAATATGCTAATTTCATTCATGTATTGTTTATTTTCCTGGAACGCCGCGGAGCCCTAAGGGCTCCGCGGAGCACACTGTGGGAACCTCTGGTTTAGAGGATTTGCGAAAAATAGCCATTTCTACCGCTACTTGTAATATCGTTATATTTTACACTAAAAAAAAAGGTAAGTCTGCAACAAATTTCATTAAAATATCTTTTCACATATATATTTTTTAGTAGTAAAAATTATTTTATTTTTATAGTTTATATTTTTGTAGCAGTATTTTTGTAGTTTATGCAAAAAAAAAAAAAAAAAAAAAAAAAATTAAAGCCAGGCGCCCACTATGTTTGCATGAATAAATGAAATAGGTCCGAGTTTCCTAGAAAAAAATTATTTGTTGTAGTGTACACTACCTATGATGTAGAGATCATACACTGTAAAAAAAAACTCGGAAACGTTACTCTATCTGGTGGGGCAGCAATGTGGCCCATCGGTTCTGTTATGTTTCCGCATATTTCGGTCAGATAATCGCAAAAGTTTCCGCATATTTCGGTCAGATATTCAGAAATGTTTCTGTATATTTTGGAAACATTTACGTGCATTTCGGAAACGTTTCTTTATATTTCAGTCAGATATTCAGTAACGATTCTGCATATATTGGAAATGTTTTTGCATACATCGGAAAGGTTTCTGCATATATCGGAAATGTTTTTGTATACATAGGAAAGGTTTCTGCATACATCAGAAATGTTTTTGTATACATCGGAAATGTTTCTGTGTATTTCTGTTTTATAGTTTCTTTTATTTGAGAGAACAATATGCTTTAAAAAAATAATATTACATTTGCTCGAGGCGAAACCCCACTCCACATCATCATGGTTGGGTTTTCTGTGATGTTCGGTGAGCGAACTCGCTAATCATACTATAGAAATGATCCTATGAAGTATGATCTTGTAGATGAATTATACTCTAGAATTAGCAATATTATAAACTTTCTGTAATTTCTGGTGTGTAACATATATTTTTCTGAACTCGTTTTATTATTCACCTTTTATTATTAGACTGCTACTCAAGATATCACTTTAAAGTTATTTCTGCAGGCGAAATAAACTTTGAAAAAACTTAATTCTATGACAAAAACTTCTGTCATTTTAAAATAACTCCAAATTTGAGAGTTTGTCCTTCTACTGAAGAGGCTTCCAAATTTGTAGGAACAGAGTTGAGTCGTCTGGAAACTTCTTTAGTTTACCTACTACAAGTTTACAAGTACAACAAGTTTAGAAGTTGTTGTATACACAGTTAAATAACTCGTTCGATAGTTTCTTTATACTCTTGTTTCATGAATCTATAATAAATATTAGATATTTGATTGATGAATAATAATGCAGCACTAGTATTAATGAAGTACAGATAGCACCGTATATACATCTTTAACATCTTTTCGTTTTGAGATCGGTTCCGTTTCATAACGTTTCTAATGATGAAATGCATCATTTATATGACAGAACAAATTCCTAATTTCACTTATACTATACGTTTTTCACTCAGTTTTTATGAATCAGATATTTGTAGAAAAATAACGTTGAAAATTTGATTTATGGATCTATAAATAATTCTTTTTTAAAATGCAACCTCTTGAGTTCCATCCTCTAAATAAGTACTCAATGAAAATATTTAATTTCCCTATACTTATAAATAGATAGATTTTAGTAATACCTTTCAACATTTTTTTTTTAATCTTGTAAATAGATATACTATTCGAAAATATTTTATATCTGTGGTAATTGTTTTATTTTCACGAATTGTATACTTATAAATAGATATATTGATAAAAATGTTTTGTCTGTTTGTAAATATTTTTAATATAGTGTTTTACAACTATCATGCTTCTAAATATATTCATTTAAAGGTATTATTGTATTCGTATAACTTGAGAAGTGCTGAGATAACCTGAGAAAATAAATTTTTATAAGTATATAGTTCATAAAATAAAATAATTATTTACAGATACGAAATATTTTGACATAATATCTATACTTACAAGATTAAAAAATATAGTTATTTAAAGGTATTAAAAATGATACATCTATTTTGGGAAATAAAGCATTTTCATAATGCATATGTATCTGTTTACAGCATGGAATTCACGAGACCGGATTTTAAAAAAGAATTATTTATAGATTTATAAATCAAATTTTCAATTATATTTATTTATAAATATCTGATTCATAAAAAATGAAGGAAAAACGTATAGTATAAGTGAAATTAGGAATTGTTCTGTCATATAAACGATACATTTCATCATTAGAAAAGTTATGAAACAGGACCGATCTCAAAACGAAAAGATGTTAAAGACGTATATACGGTGCTATCTGTACTTCATTAATACAGTAGACGCTCGTTTTTACGAACCTCTTTTTTGCGAATACTTGCGATTTTACGAACTAGAGCGTGGTCCCGAATACATTCCCATAGACGCTATGTAAATTTTCGCTCCCATTTACGAACTACAAATTATGAAAATCTCTTTTTTGCGAACATAACTTTCATAATTCTGCATTTTTATTTATTTATTTATTTATTTTAAATACCGAAAAGAAGTGTCAACGTTAATTATTCTCTCAAAAGGTGCAAAAGACAGCAGGTGCATTTCAAGAATGTGTTATTCCCCCCCCCCCCACGCTTTCGAGAGAGAGAGGCAGCGTAGCAATAAGTTTATTTAGCGTCACGTGGTTTATTACGTATGACTGATTTTAAAGGCACGTGTCTGGAAAGCCTCTGATTGACGAGTGAAACTTAAATGTACAAGCAGGTGTCATTGTTGAAAGAGGAAACGAAATCTTTTAAAAGATTGCATTCTGTAATCATCTATTTTCTCATAACTTCTGCACTACTCAATCTGTGAAGTCTCGTTAGTCGAGAGGGAGATTGGGCCAGAACATTACAGAATTTCATTCAGTATGTCGCAGTTGAAGAAACGCATGTGCTTATCCGTTGAGGTAAAGAAGAAAATTTTAAAAGAAGTAGATGAGAAAATCTTAAGTAAGACAGAAATTTCGAAAAAGTATGGAATTCCAAAGAATAGTCTCTCCACAATTTTAAAATCTCGAGAGAAAATCGTCAGAAATAGAAGCACCAATAAAAACCCCTCTCGTAAATATTTCAGAGAAGTAAAACACCCCCAATTGGAGAAAGCTTTGATTTCTTGGATGAGAAAAATGAGAGGACTGAACATTCCCATAGATGGTAATCTCTTTAAAGAACAATCGAATTCTTTTGCTTTGAAGCTGAATATCAAAGACTTCAAGGCCTCAGACGGTTGGTTACAAAAATTTAAGTCCAGGCACGGTATGAGCTTCAGAAAATTGTGCGGTGAAAGTGGAACAGCAAATACGACTTGGCAAATGAATGGAAAGAACGCGATTTAAAAGCATTGCTAACTGAATATGCTCCAGAGGATGTCTTTAACGCGGACGAAACAGGTCTGTTTTTTAAGATGCTTCCGGAAAAGACACTTACTTTCAAAGGTGAAAAATGTAGCGGAGGCAAAAAGGCTAAGCAGAGAATCTCAATCTTGTTGGCAGCCAACATGAATGGAACACAAAAACTGCCCTTGCTTTTCATTGGAAAAAAATTGAAGCCTAGATGCTTCAGAAATGTTAACAAATTACCAGCTGCATACCATGCTAACCAAAATGCATGGATGACTGGGTACATTTATGAAAAATGGTTAAGAGACTTGGATCGTCAATTTGTTTTGGAAAAACGTAAAATTTTGCTAATTGTGGATAACTGTTCAGCTCACGTTGAAGTCTCAAATCTTAAATCTATTCGTGTGGAGTTTCTTCCACCCAATGTAACTTCAATTTTACAGCCGATGGATCAGGGTGTGATTAATAGTTTCAAGCGCATATATAGAAGAGTGCTTTTGCAAAGAGTAGTCATGGGATTGGAGCTGAATCAACCATATGAAATTGATGTTCTGGGTGCAATGCATTTGTCAATACGTGCTTGGAATGATGTTCAAGCAACTACAATAGCTAAAGCATTTCAGAACGCAGTCTTTAGTACCTTAATTAATGAAAACCAAGAAAATGTAGCCGACGATATCAGTGGAGATGAGTTACTTATAAATGAAGTACGAAAAAGAAATCCACTGTTACCTGAAGTTTCATTCGTGGACTTTTTGAGTGTAGATTCAGATGTGATTTGTACGGAAGAAATATCAGATGAAGAAATTATTGCTGACGCAATAAGTGAAAAGGAAGAAGAACTTTCAGATTTGGAACAAGAAGAAAATGAAATAATCCAACGTCCGACTGTCAAACAAGCAGCTCAATGGTTGTCAGGGCTAAGGCACTTTTTTGAAGGGAACAATAATTGTGAAATGATTTCAAGCATAGATAAAATGGAAACATGTATTTTCCAAAATGTGATTTTAAAACAAAAAAAGATAAGTGATTATTTCCATTCCTAATTTTTTATCTATGTATTTTCATCCATTAAGTTCTAATACAGTCTATGTTTTCACATGTAATGTTTTCAAAGCTTAATACCATATTCTTCTGAGTGCTAATTTTTTTTTTCTGTGCATAAATTTGTATTTTGAATTTTCTTATATATTTAAAAAATATATGTATAACTTTATTTCAGAATAAATAATCTTAAATTATTGCATCATCTATGAAGAGGGGGGGATATTGATAAAAATAGACATAAATAATGTACATATTCATGTCATTTTTGATGATTTTCTATTTTACGAACTTTCTATTTTACGAACCATTTGAATGTTCCCTACGAGTTCGCAAAAAAGAGAGTCGACTGTACTAATACTACATTATTATTCATCAATCAAATATCTAATATTTATTATAGATTCATGGAACAAGATTATAAAGAAACTATCGAACGAGTTATTTAACTTTGTGTATACAACAAAAGATTAACTGCAAATGTAATATTAATATGCAATAAAATAGAATCTGATAATTTTAATTTATTTTAAAAAGCATATTGTTCTCTCAAATAAAAGAAATCATAAAACAGAATACTTACAGCTCATATAAATACGTTGCATCTGCATCTGTTTTAAGCTGTCTTTCATCGCAAGAACAATAGAAATCACGTGATAATGACATGTGCAATAGGTCGGAGTAGATGAGCATGCGCAAATATTACTTCATTTCGAATTCCATTTTAAAACTTTACATGGAATGAGTGTAACATTTCCGAATTTTTCAGTAACCATCATTTTACACTACTTATTCGAAAACATTTCCGGTATGGAATGTAACGTTTCTGACTTCTTCAGAATAATTCACCGCTTTGAATATTTTTCCGAAAATACGTGTAACGATTCCGAAATAACAAGTAACTGAGGAGAACACAAAGCTTACTATAAATTTCCGGAAACCTTTCCGCCTTCTGCCGAAACGCTTCTGAGTTTTTTTACAGTGTATATATATGTAATTTTATGCAAAATTTATAATTCCTTAATTTTGCTAAAAGTTAATGTATATCTTTAGTTAAATACTATATTCTAAATTAAATTCATAACTATCCCATGCTATATGCTATTTAATCATGTATGCGTATTCTTTCAGTTTATTCCGCATCTTTCATTAACCGCAAAAAAGTTATTTCCTTTCTAAATTAAAATGCGACAGCTGTTATTTTAACATGTACATTGATGTTCTATGGTATTCTTTTAACGGCAATCTCCGATCTGTAAATCTATTAAATATTACAGATGTTTTACATCTGCGGTGCAAATTCTATCAAACTTCAATTATCCTTTGTAACTAAAATGCAAACAGTGCATATTTTCCATCTGCCAGTCTCGCACTTCTCATTAAAATTTATTTACACCCTATATTACATTTACACTGTTCCCATAACATGCCCCAGGGTTGCCAATCTAAATCATGCCATTTTGGATAACGCGCCTCATATTGTATGCCTGCCTTGTATCTCTCACGCGAAATTAATATAGCTATCTACTAAATCGTCTTAAATTCCGAATAGCGATGGAATTGATACACATGTACATCTTGCAAAATTGATGATGCATGTTGGCGCACATGTGCACCGCAAAAATTGTGCAGACTTCACTTTGCCACTCTATACAGAAGTCGTATCAGATTGTAATATGAACGACCACCTCCCCTCCAAAAATTTTTGATCTACTGTCTAATAAAGAAAACTTGCAAATATTTCTAGATTTTTATTCAAGTTATTGTCTACTGTTTTTCTCGGGATTACGGATTATGAGGTATTGCGACACAGCGAACGCTATACGAAGATATTTAAATTTATGGTGGTCAAACTTTTCAGCATTCATCATATATCTTTGTCGGACAATTTATCCTCTTTGCTATACTACTGCAGTTAACAAATTCACTATACTACCTTCCCTCAATATTTGTACATAAAACAGCCTGTATAGTTTGTTTTTCTTTTAAAAATTGAAAAAAAATTATTTTTGCACCCGCTTTTTTTATCTTCTGTTTTTGACGACCTCACAGAAATAATAATATTCAAAGTATAAATAATAAAATAACAAGTATCAAAACTGTATTGAATTATTAATACTATTTGAATTGGCTATACTTGTCCAGTACTATTTGTATGTTCGACAGTGTTGGCAATATTGATATGAAATAATGCCCAATATTACGTTATTACATTTTGCCTATATTTCGGGAATAATGGCAAGAAACATTTCGCTGATTGCCTATGTTTCTAATGTAAGTCAGTATTCTTCAATAAGCATTTCTGTGCAAATATTTCGAATGTAAAGCAATACTTCTTTCTGTAATAGCGTCATTTCATTGCGAATATTTCTAAGACAAACCGAATATGTAATCAATATTGATATTTTATTGGAAGAGTTTACATTGAATGCAATACTGGAGCAATAATTAGCCCACTGTAACCAATTTCACCAAAAACGTTTTTTAATAAGGAAATATGAAGAGAAATTACATTCATATAAAATTGCACAAACAACTATTTGCAGTAAATTCTGTATGTCTGTAATTTTCTTTTAATTAGACACGGTCTTCTATTTATCGATTTATCAATATTATTATTTAACATATTATTATACATATTATTATTTAACTATTTTTGTTGTTGTCAGTTTTTTCTTCCAAATTATGAGGTTTGTAATGAAATTAATCTCGTCAAACCTGTTAGACAGGGAGAAATACTATCATAATTATTTTTTTTTACTGATTATTACAACGTGATTTTTTTTTAAAAATCAATACACATATTTTTGCTTTTTTTTGTAACACTTGTCAATTACAATTTATTTTTTGTATTAAAGCCAAAATGTAATAATAATAATAATAATAATAATAATAATAGTAATAATAAATAAATAAAATAAAGTTTTTTTTTTCTATACATTAAATTATTCTTTTTTGGGCAATAATTTACAATAATGTTAATACTGTTACTAATTTATGTTTCGAGATATTTTCAATATTTTTTGATAATTTATTCAAATGTCCAATATGTGATGCTGACTGACATGAACTAACATGAAAGCAAGAATTCAACAATGCAATCTTTCTATAGGTTTTACGTTAAGAAACCAATTTTTAATATTGAAAATTTTTAATTAAATCGTTAATATCAAAATTTAAAACATATTTTAGAACTAAACATCAAATAGCAAAAGCATCTTTCTATTTAAGCAAAAATTCTAATAATAATAAAAAAATAAGCACCTTTTTTTATTATACCAAATTTTTACGTAATTTGAAAGTTGTTATTTTCAGTTGCTATTATTATCAGTTGCTATTATATATTTAGTTGCTATTATATATTCAGTTGCTATTATGATACAGTAAAAGACGAGAATATGGAACGTCCCTATAACGAAACTTCGCCTTAAAAGAAAAATGATTAAGTATAATCCTAATAATATTATAAATCTGATTGTGTGCAAATGTTAGGCTGAAGCCAGCGTCACAATGGAGCATTTAATGATCCTGTATCTTTGCATACAGGTTGATTATAACCCTCAAATGAACATAGGCTGGCTTTTGTTTATTTTATTCAAATATTTTTCTTAATAATTCAAAATTTCTTTATTTTCATAGAGAAAAAATGGACATTTTTCCATACGATTTAACCATTTTACTTTATCGTTGCTAGGGCTTTGATTGTTGCCAATAAATAAAAACACGGAAAAATAATTTTTCCTCAACAATTAATTTTCAATTGAAAGATTTTCACGTGAAAACAAAAAATTAAAAATAATTCAAAAGAAGATGAATTTCCGTGATATTTGAAACAAAAATATGGAGTATTTGTTATTATACATGAAGTATGAATATCGGTTACATTAAAAAGATCTTTTTCTGTCAAAAACTGCGTTATAATTAGAAGGAAAAATGAACAATAATTATATTATTAAAAATAGATTTCGACCATGGAACTATGAAAAGGATCCTCTTCGGCTTGGACAAATATGACGTCATAAATAAAACATGTATTTTCAAATATTCGTAATAATACAAGGAGCATGACCATCAATGTATAGTGAAAGTAGATAGATAATGGACGTAATATTTAAGATGAAAAGCTGAAATATTTTTTATCGACACTGATTAATAATTAGCTTGATTATCAGTTACATACAAATGTGAGTTTTCCGCTAAAATTTACGTCCTGATTGCCAGAAAAGGAAAATTAACAAGAATTATGCCATTAAAAAGAGATTTCTTTGAGGAAAAAGGTGACGTCATATTTGAAATAAAACGGGAATTTTCAAATGTGTTTTACAAGGAGCGTGAATCAATTCCTTACATTAATAATACAAGGATCAGTAAGTACCAAAGCCTAGAAAGTAGATGAGTTTCACGCCATATTTAAATCGAAAAATTTAAATATTTGTTTTATCTATACCGATTATTAAGCATGAATATGAGTTACATACAGATGAGAGTTTTTTGACAAAAACCACACCATGATTATTAGGAAAAGAAAAATAAATACGAATCTATTATATTAAAATCTGACCGCCTGTTTGTATTTCGCAACTACTCCTTTCAGAATGCAACGCGATTTACTTAACATCGGTTATCATTGATCCGAGGATGTCATAAACTCTCAGAATTAAAAAAATGATTTAAATTACGAGATATTATTATTATTATTATTATTATTATTATTGTAAATTTTAACGAAGTTTCTCTAAAAATGGCAACTAAATTATTTTAATTTTGTGGATAAAAAAGAAGAAATAAAACGGATTAATATATTTTTTCTTATTAAAACTGAAAAAAAGAATTTATTTTCAATTTGAATAGATGGTGAAAGAAAAAAAAATCTTGATTACAGTAAAATTTTTGAAAAGTAAAAACGTATTTTCACACATTCAAACTTCGTGAATCAATTTATTCTGGAGAACAAAAATCGTCTGTCAATATATTTCCATTTAGAAATAAAGATTTTTTTTTCAGTTATAGATTAAATCAAGGAGGCAAATTTAAGCTCCTTGCATTTAGGTCTACAATTATTACTTCCTATTCACAAGAATTGAATTGAATGAAAAAGAATATACTATTTCCATTATCTTTGAAGGATGGCTATTAAAACGTTTCACAAAGGCGTTAAAAGTAAAATGGTTTACCAGGTAAACTTGACATATGTTTTTCCACAATTCGCCGATCTCCACGATTTTATTTCGCCCGCCTTTCTTTTTTGGTTGCAGTTTCCTTTTCGTGATTATTTGTCATTAAAATTTCACTTTTTTAAAACTTAGTTAAATCTAGGACGTAGAAATACTGCATTGTCTCCTATGGAATGTGATAAAGAGTTAGTTAATTATTTGCGTTTCTAACTATCGGGAATGAAATATTTTGCTTAATTAATGTATTTATTCTTCTTTTAATGATACGTGAACGAAGTCACGGGTAACAGATAGTATTAAATAAATTATAACTGAACAAATGATTAATTACACGATTTTTGTTAAAGATAAATCATTATTATTTACGGTAAATAATTATTATTTACCAAATACAGTAAACCGCCATAAGTCGAAACTTCTCTACAACGGAAACTTCTGTGTCTTAAACATAAAAAATGAATACTAATTCTACAAAATAAGAGGTCTACATGCCAGTTTTTTATGCCCGTTTGTTCTATTTATAACTTATAAATGCAGGAATATGCATGCGTTTTGTTGGAAAGTAGTGAACAACAAAATGAAATGAGGAATAGCAGATAATAAAGGCAGAGCGAAGACATTAAAGAGGTGACCACTGTCTCACTAAAATCCACAACCCGACTATTCTCAATATTGTTACAACTGTACTCTACGCTACTATTGACTCAGCTCTAGGCAATATTGCATTGGAATAACCGATAAACAAAAAGAAAATATCAGAAAAAAATGAAGTTATGAAATTAAGAAGAAATTAACTATGAATATAATGAAAGAGTTGAAACTGATTAATTGAGGGTTTTTTAAGACATTTCTGTAATTTAAAGTCTTAAGCTGTAATTTGTAATTTATAAATAAGGAACAGTGGAATTTTGTGAACTATTAGAAGATACTTTTAAATAGTACACAATAAAACTCATTGCTTCATTTTTACAATCTTAAATTGTAAAAACGAGGCAACATATTGAGAAAAATCACTCCACCGTTTCAAATTCGTTTATTTGGGGGGTGGGGGCTGGGGGGAGGGGTTTGTAGCCTGATTTTAAGTATGTTATTCAGTAATAATTTCTCATTATAAACACTTTATAAGATTCTATTGCAATTTTGCCTACGAGTCAAAAAGCAATTTATGCGAACCATGTTAATATTTAACGTCTGAACTTCATTTTTTCTTAACCTCGTTCAGCTGTTATGCCTATAACAATAGAGTTTAATCAGAACTATCGTAGAGTAGAGTTGTAACAATATTGCATATAGTTCGGATATGTATTCCATCATGCAGGCCACATTTTCAATGTCATCACTACCCCTTTCTTATCTTATGTCCCTCATTTCTTTCTGTTTTTTACTATTTTCCATAAAAACTTCGGAACATTTATGGCTAAGTTTTCAGTGGAAGTAACTTGCAGAGAAAACTGTTACGTAGCTCTCTAATTTTCTGCAAGTCCGCTTCTTATCGCCAGTTTTATTAAGTAATAGTTAACCTGCACGGCGCGGCGTTTCCCGGTCTCCTGATAGTAAATTTAAATTTCTCTAAAATCAGTGTTGAATCCAACCATTTTTCTCTAGGAGGGATTTTTTGTGTTGAGGACCCCACTGACTTTGGCTGGGTACACCCTCGAATTTGTATTATTTTATATTTTTATACGGAAATCAATCCAAATGAACCTAAAATTGGGCTACCATTGTCAACGTAGACTGAGGGGTGCAACGAACGCTCCAGTCTGTTTTTACAAATGAACCTCGAATCATAATGATTTTTTGTTTTTAAGCGAAAATCTTTCTATATATCTCACCTTCTTTCAAAACACGAATTGATATCTCCGAGAACTCGAGAAGTATGAAGTACTGTTACCCGTGACTTCGTTCACACAACATTCAAAGAAGAATAAATACATTAATTAAGCAAAATATTTCACTCCCGATAATTAAAAACGTTAATAATTAACTAACTATTTATCACATTTCATATGAGACAATACGATATTTTTTGTTATAGGGACCTTGGCATAAAAAAAAAATGACAGTCTTAAAAAAGTGAAATTTTGTGCCAAATAATCGCGAAAATGAAATTGCAACCAATGCAAAAAGGAGGGCCAAATAAAATCGTGGAAATAGACTAATTGGGTAAAAACAAATGTCAATTTTACCTGATAAACAAGTTTAACGCCTTTGTGAAACGTTTTAACAGCCATCCTTCGATAAAACATTAATTGGAAATAGTATATGCTTTTTCTTTAAATTCAAATCTGCCTCCTTGGTTTAATGTATAGCTGAAACAAATCTTGTTTTCTAAATGACAGTATGTTGACAGGCAATCTTTGTTCTCCAGAATAAATTGATTCATGAAGTTTGAATATGTGAAAATATGTTTTTATTTTTCTGATAATTTACTGAAATCAAGATTTTGTTTTCACCATCTATTCAAAGTGAAAATAAATTTTGTTTTTCAGTTTTAATGAGAAAATGGTGTAAAAAATATACTTATCTGTTTTATTTCTCATTTTTTATACACAAATATGGAGAAATTTACTTTCCGTTTTTAGAGAAACTTCGTTAAAATTTCAAAAAAAAAAAAATCTTGGCATCTAATATAATGTTTTTAATTCTGAGCGTTTGTGTGACATCCTCGGATCAATAATAACCGGTATTAAGTAAATCGCGTTGCGTTCGATAGCCTAGGAGTAGTTGCGAAATACAAACAAACGGCCAGATTTTAATATAATAGATTCGTGGTCATATTCCTTTTCTTAAAATTATGATGTGATTTTTAGAAGAAAACTCTCATCTGTATCTCATCTGTACTCTCACGGATACTCATGCTTAATAATCAGTATAGATAAAAAAAAATTAAATTTTTCGTTATAAATATGGCGTGAAACTCATCTACTTTCTATACTTTCTGATCCTTGTATTATTAATGCAAGGAATTGATTCACACTCATTTTAAAACATATTGGAAAACTCCCATTTTATTTCAAATATGACGTCTCTTTTTTCCCAGAGAAATCCCTTTTTAATGACATAATTCTTGTTAATTTTGTTTTCCAGGCAATTAATTTAAATACTGGAATAGGGGAAATTATGTTACTTTAACGAAATAATATTAAATCTTTAGGTTTTATCAACAAAAATGGAACTATTAACATTCGTCATTTTTTTTAGGTAATCGAGTTATTTCTTTTAGTTTTAAGAATGAAAATAACTGTTTCTCGCTATCTATGACATCAATTTCGACATGGATAATTTTGCGGAGCATATTATTGACATTTGCTAACCATTTTCTTTTGAAACTTCTTTTTACTTTTTACTTTTTTCAAATTTAAATAAAAAATACGGAATAGTTATATTAGCCGCGCGCAGACGGTACAATACAAGTATTGTTACCATACAAAAGAAAAAAAGTGAAGAAAAAACCGAAGATCATTTTATTTCACCAATCAAAGCATATCCGCTTTATTTTCAATGTATGACGTCATATTCGCCGGCTTCCTATGGTTACGCATATTGAAACCTTGTATTATTATCAAAAACTAAAAAAAAGTACGTTTTATTTCTAATAATATTATTTAATCTTCTTTTTAATTCTTTTATTTTTTTATTTCATTTTCATTTTTCACGTGAAATTTTTTCAATTGAAACTAAATTGTTGAGTAAAAATTATTATTCTGGGTTTTGAATTAGTTTTGGCAACGATGAAGTATTAGCAACGGTAAAGTAAATTTAACCATTTTAAAATATTATACGAAAAAATGTCCATTTATTCTCTATGAAAATAACGAAATTTTGAATTATTAAGAAAAATATTTGAATAAAATTAACAAAAACCAGCCTATGTTCATTTGAGGGTTACAATCAACCTATATGCAAAGATACAGGATCATTAAATGCTCCATTTTGGCACTGGCTTCAGCCTAACATTTGCACACAATCAGATTTATAATATGATTAGGATTAGGATAGGATTACGAAGAGAAATAAATTGTAATACATCAATTCTTGGACAAATTAACGAAAAATCCTGATGCAATTATCTTAAAACGTGAAATTATATCTCCAAAGGCACGGATAAAAAAAATGCCCTCGACGATTTGCCAAAAATGACTTCCTGAATAGATGTTGAAAGGCAAAAAAGAATGAAAGCAAAAATGCGGAGTTTGCATTTTAAAACAGTGGAAGGAAACAAAAAATATGAAAAATAACAAGAAATTGACCTTCAGAAAAAATGCGTTTTGAAATAATTATATATATTTTTTAAAGATACCGTTACAACCGGGAAGGTACCGTGAAAACGTTCATATTTTTTTTTATATAAATATATTTTTTTAATGGAACTCTATAGGGGACCAGGCGATACGTTTTCAAAATACATGAAAAACATAACACTTACCAAGACTGTGTTTCGGCCTCTGCGGACATGCGCACAAACGATTGTCCGAACTTAGACCCATATGTGGGTCTAGACCGGAAAAAAATGAAAATTCGTTTATTAGCGTTCGATGATGGTTTTTATCATTTTCCCACATAGTTGAAAAGTGTCTATGAATTCGTTTTATCTGTCTGCTCTAACTCAGCGTTAATATATTCCGATTCCCATGGAGTTGATATATGTTATGGAGGTTTACTATGGAATGTTTGGTATTGAAATTTAAGTGTGTAGAATTTATAGTTCCTTTACAGGAACACTCAAGAAATTCCTTTACATTACGGTCTATGGATGAAAATCGTTAGCGGTGTGTTTTAATTATATTACCCTATTTCAAACATATTGAAATTAATATATATCACTGAGTGCACTACAAGGTACTTACTACGGAATATGGTCAGCATTACCATTCATCGTTCATTTACAGGGACACACAAAATAATTCGGTTCCACTACTGTCTATTAACGAGAATCGCTGGAAGGGCGTTTTCAATTGTGATAAGCGTTTTTAAATTTAACTAAATTTTTGCGTATAACTTGTTTGTATAAATTCTATAGATCCTAACCAGGACATCATAAAAGATCTCTAGCACATTTCCGTTTATTGACGAAAATTCCTAGAGAGGAATTTTCAACTGTGCAATGCGTTTCCTAACCGAACTAAATTTTAGCATAGTACATGGTATATATACAAATTCTATAGATCACATACAGCGCTGCACAAAAGTCTATTGATGGTAATCACTGAAATGTGTTTTTTTAAATGAGTTATGAGTTTTCCAAATTATTTGTATCTTTTACCTTTATAAATGGTGAAGTTTTGATAAAGTATTCAGGAGGTGTTGGAAAATGTTTCATAATATATGCTACAGGAATGATTTTTCTTACTTGTTACTTAATATCTCGGCTAATTATCAAAAAGTGAAAAATCTGATCCTCAGGTGAGCTTGGGCTTGTCTTCATCTAACATTATCCAAATTGGCAGATCTCTATACGTGCAATATATTTTCCCAGCCATAACCGATAAACAGACAGACAAACACACAGACAAATATATTTCTTTTATTAATATAGATTATTCATTGATAAGGTTTAAGGTAGGCTTCCCTTATAGAAATATTTCATGTTATCAGATTTTAAATCAAAAAAGTCCTTCCGGCCTGTACCGGGAGGAAAAGGTAGCTTTCCTATATCTTAGTTTTAAAATTTTAGCTAATGTTACACGAAAACAGCAACTTAAAATGCAAATAAAACGTTTACAAAAGATTCGTTAATACTGAATTTGAATAAGAAATTCGCCAAATTATTGAGCAATAGCCAAATTGACTTCATCTATGAAAACTTATTTTGGTCGCCAAATTTGGCGATATTTCGCCAAATGTCGCCAAGTTTGGCAAGAATTTGGCGCTAACAGATATGAATATATAGTTTTATGCGTTTGATTGGGAAAATTATTACAACAATGAAAATTTTTGTAATGTGCTGTCTTGTTTCAAAATGTCAGCCACCCTAGAATTTCAAACTGCTCTATCTCAGCCGTTTTTTAAGATAGAGGTAAAACAAAAAATGCTCTGGAATCCTCGTTTCAAGGCCTAACACTGAATTAAAAAATAAATTTGAATTTTTAACTTTTTTGTATATTTATTTTAGTTTTAAATTTTTAAATGGCCGCCATTTTGTTTCAAGATGGCGGACCAAGCTGGCCAACGAACTCGGTCGAGACATTGGTGAGCTTAATACACACAATTAGTTTCATCAAAATTGATTTATAAATACGAGCGTTATCGTATGACATAGGTCATATATATATATATATATATATATATATATGGAGATATATATATATATATATATATATATATATATATATATATATATATATATATATATATATGGAGATATATATATATATATATATATATATATATATAAATCAACATTTGAACGGAGGGTGGTTTTGGGGTCTGGGGGTCATGATCGGTGAAAATATATCAAAATTTTCCGGAACTGCTTTCCTCCGAACGGCTGCAATAGGTAGCTTTATACTTTTTTGTATTGAAAGCTACCTAAAATTTGCACAGAGAACTGCTACGTAGCCGTCTGATGTCCCGTAAGTCCGCTTCCTCGCGTCAGTTTTATTAATTATTATTTGTAAGGTTTAAGGTAGATTTACCAAAATTTTGATTTACCAGGTTTTGCTGTATTCAGTAAGTAATCAGCTTTCATCTTTAACAAAGCACGTTTACTTATCGTTTACTCATTTATATATTTTTATTATTATATCTAATGAGTTTTCATTTAGGTGAGGTTTTCGTTATAGACACTTTTCGTACATCACAAGTATTACTGTATTTAATAAATAATAAATATTTCTTCCAAATAATTATCTTTTAATAGCATATTCTGTTGCTCATTTATTCTTATTTTTTTTTTAATATAAATAATTTTCTTTAAAAAATAATATATGATGTTTGAAATTAATATTCGAATAAAATATGAATTGTAATCTATAAATTTGTTTTAAGAGAAATCGACTTCTAAAAGCTTCAAAGATTCAAATTGAAAATTACAGTTCATTCCACAAAGTAGTTTTTGAATTATGTTAAAAAACCAGATGCATTGCAGTCTGTTTTGTAACAATTAAAAATGAATTTAACATTAACAGTTTCAAAGTTAAAACCTTCACAATTCCCAAACTTCTTGACAAAATTACTGCCTGTTTGGCCTAGGATAAAATGTTTCCGAAAAATCCAAAAATATCTTGAAATGAGGTATTGATATCTCAAATTTCAAAGTGTGATTCAATTTCCGTATGAATACGCCCCTGTAAGCTTATTTGTTTAACATCATCTGAAAAAAGCCATAATTTGTAATGGTTCTATTTTTTTTTTCTCTGTGACGATTTGGCGATTAAATGTATGGGGGTAATGTATCTCTTTATTATTTTATTTATTTTATTTTTACTTTTTTTTTGGCTGTCTGTACGTTTTCCATTCATCATCTATATCGAAAATATCGATTTCCTGAAAACATCAATTGGAAATAACGTGCATGCAATAAGAGTATGTTACTCTTGTAACTGATGGTTAACAAGTACAATGGTGTCTGGTTAACGAATGATTAAGCTAACAAAGATTTTTCGAAGCCTTTCTAACTCACCTAACGAATAGGGATTCGGATAAAGAAGGATTTTTGGATGTGTGTTGCTAACACAACGCAGCCGCATTGCATTTTAATTGGGCGAGAATTCGCATTTCTGTTAACGCATATGGGCTAACGAATATGCTTCCGGAATGAATCATCTTCGTTAGCCGATGTATCTCTGTACGTTTCCGCTAATCACCGATAATCTAAAATATTGATTTCCTGATACCATCAATTAGAAATAACATGCATACAAAAATGAGAATCTGTTACTCGAGTGAAACATAGTTAAATAGTACAGTGATATCTCAGTTAACGAATGTTTCAGCTAACAAAAATAATTTACAACTTTTCTGACTCGTCTAACGAATATGGATTCGGATAAATTATGTTTTTAGGTGTGTGGGTTAAAATAACGTAGCGGCGTTGCATTTTAAGAAATCGTGTTTCTTTTAATGAAAATTTGCTAACGAATATGATTCCGGAACGAATTACTTTCTTTAACCGGTATATCTCTGTAAATATACCGTAATTAAATGGAAAAAAATAAACAAAATTATTTTTTCGTATGAAATTAAATTTATTTTTCTTAACTTATGAATGATTCCTCAACATATTTTCCTTTGTATTTCCTCAAGTGTAATTATAATGGCCACGCATACGCGATAGCGTATTATTGCTTATTTTACTGTTTATTACTGTTAATTTTACGGTATAATACTGGCAGCTGTAATGCCAGTATTATACCGTAAAATCAACATTTTTTTTCCCTTTCAATGTAGAGACTGGTGCTACATGTTATGCAATTGATTTTTTTCCAGAAAGATTAAAGAGCATTTCAGACACTATTGAGTTCTTAAACACTATTTGACAATTGTGGTTATACATAATATAATACAATCACTTGTTAACTTTAAATTAAAGTCCAATAATGCTTAAAGTGATAAAAACTTTTATCACTTTAAGCATTATTGAACTTTAATTTAATTGTGGTTATTTTAGCACCAATTTTAGGTTAACTATCCTCGTTTCATACATTAATTAAGAAAATATGTGTATATATCACTTAAAAATCACATTTAATACACTTTTATTTTGTGAGTCTAATTTCCAACAATTACAAAAAAATGTCGACAATTATGTTTGCTCGAATAATACTTATACAATGAATGCTGAATTTTCTTTTATTAAATAAAGGAGTGTAACAAAAAGGTTTAAAGCACGCTTTAATTTTTTATCTCTTGGAGATAAATAAGCAATGTAAGTTGAAAATATGTTACAAGCATCATAGGAAATAAGATAAGGTTAAAGAAAAATCCATAGCAATAAATTTTAAAAAGTTATAATTTTAAATTTTTATACGAACCTCAAGACAAAATTGGTCAATTCGAAACATCTTTCTTTTTCCTACGACCAGACAAATTGACGATAGCGTTTGTTATATCAAATATATGCCATCAAGATTGAAAAAATGCATCCTAAAAGTGCATTACACCTAAATAAAGAGTTACACTGATGGATATCGTACAAAGAGACAAATGTAGTTTTAAAACCTAGAATCTTAGTTAAAAAGAAAAATACGCATTTCACCAAACATTCTCAAGATGATTTTTTTTTCATTTCCAAAGCTTAACTGAGCTTTTTTAATATCGTTTGCGTAAATATTTTTATAAAACGTTTTTCGATATTAAAATTTAAGCATTGATTATTATCTTCTCTTTAAGGTCAAGTGTATTATCTTCCATGTTTCTTCTTTCTTAGAATATATAAGAGATTTACATATCTAATCTCATGTAGGGTCCCCATTCACAATGATTAATTTTCAATTAATCATAACCCATTCAATTTTATAGATACAGGTACGCAAGTTTTTGCAATGGTCTTTTTGCAGCAAAAGGAAAATAAATCCAAGAGTTTTTTTGTGTTTTTCTAATTAATAAATGTTTTCTAGAATAGTATAAAAATTTAAATTCAAGCGAGTTTCAACCTTTTTGGGACACCATGTATATCTGACGTATAATGTAAAAATTTAATTTAAATGCACTAATAATATTAATGCTCAAATTTTCCAGCCACTCACATTAAGACTGTTAGACAATTATATTTACTGAAGCAGCATTTATACAATAAATGAAGTCTTTCTTCCATTAATTAAAAGAATATTTATTTAACAGATCACGTAACCATCTTAATCTACCCAGCGAAAATTTCATTGAATTGTCAACAACAGATTTCTACTCCGCTATACCACGGAAGGGTCTTAGATGCACGCCAAGCATTCTGGGACGAAATGGTGGCTCAGATTAATCGAATATCATGCAAATGACGTCACCCAAGGCATCGAGGGATATTATTAAACAAAGCGCGAAAAGAGCTTGTTAAATCCCCATATTAGAGAAACTGGGGGTTTTCTAAACCAAGAAGGGGGATTTAAGAGTCAATCTCCCTGTCACCACGGAGGACTGCTCCTAAGAAAATGGAGACAAAATATTCAGTTCCTAAGTTAGAAAAATGAGATTTAAAGTGATGTTTTCCTCGTGTTTGAATAGAAATAGAACAGTTTTTGGTTTTTACTGCATGTACAATGGTGCGATTTAAGTGATGTACACACAAGTGACACACAAATGAAAATAATGTATTATGTATTTATTCATTTTAAAAAGTAACTTATAAAGTATTCAAGTTAAAAATTACTGTACCACCTTATAAAAGAAACATTTTACATTATAAATTTCACTTGAAAGAGCGCAATACTTTATGTAAACTTATTTTCAAAAACACCAATGAAAAATTCTATTTAGAATTACATGTATTTTTTATAATGTATTATTGTAAAAAAATAATTTATTCTTTAAAATATTATAGACAAATTTATCTTCTGATTCATTAGATGGTGTAAATGTTTTGCTCGTTGTAATTAATCAAACCATAACCTTCAGATTACATAGTTATATAGTACAAAATTACAAACACCCAGACCATGATCAGAAATCGGATATGGAACATGTTCATTAATGGCCTGTGTCTTAACCATGGCGGGTTAAATTGATCGGATCACATATATTAATGTTAGTTAAGAGGCTACTTCCCTCACGGGAAAACACCCGCTCGCTAATGCTAATTCTATGAGAGAATTTTTTTTAAATATGGCGTTTGCATTTGAAAATTTTTGCATTGTTTATCAGAGGTCGATCTCTGTAAAGGCCGTTTTTTACTTTTTTAATTTTGTTTGCAGGGTTTTTCTTTTCTTTTCCTTTTCTTTTCCTTTTCTTTTTTTTTCTTTTTCTTTTCTTTTTCTTTTTTTTTTTTTTTAAATTAGGATAATTTCACTTTTGGAACTTGTTTCGAAAATAAAAGTATCCTAATTTTTTATATTTTTTTTAAAGAAAAAAAAAAACGAAAAAGAAAAGAAAAAGCATGCAAACAAAATTAAAAAAGTAAAAAAACGGCCTTTACAGAGATCGACCTCTGATAAACAATGCAAAAAAATCATTTAAAAATATGGAAATGCAAACGAGATACTTTAAAAAAATTCTCTCATAGAATTAACATTAACGAGTGTGTGCTATGACGCGAGTGAAGTAGCCCCTTAAAATAAAATTCGCAGCCAATTAAACGCTAATTTATAAAAATATGTCCATTTACAGATATCGTAATAATGCCTGTGATATTAAAAAAGAAGCTTACCCGTTTTTATTTTCGTAATTGATTCAATGTACAGAATTTGATCATAACATACAATTCCTTTTTTCACCATCTTTCGACAAAATATGATTGCATAAAGCTGATTTTTTACTCAGAAATCTCAGCTCGATGTTCGAGAACGAGTGCAATTAGTTAATTCAGCCACAGTTATTAACACAGCTTTTTCAGTTTCGTGCATTTAAAAGATCAGTGTTGTAATCCTCTTGTTGATTTGCATTTTATCTAGATTAGCTTGTGAAATTTAGTATTTTAAGAATTTGATGTTTTGAGGTGGTATTGTATTCAGAACTTTTTAACTCATTATCAAATCTATATAATAAAAGAAAAACAAGTACCGCTGATGTCATATTGACGGTGGCAACGCCTGATCAATAAATTTCGTGTTTACTACAATTCTTTTTCTACTTCTAAACATCACACTATTTCAATTCTTACATAGCCGAATAGGAAAAAAAAATTAAATGCAGTTTTTTTTTTAAAACTGTTTTTCAATTTGATGATTTTTTATAGTTTTTTAAATTATTTGTCATGATTTTTTTAATAACCAATCTCTATCGCGTGCATCCCGAATACGAAAGATTAACATATTTGCTTTTAAAAGTCTATAAGCAGTTTAGCATTTGCTTCAGGCTAATATTCCAGAACGAAATTAAAACTTCATCAATAAATACATAAAATAATAAAATTGTATAAACAAAACACAAATTTAACAGACATGTAATCAAACTACGTGTTTAAACGACTGAAATTATCAGATTCGAAAAGGCTAGCGAAATCTTTTGTGATTTCTTCAGCACTCCTAGCATGTGACTGATACAAAAGTATGGATTTTAATAAATTCCAAAACTTTATTTGAATAGAAAATTGATATTTTTCATATAAAAATGCGTTTTGGTATTGTTAGTGGGAAATAAAAAATAATTTATTAAATGTAAAAAAGATGTTGCAGTTGTCAATAAAAAGCTGGTTTTCATCTATGTTCTGTAATGCGAAAAGCCACACTGCAAAAAAAAAAAAAAAAAAAAAAAAAAAAAAAAAAAAAAAAAAAGTTGATTTTACAGTATAATACTATTATCCCAGCTGCCAGTATTATACCGTAAAATTAACAGTAATAAACAGTAAAATAAGCAGTAATACACTACCGCGCAACTGTAAAATCAACATTTTTTTTTTTTTTTCAGTGTAATGCGGGAAGATCCCCTAGTAATTTTAAAAGTAGTAGGAAGCTGTGTTTACAGAAATGTACAAAAGTACACGTTCTTTCAAATGCAATTTGTTGGAAAACTATATCTCAATTTACTGATTTTTTATGGTTTTTAAAATAATTTTTCGTGTTTTTTTTATAAAATCTATCTAGCGTGCAGCCTGAATACGAAAGATTGACCCATTTGCACTTAAAACAATATAAATAGTTCAACATTCGTTTCCGGCCAATAAAACATAACGAAATTAAAATTTCGTGGATAAATAAATAATACACAAATTTAACTGATATGTAATCGAACTACGCGTTTAAACCATTCAGATTATTAGAATAAAAAAGTCTGGAATAAGTAGCGAAATCTTTGGCAATTTCTTCGGCTATTAACCTAGGGCATACGGCTAATACGAAAATATCATTTTACATGTCAAAACTTTATTTGAATACATAATTAGTATTTTTTAAATATAAAAACGCTTTTAGGTGTTGTTATTTAAAAATATATATTAAATGTAAAAAATCTGTTAGAGTTTTCAATAATAATAAAAACAAAATGCTTTTCAACGATGTTCTGTAACCCGGGAAGCCCGGGTTGAATCCCCTAGGGGTTTTTTTAAAGTAAAAAAAGAGCTTGCATTGAAAATGGTAACATACATTTACATTTAATGTTTTTTTGCTATACCCAGTACTTATGTCTAATATTTTAAAGATTTATGAAACATATACAATACAATGCGAAGACGAAGAAAATCAAATTTAGACAGAAATTTTAACATTTGGAAAACCATTCAACAGGAGAGATATTCAAGTGCTTTTTATTGAATATAAATAAAATTTGGAAAGTTAGAGAAATTAAATGTTAAAAAAAAGGAGAAAAATGTTTTTTGAAGTACCATCAACACAAATAAAGATTTCTCCAATATTTGGCAGATTTCTATGGTTAAATTTAATAAAGAGTATTATCGATTACCGTGATGCAGCTTCAAGTATATGCAGCAGTTTAGTGAGAAAACGAAAAATGAAGAGAAAAAAAAAATTGTTGAAGTGTAAGTCAAGAGCGGCCTTATTGATTTGGGGGGAAATTTCCTCAATGAATCTATAACTTTATCTAGTCGAAATTTAACTGATGTTTTACCATAATGCATATAGATATTTTAAATATAGTTATCGAAAAAAAAAGGAAATTAAAAAGATGTTGTACTGTAATTCCAAATGCTATATGTTGGTATCAGTAATATGTCAAAAAAAAAAAAAAAGAATTTAAATGATATTTAAAAATTAAACAAACACAAACATAAATAAATAAAATTATAATTATTCAGGGGTTAATTAATAATAATAGTAATATAACGATAAAAATTAATTTTAAGTTGCAACAGAACTTCAAATGGTATGTTGATTTGAATCATTTGTCAATATAAGTTGCTATTTATTCGGAATGTTTAAAGTACAGTTTATGAAAATTTATCAAATTGTTGAGATTGAGGTTACAAAAATATATAAGTGTTTTATGCCGTGGAAAATTCGATTTTGAAGAGTAGCAAAATTAAAATTATAAGATTTCTCTAACGTGTGTTATAATTTCCTAGAAAATTTCAAAATTGAGATTATGAATAATGCCAAATTGAAATCATAAAATTATCCCCATCGCGCAGATTCATTTTTTAGAAAAAATGTAAACATTTTTGGCAGCTACTAACTACTTTTCTTGCTGCAAAGTTTGATTTTTACGTAAATTGATTATAAATCTAAATTAGTATTTCTAGTTTTAGTAAATAGCATCCGTCAGCCCTATACGTTGGAGATCTGAGTTCCATAAGGTTAAGAGATAATATTAATATATATATATATATATATATATATAAAAGTATGAAAAACAAGTTAAAACAAAAAAATAATAACTGATGAAGAAAAAATTGTCAAGTATAATTTTTATTTTGTTCTAATATTTCTTTCGTCTCGTAAGCAATATTCTGAGCCTATTTGTTTAAATTAATTGGGTTTTGAATGTTTTTAAATATTCAGCATTTTTGTCTTGTAACGTCAAGATCCTATTATATGCCGTAAAATCATTGGTAGTGGGGTGAGATAGCTAAAAAAAACTTCACATCTGGCAACCAATGTGCCACTTTGGATTTAGATAGTATATAGATAGATGAGTCTAAAAAGCCCGGGACACAAATTTTCCTGGCCCTCTAGCGGCGTTGATAACGTAATCAATATGGCCGCCAAAGTTTTGTGATGCGCTTTTATATTTCTCTATATAACTCGGTATAATATTTTTATATTAACCTATATTGTTAGTGATTATTAATCCGGAGAAAACGCGCTTTCCAATGGTATATTTGACATCATTGTTTAGGTTCACAATACCACAATTAATTATAACTTTATTAAAATTTTCGGTTTTTATTTTGATTTTTTCGAAACATTTTGCTAAATAACTTGAAATCCGTTGCATGCAGCTGAAAACGTGTCATATACTTTTTGTTTGTCAGAAAATTACCTTTTGAACGGCATATATGACTTCTATTTTATCACAAATATTTGCTGAAATTTTTCCAAAACAACATAGCGTTGCACAGAGAGTCGTTATGGCAACAATGTAATTTATATGGGTTCCGAAAATTAATACAGTGGCTTTATAACTGGTTAAGTATCAAATGTAATTATTGTTATTTTTTATGTATATGTAAATAAATTCTAGTTTTTTTAGGACTATGAAACTTTTATTTCCGTTCTAAAATCAGTGACATGAGGAACACTTAAGGGAACTGTAAAAAAAGTTTCAAACATTTATACGTACAAGAGTGAGAAACAAAAGAATGTACAATACAATATTATTCCAATTTAATATCTAAATTTAATCACATCCCATAGATTGTCAAATACACTAGTGTCATAATATCTAAATAACATAATATCTTGCTGTCATATACAATAATATCCAAATGATTTATGTAAATTCACTTGTGATTTCCAATCACTGTCAGAGAACTGCCCTTCACATACACAAAGTTTCGTATATCGTATTCACATTTTAACACATTTACAAGATGTGCATCGCTTGCAGCAAGTACAGGAGGTACGTTGTTCACAGTGTTTTGCCATTTCTGGAATTGTTGTCCACACAGGTCGGTATGATCCGCCTGAAGTTACTATCCATCTCCACTTGGTTGGCGAAGGTATTGTGTAATGTGGAACGAGGCTGTTGTTCCAAATTCTTGCTTGGAGAGTAGCTCGTTTGATGTGTTGTGTCAAATCATCTGCTATAGGAAATATGTTTTCTATGGCTCGATTCTTTCTTGTAAATAACATTCGTCTGCATTCATTGATGCTCTGAAGATCTGATGCTTGATCATAAAGTAGTGTAACAAATCGTGACATTCATCATAAATATCAGAGGTGCCGGTACAGAGCTGATGTCATACACAATCAATTTCACGAAATGACATCCAGACCTTCCAAGCTGTCTTCTTGCCAATGCCACAAAATGTGGAAACTATGTCGCAACTAGTTACAGAGTGAAAATCCAACAAATTTCTGGTGAAAGTTTGGCACAGATCTCATGAATTGGAACGAATTTCCTGTAATTCCCACAGCCGTACTCAATCCATAGTTCATCAATATCTTGTATTTGTGGGAACAGTGATAACCACTACATCTGATCTCACAGTTCGTTTTAAGATGCGAGTATGTCCACTTTCTACTGCATGCTTAACATGGAGAAGTAGGCGGCCATATGCTTCTTCGTATGAGATGGGAGAAATGCTTGATACATCCCAAATGCTTGACGCGCAGACTCGGTCATCATAAGTACAGACAACATGCTTTCCTGGATACTCGTCTCCCACCATTTTCTTAGCTAGCAACTGGAACAATTGGGTCTTGTTTTCGTTGACACATAGGAATTGCTGAAATTAGTTTGGAATTGCAGTTGAGTCTGAGACTTTAATACTTATGCCACTCTCTCTTGTTTCTCGTGTATATGCCTTCATTCTGATACTAATATATCTGTCGGATACAATATCTAGTCGTGAACTGTTCTTCAGTTGATTAATGAAATATGGTTTGAAACATGTTTATAGCAAGGGATGACAAGGGATGACCGCCCCGAGAACCAAGCTTTCAATGTTCATAGCATCCGGAAAATGTTGTTGCAATACCAGGATTAAGCATGTGTATATTACGGCTGCTCCATCAAATATTTTAGCTGTTACTTTCGGTTGGCTGTGATTAAAGGTATTGTCATATTTTGTTTGAATGCAGTAAAAGATATCCGACTTGGTGGTTGGTTTTCGGAGTACATTTGGTCTTCATGTGAAAGGAGAAATCATCAATGTTGCCATCCCGTGCTTCAGATGCAACATACAACCTGTAGAATAAGTAGGAGTCTTTACGCGAGTAAGCAATTTTGGACTTTGCCTTATCTGTTTTTCTTGTTATAGTCTTGAAGATGTGAATATTAGTTCGAGGAATAATGTCATGAATTGAATTTTGAACTTGATCGAGACGGGACACAACATAATCATCATACTGTTTTATTCATACAGTAAATTCTTCCGTAACACACTTGACAGCTTCGAAACTTGGAATTATTTTGGAGCTCCTTATTAACACTAAATAGGTTTCTTCAAATAGATTTCCTTGTTCGGTTAAGACGTTAATAATTTCCTTGGCATGGGTCAAGAACTTTTTCTCATGTGCACTGTTATCTTCATGATGCTTTGCGCCCACGTTTTTGTCATCTTTTAAATTTGATTTCTCTTCAAATTCCACAATTAAAGAACTGATCCTAGGGCCTTCTACCATCCACTTAAGCATAACAGTTTCACTATCAAGGATTCCAATAGCACCACCTTCACCCTTTAAAACTTTGTTATTGTGCTCATGAAGCTAATCGTCAGATATTCAAGAAAACGGTGTAGCAGTTTTTCTGCTCGTAAAGTTGCCACGAAGAAATTCAGAATTTATATCTGGATGTTTTTCTGGAAGGTCCTGTAGAGTGCGCACGAATACTCGTAACCAACGATAATAGTGGACTGCGTCCAACGCAAATGTCCACTGGCATAACTGAGTCAAAGTATCGACGTACATTGTAAAGTTAGATGTACGAATACTCAATACAAGATGTAGTAGAAAGGACCCCAGTTTGATGACTGTGTTCCAATACTGAAACTGCGGACATTCAGATGTTTTCGATGAAATCCACAACTCAATCTTATTTATTTAATCAATTTTTTTTATTATTACAATTTTTAAGTTGACCTCCCAAAATTTAAATTTCGAGGGAGCTACTATTTTAAAAATGTCTCCTTAAGACCCTTGAATATATTTACATCATAAAAAATTACAATAATAACATGTGCTACTTAAATAGTTATAAAGCCACTGTATTAATTTTAGGAACCCATATAAATTACATTGTTGCCATAACGACTCTCAGTGCAACGCTACATTGCTTTTGCAAATTTTCAGCAACTGTTTGTTATAAAATAGAAGTCATATATACCGTTCAAAGGTAATTTTCTGATGAACAAAAAGTATCCGACATGTTTTCAGCTACGTTTAACAGATTCCAAGTTATTTAGCAAAATGTTTCGAAAAAATCAAAATCAAAACCAAAAATTTTAATAAAGTTATAAATAATTCTGGTATTATGAACCTAAACAATGATGTCAAATATACCGTTGGTAAGAGCGTTTTCTCCGAATTAATAATCACTAACAATATAGGTTAATATCAAAATATTATACCGAGTTATATAGAGAAATATAAAAGCGCATCACAAAACTTTGGCGGCCATATTGATTACGTTATCAACGCCGCTAGAGGGCCAGGAAAATTTGTGTCCCGGGCTTTTTAGACTCATCTATCTATATACTATCTAAATCCAAAGTGGCACATTGGTTGCCAGATGTGAAGTTTTTTTTAGCTATCTCACCCCACTACCAATGATTTTACGGCATATAATAGGATCTTGACGTTACAAGACAAAAATGCTGAATATTTAAAAACATTCAAAACCCAATTAATTTAAACAAATAGGCTCAGAATATTGCTTACGAGACGAAAGAAATATTAGAACAAAATAAAAATTATACTTGACAATTTTTTCTTCATCAGTTATTATTTTTTTGTTTTAACTTGTTTTTCATACTTTTCTGATACATTTACTTCTAAAAAGACGGGGGGGGGGGCTAGACGGTATGCAAGGGTAAAAACGTATGTGATTTCTCATGTTGTGGGAATTATAGAACAATTTTAAGTGGTTGAAAAAATGTGGAAAATACATAAAATTTTCAACTATGTAGTGTAAATTGGAGATTCATCGTTTCGGCATACCGTGCTGCGGCCACGGCGGTACACTACAGCGAACATCGTGCTAAAGTGAAGAAACGTATAGCCTAATTGAACAACGGGCTACCGCAAGTATACCCAACACAACAGTTCAGCGAACGTTGTCCATGGATGGGTCTCCGATGCAAGCGTATGGTGACAGCAAATGTTCTGACGAATGTGAATCGTCGGAATATGCGTGAATTTGAATAGCATTACCAACGCTGGACATCCACTGATTGGTAAAATGGGGTCTTCTGTGATGAATCATCTTACTCCATCGGACGAATGGACAGTGGTGCATACTCCGAGAAACGTCCGAAAACAAACACCCCTCAACCATTTATAGACTGGTTTAATATGGCGGAAACAACGTTAATGGTCAGGGAAATAATTTCATGGCATTCTCTAAGTGCATTCATCATTACGGATGCGAAAATAATTCGATTCAAGTATTCATCAGTAGTAGTATGCATCAATACTTACAGACCACATACATACATGCATTCAGAATGTTTTTACTAAGCGTGATGGCAACTTCCAGAACAATGAGACGTCTCATGCGGCTAGAATTGAATGTGAGTGGTTACACGAGCACGAGAAATACTTTACTGTACCTCCTTGGGCCCCAAATCTTCCGGACTTTATTCTAATGGAGCATCTATAGGACCACTTCGATAATGTTATTCGCTGCTTTGATCCTCCATCTCGTACCCTACAGCAGCTGCCAAGTGAACTGAAGTCAGCATGGCTGAGTATCCCTGGGAACATTTTCCAGCACCGACTTGTGCAGAGTTTCTCCCAGCTGGCCTAGCTGCTGTTTGAACTACACATGGTGATTATTTTGGATATTAACAGATGGTCGTATTAATGCTATTCGAATATATATAAATACTTAAAAAAATGTAGTTACTTAAAAAAACGCAAAATTAAACAATTTAAAAAATTACGATTTTACTCCTGTTTATTCAAAGCAACATGTGGTCCAAAGTAAATTTACTTATATCTGATTTTTCCTATTCTATTATAAAGGTATAGAATTTGAGTTTAAAAAAATACTTTATTTAATATTTATTTAATATTATATTTCTCTCATTTTTGAAAGAAAAAATTAAAGAGATTTTTTTTTTGTTTCATTTGAGTTGTACAGTAAAGTGTTTATCCAATTTTCTTTCATTTTGTATGCTCTCTTAAAATACTTCTTAAGCTAGATAACTGTATTTTTACTTAATTTTAAACTTCTAAAAACAAAAAGCAGATGCAAAAAGGTTATTTATAAAGGAAGTTGTTTAATAACTTTCTCAACTTATTTAATAATTTTTTAAAGCTTAAAAATAATTTTTAGGACATCACAAGCTTAAAAGTTTTAGATTTCTTTAACACAGTTCTTGCTTACTGAAAATGTTTATAAGTACTTAAAGGATTAGAGAAATGACATAAGTGCTTATTTGGAAACTTAGCACAGAAACTTTAAAACTCGTTTATATTTTAATGGAAGAAGAAGTTAAAACATAATTTTTTTATTATATCGTTTCGGTTTGAAACTGTTAAAATAAAAATGCAAAACTCTGAGTTAAAATAAATCGATCGTTTAATAATAATTATAAAGAAAAAAAGTTTAGTTTTATATAATTCCAAATAATGCAAAACACAACTTAAACTATAAATTAAGCTAATTTGTAAGAGAAATACAAGAAAATTTCTGCTACAATGCATAGCATATTCATAGAAATGACGCAAAGGAATCCACAAATATCTATAAAATGAAGTTGGATTCAAGGTTTGAAAAAGTGCTGCAAACTGAAAACGCTGCAGCGGGAACTGTAACTATTCTGGTTCTATTTACTAAGCATCTCTTCTGCTGATGTTGTCATTTCTCACTCTGCTCCTTTATCTATACTTCTATACTAATATTATAAATTAGTAAAGATTGTTTTTTTGTTTGTTTGTAGGGTGTAATTTCTGGAACTAATGAAGCGATTTCAAAAAGTGATGGTGGCAAATTGATGGAGACAATCCTTGCTCCAACATAGGCTATATTTTATGTCGGTGTCACTATCCCCAAGGGGTGCAGGAACGAAAAACGTTCTAAAATTTCGATTTTTTTTTATACTGAAGGAACTAGAAACAGGAAATTTGGCATGGTAGTTACTTATAAGATGTAAATGCTCTCTAAGAACAAATTCTAAAAAGATTCGAAATTTAAAAGGGAGAGATGAGCGAAAAGTGTTCTGAAAACATTCTAAATTACAATTTCTATGGAATCTCAGGAACTACAGAGCCGTTTTCATAAGTGATGGTGGCAAATTGAGGGTGAGAGTCGTAGCTGTAACATAGGCTATATTTTATGTCGGTGCCACTACCCCCAGGGGGGGGGGGTGCAACAGCGAAATACGTTCTAAAATTTCGATTTTTTTTATACTGAAGGAGCTAAAAACATGAAATTTTGGAATGGTAGTTACTTATAAGATGTAAATGCTCTCTAAGAACAAATTCTAAAAAAATTCGAAATTTAAAAGGGTGAGATGAGCAAAAAGCGTTCTAAAAACATTCTAAATTACAATTTCTATGGAATCTCTGGAACTACAGAACCATTTTCAAAAGTGATGGTGGTAAATTGATGGTAACAGTCCCTGCTGTAACATAGGCTATATTTTATGTCGGTGCCACTACCACAGGGAGGTGCAAGAGTGAAAAACGTTCTAAAATTTCGATTTTTTTTTATACTGAAGGAGCTAGAAACATGGAATTTGGCATGGTAGTTATTTATAAAATGTAAATGCTCTCTAAGAATAAATTCTAAAAAAATCCAAAATTTAAAAGGGTGAGATGAGCGAAAAGCGTTCTAAAAACATTCTAAATTACAATTTCTATGGAATCTCTGGAAGTACAGAACCATTTTCAAAAGTGATGGTAACAGTCCCTGCTGTAACATAGGCTATATTTTATATTAGTGACACTACCACATGAGGGAGGGCGGTGAAAGAGCGAAAAACGTTCTAAAATTTCGATTTTTTTTCGACATTAGTGTGGTTTAATTACTAATTTCTGAATTATTTGTGGCAGTAAAATTTTCTCTAATGAAAATAGGCCAACGAATACCACTTGGCATTTTTCAAGAATTACGCGAGCAAAGCTGCAGATTTTTCTAGTAGAGAAATAAAGAAGGACCTTCTACCAACTGTCTCAAAAAAAAAGTTTCTTTTTAAAATTAAATAATTTCAAAACGGTTAACGATAGAAATGCCCCGTTTGTTGCGTCGTTATTAGAAAAACAATAAATTTTTAACCATGCGATTTCAAAATTAGTTTAAAATTTCGCCAATAGGTGGTGCTGTAAACTGAAAAAATAAATGATAATATTCGCCGGATTTGAATCCTTGCGATTTCTTTCTGTGGGGACACTTAAAAGATAAAGTTTACCTACAAAACCCACAAAGTTTAGCGGAACTGCAACATTACATCAGTAAGGCATGTGAGGAGACATTTCTGATGAGATAGATTCATGGGTTTCGATTAGTTTCGTTATGAGGCTGCGTCATGTTATTGTTGCAAATGACGGACATTTTTTAATTAAATAATTTCAAAACGGTTAACGATAGAAATACCCCGTTTGTTACATAGTTATTAGAAAAACAATAAATTTTTAACCATGCGATTTCAAAATTAGTTTAAAATTTCGCCAATAGGTGGTACTGTAAACTTAAAAAAGTAAATGACAATATTCGCCACAAAACCCATGAAGTTTAGCGGAACTGCAACATTACCTCTGTAAGGAATGTGAGAACATTTCTGATGAGATAGATATATTCATGGGTTTCGATTAGTTTCGTTATGAGGCTATGTCATGTTATTGTTGCAAATGTCGGGCATTTTGAAAATAGTCATTTACTTTTTCAGGCTATTGACAAAATTCTAAACTAATTTTGAAATCGTATTCTTAAATATTTACTATTTTTCTAATAAGATCCAAGAAACGTGGTATTCTTATTATTAACTGTTTTTTCATTATTTAATTTTAAAAAGGGTCCCTCTTTCTTTGATCACACGGTATACGAAGTCTTGAAATAGCTTAACGCTAAATTTCTTAGCTTACATTATAATTTTTACATTTTTACATCTCTTTCCATTAAAATTTTTACACATCATATAATTAATCGAATAATTTGTGTAAACCAGACCTAATAATAATTAATTTTTCACAATGTTTAATTTATTTATATATTTTTATGGATTGTTATCTATTTTCCCAGTTGCTGAAAGAAATTTAAATTTACTGATCATTTGATGATGACATTAATAGAACTTATTGCTGATCTAATTAGCAAAAAATAGCAGTGATTCGTAGGATCTAAAATTTAAAAAATAATAGATTTTTTTGTCATTTAAATAATACGTTTTCTTTAGAAAAAAAAACTATACTTTTTATAAAAGTCACACACGGTTACGCACTGGCACATGAAAGATGAAAATCGCAGTTTCACAATACTTTAAAATTCACATATAACTCCGAATTATAAAGCAGAACTTTTGAGTTGGACTTTTATTAATAACTTAACGCTGCTTGTAAAAGAAAGCTGGATAACGGAAGGTAGCAAGAGATAAAAAACGAATTTAGGGAGTCATATTTCATTCTGCATTCTTTAGACAGAGGGAGAATTTTATTTCAGCTTATGAGCGAATGAGGGGGTACATAATAATCTGATGTCATGCAAATAACTTCACGGAAAGGGTGCCGACGGGGAACTGGAGACAGGCCTAAGGAACAGAATTTGCTTGTTAAATCCCCATAATGGAATTGGAAAGGCAAACCCTCAAGCTGAGTTGTTGAAGGTAAAAGCCTTATGCTGTCTGTCTAGATATCAGTGCATATCTAATATGCCATAAATGGATAGAACATTACTCTCATGAGTAAAACTGCATTTGAATTTGAGTTATACCTGCTGGGCAAAGAAGTTTATGTAATTTACTTTTAGTGAGTTTGCGAATGAGTATGATTGGCAGAAGAATCTCTTTATTCTAACACTGCTGCTGATTTATTTTTATTTTTATTTATTTATTTATTTATTTATTTTTTACCATTTCACATTTTTGGATTATCCTGCAAAAATTATTGCATATAAATACATAAAAATTGGTTGTTTAATAGTATTCAGCGCACTGGTAGTATGATAAACACGTTGAAGCAGACAGTTATTTTGACAGAGAAGCCGTGGGAATCGAACCACATACTCCTGATGAAGCGTCATTTTCTGGACCACTTGACAACGGGACCCATAATCTATGTTAGACATATAAACAGTTTAAATTTAAAAATAATAATGTCATTTTGAAATATAAATAATTTGAAATAAAAGCATTAAAATGACTATCTGGAACTTTGTTGAAAAGCCATATGATATGATAAATAACAAAATGTATTTCAAACTATAAATAGAATACATATTTTTTAATCACGTACTAATCTTAGTCGTCAGGCATATGACCCGTTTAGTCCCATCTGTCATAAAAATGAGATTGTTATGTAGTTAAGGTTCGCAAAACGCATGTGGCATCGATACCCACAAGATGCAAATGTGTCAACACAAAACTATGCATATGTTAATAGTTAAAAACACGACAAAAGTGACACCTATCGTTGCAAACTTCATCATTAACTGTAGTCTAAGAGACAAAAAGTGTTTGTCAATGTGAGAGAAGAGAGCTAGTCTGTGGATTAAGTTAGTCAGATAACTCATAATATAATAATAATAATAAATATTCTCAGCTATTATTTCGTTCAAAAGTTCGTAAAGTATGGAAACAATTTTTTTTAATCATAAAAAGCGGGTTTTATGCATCTAACACAATCATTTTATCATTTATAATGTCTCTTCATATATGGCAATATATTTTCACCATCTTAAATTATTACCTTTTTATATTATTACATCATTTACATATTCATCTCTTTTTTTATTTTTTTCCTATTTATATATTTTTAATTAATATTATCATATCCATCTATTAAATTTTTAATTTATTACCTACATCAACTTTCCATATTTGTAAATATTATTCACTACATACTTTCTAATTTTAATTATTGTTTAACTAGCAAATTATTCCCTTTAATCTTTATATCTATTTATATCTTGATTATCTTTAATAACTACAATGTATGTAATTTATCTGAAGATAAATACTCTTTTTTTTTCAAAGTTAGAATGTAGCATTTCTATTTTTATTTACTACTGTACTCTGTTTGCCAATAACACAACACTTCCATGTTAGGCACTTTGGATTGAACATTGATGATATTTTTTAATCTGAATTAATCATTTCATCTCTTTATTTTAATGGTGAGTTGGGCCTATTATTTTTTAGTATTTTATTTATTACAGTTGGATCATTATTTATTTTCTGGTTCTTTTCACAATTTTTTATATGTTATAAGGAGCTTAATATTGTCCATTCTAGGCTTAATTCTGACAATATTAGCTTAAATAACATATCTGTGCTATGAATTATTCTTATGAAGCTCCTCTGACGATTCCATAACATATTCATAATATTTCATATATGCATTTTCATTTTATTATGTTTAATTTTTGTAGTATATTTTCCTTTGATTTTTATGGTGTCTCTTCCTCTGATTTTTACACATATGATTTCATTTTAATTATATATATATTTGTATAATATAGTTCGATTTATTTTTTGACGGATACAACAGTAATGATAGAAAATTAATTTACTCAATGACTGAAAATGTATTCTGTAATTGAAGCTTTAAAGGTCGAGCACAGCGATTTAGAAATATCTGGCCTTTTAAAAGATGGCATATCTTTCGTTCACAAAATTTGTAAAAAGTTGGTGACTGAAAGGGGAAACGATTTACAAGTATCAAAGCTTTAAAAGCATTCCAAAGACTCTCACATAATCAGAAGACCTGGATATATCCAGAAAGTTCAACAAACCAGAAATGACAATCCCAGAAAAAAAAAATAGTAATTTTCAAAAACATTCTACGTCATAGAAGGAAATAAAACTCAGTCAAAAATTGTTGTCCATGAAGATATTTGACAAAGTTCTATGTGACGAGGATAAAACATTTCACATTAGAAACAAACAAACAAACAAACAAACAAAAAACATTTAGAAAATCACATAAAATTAGATTTAAAAGGTTCTTATAGCAGCTGAAAATTCGAGCAGAAGGAGATGTGATTTAGTTTCTCTCAGGCGAGAAAATATTTGACGATAAAAAAAATAACAGACAAAATATTAGATTGTCATTTAAAGACCCTTCTGATGTACCACCAGTTATGCACACAAACTTTGCGAAAACTGGTAGCGGTGTCAGCAATGAAGATCACGTGATGCCTCCTTACGTCTTTCCGTGAGGTCTTAGAGTTGACTCTGATGCCTACATTGAAACTTTAGAAATGTTATTAAACCAATGTATGGAATATACTGTCTTTTGTGTTGTAAACACTGCACCATCGCCTAAGGCGAATGCCTAGCAGGAGTCAATTCCTTTCCTTCCAAATAATTAAATGTTGTTGAAATGTACTTTGAAAAAAAAATCTGGCGTAAAGTATTTTCAAGAAACTTGAATAAAATTTCTGGATTTCTGATGTTAAACAACGCAGGAATGATTAGTTTAAAATTATCACAATCACATAATCCCTAACATGTGCTCTCAAAACTCTCCAGACCTCAATCTATTGGACTACAGCACAGCCCCCTCTAGACAGGCCAGCACACTGATTTGAGGCTGAAATATAACGTTCGATCTTGGCGTTGTGTACAAATAACTATTATTTAATATCTATTAATCTCTAAAGTGATTTTATTTTAGAAGAGTTTAGCTTACAGTATGTGCTATGTTTTTAATAGAGACCATTTGTGGATAAAAGATAATTCCTGAAATACACTACTCAAAGAAATTAGGGGAGCAAACAAAAAAGTGAACAGAACCGTGCGAAACAGCCATGCATGGGCATAAAATGGAGAGTACAAGCGTCTAAATGCGCAATAAAGAAAAAAAAAGACGCAAACAAAATTGTAAGGTCGCTTTAATTCTTTGAAACGATGAAAAGAACATGCAAAGATAGTTTGAGGCAACAATATAGATACATGTAAATGACAAAAAAATTATTGTTTCGAAATAATGCAAGATCTTTAATTTGGCGTATGGTCCCCTCGAACAGCTAAGAAGCTACACACATGTTTTCCATGGATGCGAAGAAGTTATCGATAAGACTTTGAGGAATACTGTACCGCTCTTCAAGAATTCCAATCTCCAAGTCCGGACAGTAAAAGAAGTCCTTGATCTCGCTGCAATGCATCGTCCGAGTGTGTCAAACATTCTCGATCGGATTCAGGTCAGGCGAGTATGTTGGCCAATCCATATGTTATATTGCTTCAGCTTAAAGCATGGTTTACACCAGACGAGTTGCATACGATCTGGCATTACCATGCATAAAAACAAAAGAATCACCATGGCTGCAGCGTAAGTTACGACATGGGGTGTCAGTATCTCGTCTGCATAGCTTTGAGCCGTCAAAGTGCCATTCTTAATGATACGCAGGTCCGTACGTCCACCTAGGCTGATTCCAATCCACCTCGTCTGTAATGTGATATTTCACGAACACATGTTGGGTTATTTCAAGTGCCCCTTTCCGTCCACACCAAAACACGTCAGTGTCAGACTCCAGACTGAATCAGGACTCGTCTGTAAACAGCACTTGACTCCAGTCACGTTGCCTCCAACCTCTATGTTCAGCAGCTCACCTTCTTCAGGCCACACGGTGGCTTGGGATCAACGGAATACATGCCATTAGCCTACGCGCATAGAGGCCACCCCGATGAAACCTATTCTGGACTATTTGGATGGGCACCCTTCGTCTTGTTACCAAGAGCATCTGTCCTTGCAGCTGAGTAGCATTGCCTGTTCTATCTCGACTTGCTGCTAACAGGATATATCGGTCATCAGTTGCTGTGATAGCACTTGGCCGGCCTTGCCCTAGTCGACGTCTAACCTATTCTGTTTCTTGGAATCGATTCCACAGCTTTGCAATGAGATTTCTTGCGACTCCAACAGCTTCCGCTACACTTCGTTGCGTTTGCTCGGATTCAAGTCTCCCGCTAATACGCCAAACCACGGATTCCGCTAAATCACGTTGTTGGCACATTTTCAATTCACGTTTTCTCAAAACAAAAGCTGAGCAATTGAATTTCACAACTGAGACAGTATAACAGACGTTTCTGCGAAATCCCGATTTCTACATTTATCTCCTTTTTAAGATTTTTGACGTCATGAACTTTGATTTACATATGAAGTTTTATTTTTCTGCTTTCTGCTACTCTCTAAATTATTGATGTTTTAATTTAAGTTACTTATCGGTGTAAGTATTTACTTAATTTCGTTAAAACCATGTGCTCACCTAATTGTTTTGAGCAGTGTAGTAAGTCGATATTTATTTCTCATTGTTTATTTGCTTACATGTACTAGAAAATACCCACGTGCTTTAAATTTATTCGGAACTCTTCCTTTTGTGATTTTAAAAATAAATTAAGTAGATAAATAATGCTTGTAAAACATCTTTTAGTTGAATAATTATTTTAATATTTTAAAATTAAAAATAATTTATAAGACGAACACTTATGAGTATCTTTTTCTTAGAACTTGGAAATACTTAGTTTTGTTTTTATCGTGAATGATTTTATCGTCAAATAATTACAGGTTATATTTTCAAGTTCTGATTATATTTTCTTTAAATTGCCATTTCTTGTTATTTGTTTGACTTACGTATATGCATGCACCGGAATATCTGTTTAAAAAAGTGGGTTTTCTGCGTACTTAAAATGTTATAGAACTCTTTTGTGATATTTTTTTCAATTTTAAATTAATAAATAATACTCGTAAAACATAATTTAGTAGGCTAATTATTTCGTTATTTAAAAAATCTAATTTATAAACACGTACTATAAATTATATCATTTTCGTAGAAATTCCAAATGTTTAGTTTTGGGGAGGGTATCAAAAATACCTATCAACAACAAATTTTAAAAGTTTTACAGTGATGCTCCTAATACTTTTGTAGAATTAACGGCAAAAAAGGCTGTAAAACTAACAAATGTGCTGTAAAATAAAATAAAAGAACTGCTGTAAAATAAAAGAAAAAAATGCTGTAAAATTTATAAAAGTACTGTTTACCCATAAAAAACAAAAGTGTTGTAAATTTACAGCAAAATGTGCTGGCACCTACATTGCCAACATTTTTAGCTATAAAAATATTGTGGTTTTATTTTACAGTATAGAAAAGAAGATATATATTATTAAAAGCTTATTGTTGAATAAATTTATTAAAAATATAGTTTATTTTATGGTTATAGCATTCTTAAAAAAAAGTTAATATCTGTTATTGTATACTCTTATTTGTAAAAAAGAAATCTGTTCTCCAATACCTTACTTACTGTGTATATATGCATATATATACATATATAAGGCAAGATACAAACTGAAATTTTTTGCATGGACAAACTGACTTTCATTTAAGTGTTTAAAACATGATATTTCCAAGTTTAAGCTTTATTTGTTTTACAACAAAAAGAACGGAAACAGTTGGGAAAAGAAGCAATTTATAAAATAAAAGATTAAAAAAAACTCCGGATGTCTTTCTTCCGTTTTAGGTGTCATTTTAGACTCAATCTTAATTAAGATTTTTTTTAATGTTTTATTTAGTTTTAAAATGTACAAAAAGGAAACTGTCAGTGTGCATTTAAAAATGCTTTTCTTATACATAAAACGTAGACGAATAGTTTGAGATTTTATTTTGTTTTTGTTTGAAATTTTGTTCTTTGTTCTGTATGCTAATTTAAACAGCAATTATGCTTTTTCTAGATGAGGGTAAAAATCATCGGCTTTGTTTAAATTTTTAACTTGCATCTTGCCATTAATGTAGTTTTAAAACTTCCAGACCGCCCAAGAGAAATTTTGTTTTTGAGTAGATAAGTGTCCTTTCAACCAAACAAGATCAGTATTATTTGTGTTAGCTATATCTAGGCCATACTATACTGACATGTAATATTGAACTAATATTGTGATGTTTTCAGTTTTACAGTACTGCATCAATTTTAGCAAGAAATATTTCCCCATTTTATCGCAAATATTTCCAGTTAAAAGCCGATGTTTTTCAAAGAATAATATTTTGTTACAAATATTTCTAATGTAAGACCAATGTTTAACCAGTATTGATATTTCATAACAAGTATTTCGGATGAATGAATATTGAAGCAATATAACCAATACGAGTCTGATACTGAGGGTGATATTGAAATTAGATACAGAATTTTGTATACGTTCGTTCACATTTCAAAAAATCATAAAAATATGACAAATTCTCGTATCGAAGAACTGTTTGCATCATAAAACTTGACAATTGGTCAGAAATTTTGTAGAAAAAAAATAGTTCAGATTTTATTTTATTTTTTATTTTTTGCCACAAAACATCTGAAAATTTGTTACATTTTTATGAGTGCTTGAAAGGTTAACGGACTTGTGAGTCTCTTTAAACTTTTTTTTCTGTTGCCATAAAACGTTCGACGCTTTGATAAGTCTTATGGTGAATCGCACTCCAATACGACAATTTGTTATATTTTTATGAATTTTTGAAATGTGAACGAATTTATGGAACACTCTGTAGCTAATCGCAATATCACCCTAGTATCAGACCTGTTATGGTTATATTGCTCCATTATTACATCCGAAATATTTCCAATGACACCCTTTATTTGAGCAATAATATCCACTGAAATTTGGGAAACTTCAATTTTGATTTTTTGAAGCACAGAAGACATGGCTGAAAATTCTGCAATGATAATTCATCTGCAACTGACTTTTCCAATTCAATGTCTTTATAATGTTGCAATAATTCTTTGAAGATGTATATCATTCTTCTTTCGTATGTATTTTTTTAATGTAAAATTAAGCTCTTCCTCAGCCAAGTGATTTTAATGTGTGCCTTGCTCTCTAAGTTTTCTTTTATGAGATCTGAATTGCAATATCGTCTAGACCAAGTATCTTTCATTAGTTTCAAAAGATCAACAATAGAGGATACTTTTTTGCTACGATAGGTGGGGAAGTTTTGATGTATCCAAACTCTATTTTACTTTCCTGTGATCTTCTTTCCGACCCCAATTCCCTATTATGGAAAGTTAACAAGGTATTTCAGTTCTTTGTTTAATCATCTCCCCTCAAACAACCTTTAGGTGACGTCAGGCGTATTACAAACGACCAGTTTCTCGAATCCAACTACCCTCCTGTAAGCCGCTACAAGCTTATGGGATTTACAAAGGGAGGGTTCCATTTTCTTTTTCCAGTTTTGGAGCCTTCCTCCAGGAAATGCTATACTGAATCGAATTTAGATGCAAATATTTCCCCTGTTACCTTTTAGAGATGCCGCAGGTTTTTAAAGCCATTTCTTTATCTAAAAATGTTTGACGTAATAAAGAATTATTTTATTATTCAGATTGTTTCACTGTTTGATTTTTATTGTTTTGACTGAAACATTGAAATGCTTTTAGCAATGTGATAAGAAGACAGTGTAGCAGTTTACTTAACAACTGCTTACTATTACTTTCTTCAATGACTAATTTCAACTCTCATACTCGGTCTCTATCCGGTATTGCCCGTGATTTAAAGAATGTTTATTTAATAAAATCAAGTTCCAAATTAAACATGCAATATAAAAGCATAATAAAAGAAGCATGCAAAATATTATACGCATGAATCAAATAAAAAGCCTTTTTAAGACTGTATAAATTTATATAATAAACTCTTCAGAAATCAGCTATTAATCAGCGAGCTTTCATTCATTATTGGAGCAATAAAAGCTGAAAAATCACAACTGCTAAGATTCTTTCAAATGAAACTTCGCATGTAAACGAAGTAAAATATATCCGTACATTTTACAATACTCATTTTTAATACAGTTAAATCCACAACAAATACATGATCGAATAAATAGGTGTGTAAATTTCAGATCTTTTTATATTTTTTTTTATCTTTATTAGTTCAAAATATATACAAGATTTTAAACCCTTCCAATTTTGTAAAAAAATATAAAATCACAGCTTTCGACACGCTGTAATTAAAAAGAATTTTAAGAAAGAAATTTTTTGCAAATGGATTTTAACTTCATATTTACATATGTTTGCATGTACAAAGAATCGAAAATAAGAAAAAACTGGCGACGAAAAAAAAAATTAAAAATTCTGTGGAATGACCCTGATAAAAGAAATGAAACTTCTAGTTGAAAGTTTCAAAAATTTTAATTCAAGGAATAGCCCAGGCAAATTAAAATAAACACACCTTCAACCCGGGCAAAATTCCAACAGAAGCTCTGTTAACTGTTTTTTAATCAGTAATCTTTACTGACTGAGAAAAATATCGAAAATTAGACAAAATCCGAGCACGGGAACACCCCTAAGAACGGATTTCGAAATGCCTGACTGAATCATGTGTTGTTTTACGTTGTGTTGTGATTAATTTCTATTCTTTTTTTATTTCTTTTTTTCATTTATGGTATTGTAACAATTAATTGGAATTTTTATTCACGTAGGAGAGTGGTTTGGATTACATACCTAGTAGTTCGAAATTGCTATTATCAAAATTATTTGTGGGAAAGGATACATCTGTAAAAATCGGTGCTGTTGGTCAGACCGTTATGCAAGCTATCCACCCCAGACTGTAGCGTCATAATGTCCGCTACAAATTGGTCTGTCCATTCAGCTTCATCATATAAAAAGATCAAGATATCTTATTGACATTCTTCACAATTTTGCGTTTCGTTCATCCTACTCAGAAGTAACAAGATTAAAAAAAAAGAAAAAAAAACCGCTGCAGGATCAGGCGGTTTTGCTTCTTTGAGTGTTGCTTAAAACACTAAATTACTTGTACAGCAGATAATGTCGACCGAAATACCAGCTCTCTGGACGGGAATAATACCTTTCGTGGTATATGGGTATGATTGCTGCAGTAACTCCAAAGGCCAACATCTATCCTACTGTCAATAGGCGTCATAATGTTGGTGATATTGATATTTAGAACCTAGCCAAAGTTGACATTGTAGAATAGAGTCATGCAAAAAACATCCCGAAGGAGCTTATTCTGTAAACTTCCAATACCACCGAATGCCCCTATAAATAGACTCAGTCTTTTGTGGCAAATCTCAACATCGGAAAGACAGGGTCCAAATTGGTCCGGAGCTATGCAAGTAATTGATTCCAAATCAGATGCTTCACATCCAGGGGAATCGACTTTCTGATTCTCCTTCTTTACCACGAAAAGGATAATAGATTCAATCTATGCTATCGCAGTAACATAAGACAAGGATTAAGTTCCAAACCAGTCTATGATATCCTCAAAATGCAGTCTCTCTTAGGTCGTGAAATATGCAACTTCCTTCTGTTTCTGAATGCTTCCACGGGCTGTGATACAACGCTAGATTAAATAATTTGTTCGCCAGATAAAAAAAAAAAAAAAAAAAACCTCAGTGGTCGCATTTGTCAAGCCCTGATTGGTAGGACCATAGATAATGCCTTTTTTTTCAGACAATGCTGTACAAAGAGAAGTACAAAGATTTTTTCATTATTTTTATGAAAAGTATAGTACTTACATAATTTGGTATTTCTACTTTATAGGGGTTTTTGTGACATAGAGTAAATGGTCTTGGCCAAAGAAGGATAATGTTTCAATATATAGGTTTACCTATTTCTACTACGTACATAAAACAACTTATAGAATATTTCCACAATTTATACTGATTTATGTACATCAGCAGAATCAAATCTAATACATAAAATAAGAAGCAAATTATTTAATGAATACTTAATTATGTATTAATAATTTATTAGTTTTTTTTTTCATGCCAGTTTATATCATCTGGCAACAAATCTCATTTTCTGAAGCCCCAATAGCACAAAGCTATTCAATAAACCCCCAAAGCCCTTATAAATGGAAGTACTCATTATTTACTCATTAATTATTTACCCATTAATTACTAAGCTTTACCGTTTAACGCCTATACTTCTGTAAGTAATCTTAACAAATTTCATGTATTGGAATAAACGTAGCACGGGTTTTGCCTTAAAATACATAACATCTGTAGAAGTTGCATATATAACTGCGAAATATAACAGGGCTTGTTTAAATTTGTCAATAGGGTCAATACATGTTCTTTTTTTTTAAATAAACATTTCGAAAATGGTTATTGTTATCACAATACATGCAATAATCTCGCCTCTTGTCGCGTTTAGCGACGGATTCAGCTCCGGCTGAACATCTTTTTTTTTAACAGGAAGGGACACTATGCTCTAGTCTAGAGACTTGGTTAACTTGTCTGAGCAGTCCCTCTCAGGGTATCAAATATTTGTGTATTTATATTTTTGACCATGTATGCCTTACACGTATTTATCAACAGTAGTAAATTTTTTAGAAAAAAAAATAAACGATTGCAAAAATTATGGGGTCGTTTCTTTTAAACCCTCAAAAAAGAGCATTTTATTTTCCCAACTTTAAACGTCAGATGATTTTTCTGATTTTTTTTTTCCAAACAGTTTGAAAATCATATAAATACATATAAAATGATATATCCAATCATATCAAATATCTCTAATCACATAACCTTTTACATATACCTACACAAATATTTATATTTCATTTATAACCCAAATGCATTACCTCAAATGCACCACATACAGGAATATATTAAGATATTTGTTAATGCTAATATTTACTCGCAGAACGTAGCAGATAATGGCGAGTAGGGCTGTGCAATAAATGCATGTACACAGAAGGTTGTTAGCGTTAATGCATTCCGTAGATGAATCACAAGACGCATAAAGTCTTCGTATACGTAACATTAAATGAGCTTGCATAAATCTAATTACTTGCATGCTGCAACTCCTTTACAACTGACAACATTTCCGAAATGTAACACCTACATACCTCATTATTTTAAAGAATTTTAGAAAGCAGTGGATACAGAGAGGCTTTATATAATTGCATTTAATAAATTGACACAAGTATTTTTGATACCTTTAGCTCTACCCCAAAAGTGAGAATGCCTTACACATTTTATTCACCAAATCGTCCCAGAAAAAATGAAAATAGTCTTTTGACTTGAAATTTTGTCTTCTTTCAATTTATGGTAAAAACAAATTAGCTTAGGAGGTCATCTTGATATAGAAATTGTACCAAACTCTAAAATATTAATATAAACAACTAATTTTGACATTATACTTGGATTTTCAGAAACTTTTACCTTAGCATACCAAATGGGCAATCATTTATCAGAGATTTAAAATTTAGAATTCCTAATGTTAATTTTATTTGGCTTCGTTGCAAATCAGATTACAATGCGCAAATTTTATTTACTTTTAACCCAAGAACTAACTGGCGAAATTATCTGTAAATTTTTATTCACCTATTTGAGACGTAATCGATTTCTGTTAAAACAGCCATAGGTTACATTGAATGCTTATAAAAAAGTGTTTTATAAAAAACTATTTTTACTTTTATACTTATTTAAAGTAAATTTGATAATATATGCACCAGCAAAAGAAATAAACATAATTAAATAAAATATAATTACATAAAACATAATTACATTAAATTACATTAAATTACATAAAACATAATTACATTAAATTACATTAAATTACATAAAACATAATTACATTAAATTACATTAAATTACATAAAACATAACTACATTAAATTACATAAAACATAATTACATTAAATTACATTAAATTACATAAAACATAACTACATTAAATTACATCAAACATAATTACATTAAATTACATAGAGTAATATAAAGAATTTTTTCACAAATTATATTTTATTATGTACACCAGCAGAAGAAATTTATTTAATACATAAAATAAGTAGTATATTATTTAATGCATGCATAAATGAGTATTAATAAATTATAAGTTTTGTTTCATGAGAAATTATATCATCTCGCAACAAATCTCATTTTCTTAAGCCCTAATTGCACTAAGCTTTTAAATAAAGCACCAAGACCCTTAAAAAAGGTAGTAACCATTATTTACTCAATAATTACTAAGCTTTGTCGTTTAACGCCTAGACTTCTTTTAGTAATCTTAACAAATTTCATGTACTAAAATAAACGTAACACGGGTTTTACCTTAAAATACACAAAATCGGCAGAAAGAACTGTGAGATATGCAGTTGTATATATAGTGTAAGAGTCCAAGATTTTTTTGAAACGTAATACATATTTAAAAAATATATATTACTTACCCATCATACGTAGTATAGGGTAAATCTTGTAATCGTTTTGAAAAACGAAAATTTTTTGGACAGATTTACACGGTTCAGACACTGGAGATTCCAAAAAACATATTTTTAGAAAAAAGTTTTTGCCGTCCGTCTGTCTGTGTGTCTGTAAACGCTCTATCTCCGGAAAAAATTGGGATAGAGACTTGAAATTTGATGTGTACTTAGTATGTAATATTGGGAAGAAGCTTATTGAATTTCCGTAACCTCGATTATCCAGAACTATTTTTTTCGGACTCTCGAAATATTCGTTCTGATAAAAGGTGTATAGAAATTTTCTAAATTGTTTATTTTAAGGAGTGAATATAAAACACAATAAAAAAACAAATGTTGCATGCAGAATAAATTCAATCGGATAATTAGTTGCCGAAATATTTATAATCATATTTTCCACACTCTTCGATTTTTCATAACCCTGTATTTCATTCAAATTTCAATTCAAATATATAGTTTAATTGGAAATGAATGAATCCGACGCAGTAAGCCATTAGTTAATATGATTATCAATTTTGGAGTTATAAGGATTTTCTTTTACGCAATTTAGTAGTAGAGCATTTAAAGTTTATGACGTCATCAAACCACGATTTTATTCGAATTGCAATGTATTTTATAAATAGTTTACACATGTTTTATTTTCATATTTTATATTATGCATATCCATGATGGGTAAGTATTACGGTGGTCCCCAACGACTATTTTTTTAAGAAATAAAGATTATGCAAAAACAAACAAACTTTGTAGCGTTGAAAGACAGTCTTAAAACAGTGTTAACTCTTGAGTTCGTTCACCTTTGTTACAGAGCATAACAGACATCTATTGAATGCTTTTCATATGATGATCGCAAGTTTTTCTGTTTATGATGAATACTTCAATGAAATTTTCACCCCTTTAGAATCGTATCTAACTTATAGGAAAAATATACACGTACAATGTAAAATAAGATAAATGTTTCTTAATCTAGAAAAATATAATATAACTACGAACGAAAACGTACAATAACTTCTTCCGAGTTACGCACTATTCTGAAAAGCGTTATTTATCTTTAGAAACCTCAGAAATAAATATATTATCGAGATTTAAATGTATAAAAAGTATATATAAAATGTATATATATATCAGTATATATAAAAAGAAAGTTTCTTTTGTTGCCACTGATTTTCGGAAACATTTCCGGGTAGTATTTTCAGTGTATTAATCAGTTTTCTCAACCCATAATAAAGGATTTTCGGATGCTACCATTTCTCAAGAAAACATTTTCATGTTCAACAAACATGCTTTACAGACAAACAGGATATATTAGCACCATTAACGTCAATATTAAAATTAGCATTATTTTGTTACTCTTGCATGTATGAATTCAATTCTGCAGTTGAACATTTTTAATTGAAAATTGATATAGCATCCTAAAACCGATATTCCAGTTTGAGAAAACTTAATAATTCACTAAAATACTACCCCGAAACGTTTCCGAAAATCAGTATTGCCAAAAGAAAAAAAAAATTATCACTGTTAAAAATTTGCAGCAAACTGTCCTGTCATTTGACCGTTTTTAGGAAAAGCGGTTATATAACCGTAATTTAACTCTATTCTGAGCATAATATCAGCAATAATATGGTCAGAATAGAGTTAAATTACGGTTATGCTACCGTTTTCTCTAAAAACGGTCAAATGACTGGACAGTTTGCAGCAAATTTTTAACAGTTTATAATGCTTCGTTATGTCTAAAACATATATTGGTTTCTGTTGCTTGTAAAGATAAACACCGCTTTTCGAAAACCTGGGGAACGCGAAGGTCGTTATTTTATATTTTCGTTCGTTGTTCTATTATATTTTCCTAGATTAATATATATATATATATATATATATATATATATATATATATATATTACAGTGTAGAATCATTTTATGATTACATACTTCATACTTACGTGTGGAACTGTTAATGAGGTCTCTCTCACAAATAGAGTAAAAAAATGCATTTTGAACGCAAATTTTCATTTTCAGTGTAATGTCTTAAGAATTGCATGAAAATTATTTTTTCTTTCATCTATTTTTTTATTGTGTAATTAATGATCGTTTAATAGAGAAAGAAAAACTAAAACATATATTTATTATTAATAATTTTACACAACTGTAAAAATCTGAATTCAACTAGTATACAAGTTGTTCCTTGCAAAAATATTGTAAAAACATTTTTGTAAATGAAACTGTACCTCTAAAACTAATGATTTAGGAGTTAGATATTGGACAACAATAAGAAGGGAGACTCTACACTGTAAAAAATGACCAATGTTTCTTATTTTATGAAAATATGCTATAACCACGAACGGAAATATAATATAATCTTCTGAGTTATACGAAATTTCAAATAGCATGTTACTTTATCTTTTGAATCCCCAGAAACGAATACATTTTCAAAATTTAAAGAATAATTGGTAAAAAAAATTATTTTCAGCTGCCCGAATTTTTCAGAAACGTTTCCGAAGGGTTTTTATAGTGTATTAATTAGTGTCCTCAAGCTGGAATACCTGTTTTTCGAATGTTATCCATTCTCAAGTACACGTTTTCAGCCGCATAAATTAATTTATACATGAAAGAGTAAAGAAATAATCTTAATTTTAATGTTATTGTTAACGCTGTTAATTTTGCATGTTTGTCTGTTAAACATTTTTTTTAGCATTAAAATGTTTACTTCAGAATTGATAGCATTCGAAAAACAGGTATTACAGGCTGAGGACACTAATTAATACACTATAAAAACCCTTCGGAAACGTTTCTGAAAAATTCGGGCAGCTAAAAATAATTTGTTTTTATAAATTATTCTTTAAATTTTGAAAATGTATTTGTTTCTGGGGATTCAAAAGACAATGTAACATGCTATTTGAAATTTCGGATAACTGAGAAGATTATATTATATTTTCGTTCGTGGTTATAGCATATTTTCATAAAATAAGAAACATTGGTCATTTTTTACAGTGTAGCTAGATGACGTGTATATGTTTATGCATTTTCCCGTAACTTCGTTTGTGGTTATATCGTATTTTCGTTCGATTAAGAAATATTTGCCTTTATTGTTTACCGTGTATGCAGGCCCAACTTACATCAGGAAAAAGTGTTAAAACGCTGTGAACTATAAGAATATCCTACTTTTCTGACTGAGTACGGTAATCATATACTTTATATTTTCTAAAGCTCTGCTTTTTGTAAAGAAGACTGAAATGAAATTTTCGCAAACGATCTCAAATTAATTACAGGAAGTAATTACTATAGTGATCTTAATTTTACTAAATGTTGTAAGATAGAAAAATCTTAATTAGAGCTTTATAAAAAATGACTACAAAATATTGAAAAAATATATATATAGATAATATTGATAAAATAAAGTTCGTTTATCATGTAAATTAAAACTGCTTTCTTAATCTATCTTTTTTCTTATGTTGATACGAGAACATCTGCATTAATTTTCATGGAAATTACTAATGGAAGATTTTGCCATTTTTCTGCGCTTTTTCCTGAAGAAATAATGTAATTCCAACATCATTATTTTATTCAAATTGCGTTTTTTCTCCTTAACATAACAAAGTCTTATTTTCTTTTGTTCCGAGAAATCCGATCTTGGAGTGCTTTTCTGAAAGTATTGCAATTTCAGTTTTCGTATTTGACAACCATAATCATGCTAATCACGCCTCCAGGATATTTCCGTAGTGGTGAATTAAGATTCTTCCCTCAGATTTCTCAACTCATGGTTACATACTATTTTTTTTTCTCTTGATGGTGCAACTTTCTTTTATTTTTATTTTTCTTTTTTGAGTATGTGATATGTCATTCGTTAAAAAAGGCATTTCAAAAGATATTTTTTTTAATAAAGCCTGTTAAATATTAAAATGTACCCCATTTTTAAAAAAAAATGAAATCTGATAGTATATGCATCAACAAAAGAAAAAAATAAATTCCTGATTGTGTAAAAATTCTTTTTAAGAATTAAATATTACAAAAAAAAAAAAGTCTTGTAATGCTTAAAATGCATCCTTAGAATCGCATCTTGAATAAGAAAATTTTATATGAATCGATTTTATTTTATTCTCATTTTAATTGTTTCATAATTTCTCAATAAACAGTTACACTTAACACGATGGTCATAGAAAAGAAATTCGCTAGAAATTCCTATTAGAAGAAAACTATTCTTAAAAAATTACCAGTGTAGAGGAAGTTAAAATGGCCTAGTTTATGACTGGATATTCGGATTATGTACCATATGACCCTACTTTTAATCATTTCGGATACAATTATTTTTCAATTTTGGCAGAAAAATTTAATTTTTAGTTTTTAAAAATATAAGTAGCAACTCAAATTTCAAAAACTAATGCTTACTAAAATCCGATTGCAATCTATTCAACTCTGCGATCAACGATGCAATCTTTACGCACTGTTAATGTAACAATGAAAGCATTTTTGAAGTCGTTTGCAAAATGTTGTATTATACAGGGTGTTTCAAAAAGAATCATATATAAACTCGGTTTATGGCGTCAGGTGCGGCCATCCAAAAAATCTACAAGCAACCACTCCATTTCTTCCGGTCAAGGGTCCATTCCTACTCCAGACCTCACTCCCTCATGGCTTTTTTTATATTAACCATCCAATTCTTTCGTAACCTCCCTCGTTTCCTTTTTTGACTTGTTCTATAGCTAAATGCGATTCTGGGTAGTCTCTCGCGACTCATTCTTTTAAGATGACCATACCAGATTAATTGATTCTTTTGAAGATCGTCTAATATGATTCCCTTTATTTAACTTAAAAGAATCATCCAATTAAAAAAAACATAACTATTCTGCTTTTAATTCGTTTAGATCAAATAATGGATATGTAGAAAGTTCGGAAATTTTTGAACAATCGTATCCCTCAACGAAAGATCGACCGTACGGGACCTGGCAATCCAATTAAACATCACTGTCCTCCAAGATCGCCGGACTTCTCAGTGTGCGATTTCTTCTTGTGGGGGTTTATAAAAGACTACGTTTATGTGTTCCCCTACCAGCTACATTAGCCGAACTGAAGATACGTATGACAGCAACCGTGGAAGCAGTGGTTCCAGACATGCTCGGCAAAAGTTTGGAACAAATTTCACTACCGTACTGACATATGCCGTTCATCCAAAGGTGAACAAATTGAGCCCTTTAATTTGGTTAAAAAAAAAAAAAACTTTATGATTAGTCATGCAATATAAAATTAACCATAAGTATCTAAGTTCAATATTTTTCATTATAAGCATTTCAAATCGTGTGATTCTTTTTGAAGCACCTTGCATCATAGGACTGAAGGAACTTTCTGTATTTTGTTCTTCTTTTATCAGAAATTATTTTTTCGAACGAACTATCCTCATTTTTTAAGTTCAAAAGAATAATACTCATGTCTGAAACAGTAATCTCAGCAACGGTGTATGAAGTTTAAGCGGTTTTTAAATTTTATTTTATCATTAAATGCTAAAACGTAAATGAACTGATAATAGTAAATGCAGACCTACATTGCCATAACTACAAGAGAACAATAACAATAGTAATTGAAAAGACAGGATAACAGTAAATGTAAAGACATGTACTATTATTAAGATTAAAATCCCCAATAAAAAGCTAAAATATGCTTAATACGGGTTTTTTAAATGTATGAAGTGTTCCAGAGGTACCCGAAACGAAATAGTGATCAGAGTTCTCGAATTGATAAAATGGTCATTTCTGGAAGTTCATACACAGTTTGATTCATCAAATTTTTATATCTTCACCTTATTTCAAATTAAAAACAAGAACGAAAAATAATGCATCAGGCATTGATTATGAAACACTTTTCAACACTAACAGAATATTTAGAATATTATTAAGACATTTCACTTTTTTATACAATGTAATGAGATATATACACTGCAAAAAGAAAGTGTTGATTATACAATATAACACTGGCATCCCGGCTGCCAGTATTATAGCGTAAAATTAACAGTTATAAACAGTAAAATAAGCAGTAATATGCTGCCGCGAATGCGCGGTAGCTGGATTTTGCGGTATAATACTGGCAGCTGGGGTGCCAGTATTATACTGTAAAATCAACACTTTTTTTTTGCAGTGTAAATAAGCAATTTGAAAAACACATAACTCAGTAAAAATCCATTTTCAGCGAATGCTCACATTATCTAGTAATGTGTTAGAATTTTCTTGTGGAGCCTTGTACATGATCTATAACATTTACACACACCGAGAAACGCACTTTAAAATTAAATAAGTTTAATTAATGCTACCCACTTCATAATCTTCAAAAACATGTCGAAGTGCAACACAGTGATACTTTTTAATTTCCTGTTTGAAGTATCAGAATGTAATCTTGTATTGTTGCATTTTGTGTTAAAATGCATCACACACAATATTTCCCCATAGATCATAATGTAATGAAATTCATTTGTGCGTCCATGTAAACAAACTATAAAAGCAAAACTTATTCTATTAGCTTGAGATAGCATGTTGTAGTATGTCAATAATGCATATTAATCTCATTATAATTAAAATATGGCAATAATAATTATAATTAATCTCATTATAATTAAAATATTTAATTTTAAAAATTATTAAATTATAATCTCATTATAATTAAAACATGGTAAATAAAATGCACCGCAAATGATTTTTCCCAAATTGACCATAATGTAACGGAATTCTTTTGTGTGTCCCTGTAAACGAGCTATAAATGCTACACACTTTATTTTCTATACCTTACATTCTATAGTAAGCTTTAATAACATATAAGAATTATACATGGCAACCCGACTATATTTACGAGAGTTAGAGTACGGTCAGACGACATACAGACAAACCGAATTCATAAACACTTTTCAACTATGTTGGAGAGCTTTGAAAAGTTTTAGGCTTACATACATTTAAGGAAAATTTATTAATGACAGTCAATAAAAAACGTTTCGCAACGAATGGTGAATTTCAATACCTCACTATTAAAAAAAATATAACGCAAACATAACGTCTCAGAAACAGATTTTTTTTTTCATCGTCTGTTTAAAGGGGACAAGGTAGATGAAAAAAAGCAAAATTAACCCAATTTATGTAAACAAAATAAGATTTGAAAATTTCTAGATCACACTTTTCAGATAAATTTTAAAATAATAAAAAGCGATTAACCTTCGTTAAATTTTAGGTTAGTTTTTCTAGTTTAAAATTTAATTAATCACGCAGAGTACGATTCTATTAAAAATTGCTGAGTTTCTTATAAAATATTCACATAATAACAGCTAAACATATCACAGTTGGAATATCATATAGTTCGCTGAAATTAGGTCTGGTCTTCGCATTTATAGTTAATTTCACCTGCGCAGTAAATGCTTTATATAGTTACAAAGCATTAATGATTACCGTTATTTGGATCAGGAATGCGCAAGCTAATCTGCGATATACTAATGAATCTATGTTCGTTGTTGAGAATTAACAATCATCCCGTGAAATTGTTTCAACAATATGATGCATCGTGCAAATAGATGTTACTGAATACTCAAATTAATTTTTAGCTGTTGCTTTAAGCGTAGTGTCGTTTTGAGATAATATTCATTGCTGTTCATTAAAATATCATAATAATGTACATTTCCGAAGCTGGTGAATTACAAATTCTGATATTTAATTTTTTTGAGTTTTAGTGTATTATCTGTTATATCTAAGGTATTTTGTCCATTTTTAACTATAGAGTATTGTTTATTAAATTGATTTGCTGAAAAAGGTGGTGTTAAGGAAAATATATAGGATACTCACACTGTAAAAAATGACAAGTGTTTCTTAATCTACGAAAATATAATATAATCAAGTATAAATTTATAATATAAACTCATCCTTTTTAGCCATGATTCTGAAAAGTGTTTCTTTATCTTTAGAAACCTCAGACATCAATGGCATTTCGAGATTTAAAGAATCATTTATAAAAACAAAATTGCTCTTGCTGCCCGTAATTTTACGAAACGTTTACGAGTAGCTTTTAAAGTGTATTAATCAGTTTTCTAATCCCGGAGTATAGTTTTTTCCGATGCTATCAATTCTCAAGTAAACATTTTCAAGTTCAACAAATATGTTTCACTGACAAACATGCAAAATTAACAGCGTTAAGGTTAACATTAAAATTAAGATTATTTCTTTACTCTTTCATGTATAAATTAACTTATGCAGCTGAAAACGTTTACTTGAGAATGGATGACATTCGAAAAACAGGTATTCTAGGCTGATGTAACTGATTAATATCTTATAAAAACTATTCGGAAACGTTTCTGAAAAATACTGGCAGCAAAAAATACTTTGCTTTTATAAATAATTCTTTAAATTTTGGAAATGTATTGGTTTCTGGGGATTCAAAAGGCAATGGAAGACGCTTTTAGGAATTTCGGATAACTCAGAAGATTATATTATATTTTCGTTCGTGATTATAGTATATTTTCATAAAATAAGAAACATTGGTCACTTTTTTCCAGTGCAGACTATAGAAAATTATTCCATGCAAACGTAACTTTATTAGGGTTTTAGATGAGTTATGGGGTAGGTGTGTAGATTCGAAGATATTTATATGTAGAAGGAGATAGATAAATGTGGTTGGTTCGTTGGTTGTATAGGGTTTTATTGCGCAAGGTCCCATTGAGGAAAAGCTGCGCCAAAGAAAAAAATACATTAAAAAATCCACAAAAATAATGCTAACAAAAGCTAAAAAAGAAACAAATTTTAATGAGAAAATTATCTGGATGGGGTTACCCATCCAGATATAGTCATGCAGTGAATAAAAAAATTATAAAGAATTCTTAAAGTGAGGTATAAAAATACTACATTAAGAAATATTATCTATGTCAAGTTAAACAAGTATAAACTAACATTGTTATAGATAAAACATTAAAGGTATAAAAAACTATATCTCAAAATAAAAGCCAGTATGTTTTAAAAAATGAAAGAGTGACCCATGAGGTGTTTCCCCAATGAGGTTTGTCAATATTGGTAATGATGAATTAAAATAAATTCTGTACAAGTGCCGGAGGCCCGGACAGTCAGTTAAAACATGATAAATGGTCAAGCAATCAAAATGACAGTGTGGACACATGGGTGTGTCCTCCCGAAGTAGAAGATGTTTATGAGTGATCCTTGAATGTCCAATTCTCAAACGAGTCAGAAGAACATCTGTTTTTCTTGGATAACTCGGAGGCCAGGTCATGATTGTGGGTTTGATATGGTGCAGCTTATTATTGTATTCTAAATCCCAACTTTCTTGCCATATATTATGAATAAAGTGTTTTAAAAATAGTTTAACGTCTGAGAATGGAATTTTATGGTGTAATGGATTAAGAGCAAGTTTTGCCGCCTTATCTGCTTTTTCATTTCCAGGAATACCCATGTGTCCAGGAACCCAGCAAAATAAAATATTATAACCACGTCTAGTCAAATTATTATAAGAATCCAGAATGGCTGAGACATAAGGATGCTTTTTAAAAGATTTTATTGCGTCAATAGAACTATTTGAGTCAGTATATATGATGAAAGATGTGTTATGATGATGAGGTATGTGCAACATGGCTCTCTCTATCGCAATCAACTCAGCCGTAAAGACAGAAATTGAAGCATAAAGCCGATGAATGAATCTACCGTTATCAATAAAAATCCCGCAACTTACAATATCTCCACTCTTGGAATCATCTGTATAAACATCAGTATAGTTATTAAACTTCGCACGATGTGCAGCAAATAATTGTTGGAAAACAGCAGGAGCTAAGTTGTTTTTGGCATAACCTTTAAAAGGATGGAGAGAGATAATATTAGGATGATTCCATGGAGAGAGCACATGCGAGGGACATGAACTCAACTCGATATTATTCAACGGGCCATTATTGATAATGTTTCTCATTCTGATTCAAAAAGATGGGATGCAAGATGGTCGCTGCTGATAAAGAATATCATTGTCAGTATTTAAAAGATAGGTGTGAAGAGGATGACCAGGATGAGAAAGGACACGTTAATACAATTCCAATTAAAATTTTTCACGAGTAAGGTGTAATGCTGGTTCATAACAGTCAACATACAGACTTAAAATTGCAGATGTACGAAATGCACCAGATCTGACACGGAGTGCGCTGTGGTGCACAGTGTCAAGTTTTTTTTAAGAACAGATTTACTGGCAGAACCATAGACTTGGCAGGCATAGTCGATTTTTGTACGGATCACAGCTCTATAGATTTTAAGGAGAGAAGTACGGTGAGCTTCCCAAGAAGTATTTGAAAGTACTGTATGTAGGTTAAGGGATTTTTCGCATTTTGTCCGTAATTGTAAAACATGTGGTAAAAAAGTAAGTTTATTGTCAAAATATAAGCCAAGATAACGAACGTTGTCCACAACAGGAATTTGAGAAGAATCGATAAAAATTTCAGGATCTGGATGCAGACTCCTTCGTCTACAGAAATGCACACAAGATCATGAGAAATTAAGAAACCATTTTTGTTAGTCCAGCTAAGAATACTTTTGATTGCAATTTGCAGTTGTCTTTCAATAAAACAATCATCCTGTCCCATACACATAATGCGGAAGTCGTCAACATAGAGATCGCCCTTCACAGAAGGAGGGAGTTGTTTAAGGATGTCATTAATTTTAATAGCAAAGAGGGTGACACTCAGGACACTGCCCTGAGATACACCCTCTTCTTGTACATAAAAACTAGATAGGATTCCCCCAATTCGAACTTGAAATCGTCGGATGGCAAGAAAGTTTTCAATAAAAATTGGAAGGTTCCCACGAAAGTCCAGGATAAAAAGATCGCGAAGAATCCCATAACGCCATGTTCTGTCATAAGCTTTTGCCATGTCAAAAAATACTGAGACCAAAGGGCTGCGTTTTAGAAAGGCTGCCCGTATGTGATTTTCCAAATGAATTAAATTATTGATAGTAGACCTACCACGCCGAAATCTGCTTTGAAATGCAGCAAGGCAATTGTTCGTTTCTAAAATATGCACGAGGCGGTAATTTACCATTTTTTCAAGAAGTTTGCAAAGGCAGCTAGAGAGTGCAATCGGCCTGTAATTATTGGGATTGGTAGTATATTTTCCTCGTATAGGAAATGGTATAATTATAGCTCTGCACCAAGCATTAGGAAAATTCTGCTCCATCCATATCCTATTAAACAAGGAGGTGGGATACTCAAGGATAGTGAAGAAAGGTGCTTGAGCATAATATATGTTATCCCATCGTGACCTGGGGCAAATAAATGGCTGTATCTCAAGCATTTTATCATCTCTGATTTAATAAATGGCTCATTATATGCACATGAGTGATGAGAGTTAAAATTAATCCTGGTTCTTTCAGTTTGTCTTTTGTATGTTAAAAAGGGTTCTGGGTATGAGTCAGAACATGAAACAGATGCTAGGGTCCCTATTGTCTCGGTGACGTTTTTAGGTGATGCAATGATTTGACCGTTTTGTTTTAAAAGAGAAGTATGATGATCAGAGTAGACGCCCATACATTTTTTCACTTTGTTCCACAGTTCTTTACTTGAGGTATTGGAATTAATGCTTGAGATATAGTTGATCCAGGATTCACGTTGGCTTTTGCGTCTCACTCTTCTAGCTTCAGCCTTTGCTTTTTTATATGCCATATAATTAGTATTATTTGGGTACCTCCGAAATAGACCCAAAGCCTTCCGTTGTTTTTTCTTTGCATTTTGGCAATCACTATTCCACCATGGCTTTCTATGTTTATGTTTAGATGAAGTTTTTAGAATGCTAGAATCTGCAGCATTGATAATACATTGAGTTATATTATCAAATGCATTGTCAATATTTCCCTGTATCATGCTAGCTGTGATGTTTGCAAGTGCTGTAAATGTTGGCCAGTTGGCCAGTTGGCTCTGTCATATACAGTGGTGGCCAAAAGTTTGGACATTTTTTGAAAGTTTCCTGTTTTTCAACTTTGTGAGCTTGTAGAATATATTAATTTTCACTTAAATACAAACGTTTATATATCAAATTGAAGGTAATTTAATGTAGAATTTTATAATAAAAACAATATTACAATATCTGTATTACAAAAAAAGTTATGCTCATTTTAGTAGAACAAACAAACACAAATCGTTTTTTATAAGGACGTGTTTTGTAATAAAAGCGTAGTAGCCAGTTACAAACACTGTTCTGAGGACCAATCAAATGTCTGTAACTATAGTTTAGGTTATTTGGATGGTAAAAGAGTTACTGTTGTGGAAATATTTTGCGGAATGATGCATACTAGTACAATTAAACAGAGTATTGCTGTTTTTGAATATTTAAAGTCCTTTTTTTAATTAAACTAATTTTAAACAATGTCATCAACAACAAGAACTAATAGGACATCTACAAAAAGAAGCCGAATTGTCATATTGAGAGAAAATGGCCTCTCTTATGCTGAATATCCAAGACAAGTTGGTGGTTCAGTGACTTGTTCTGGTGTACGAAAGTTCTGTTTACGTTATGAAAAAACGAAATCAGTGGACAATAAGGCCAAATCAGGCCGAAAAAAATGCACAAGTGCTACTGCCGATAGAAACATTAAGCGGAGATAATAAGCGGTGCCTTCAAGATAGAAAAAATTCATCAGATGCAATTAAATGGGAAATGAATGCAGCGGGTATTGCAGTAAGTTCAAGAACAATAAGAAGAAGGTTATCAGAATTTGGACTACAAGCTAGAATTTCAAGGAAAAAACCATATTTAAATCAAAAGCAACGCGAAAAACGAGTTAAGTGGGCAAAAGAGCACATTAAATGGTCAGAAAATCAATGGAAGCAAGTAATCTGTATGTCTGCAGATGGTGTGGGCCGAATTCAAGTGATTGATGACATCCTGAATGCCAAAAAATACATTGAAACTGTCCTGGAACCAAAATTGATACCTTCCATCAGGGATCTCTTCCCCAACAACGCACCATTTATCTTTCAGCAGGATTAAGCTCCATGCCACACAGCAAAAATATGCAAAGCATGGTTTCAAAATAAAGTCATAGATATATTACCATGGCCAGGAAACAGCCCTGATCTCAATCAATTTTAAAATTTGTGGCGACGTTTGAAAATTCTTGTACGAAAAAAACGTCCAACGAATAAAATACAACTTATTGAAGCTATAATTGATTCTTGGCACCATGTGATTACGAAAGATGAACTTCAAACACTCATTCACTCGATGAAAAGACGCCGTGAAACTGTCCTAAAAAATAAGGGTTATTCTACTAAGAATTGATTGTGTAAGTATCACTTTAAAAAAATGCAAATCTAAGATAGATTTTACTATTAGTTGCATAACTTTTTGTGTAATACAGATATTGTAATGCCGTTTTTATTATTAAATTTTACATTAAATTACCTTCAATTTGATATATAAACGTTTGTATTTAAGTGATAATTAATATATTCTACAAGCACAAAAAATTGAAAAACATGAAACTTTCAAAAAATGTCCACACTTTTGGCCACCACTGTATATAACGATTGGTAGAATTGTAACAATCCCTATCAGGAGTAGTCAGTGTAATAAAAGTCGGAAAGTGGTCACTGCCGGGCAGGTCATTAGCGACCCAGAAATTCCAGAATAGATAGAGTATTGGAGAGCAAATTGTAAGGTCTATTGCATGGTAAGTACGGGTTGTCTCATGAAAATAAGTGTGATCACCATTATTAAGCAGGCATAAGCCGTTGTCCGAAATACATTTTTCAATAATATCACCACGATGGTTAGAATCACGGTTGCCCCAGAGTTGACTATGTGCATTAAAATCTCCAATAAGTGTGTATGGAGCCGGGTGTTGGAGAAGGAGATTATCGAGATGTTCTGATTGAATAGTTTGGTTTGGAGGTAAATAAATGGTGCAGATTGTTATGAGTTGTTTAATATCTACACGGATTATCTACTACTACAATAGATTGTAGATTTGTATTTAAAGAAAGATAAGAATGGGGTAAATTATTGGAGATGAAAAGAGCCACTCTACCAGTGGATCTTCCATTAACTGTAAAATCTTTTCTTATGTAGTATAGTTATGTAATTCTGCTTTGTCATAGGGCTTTAGATGGGTTTCTTGTAGAGCTAAGCATAATGGCTGATGGTCAGAGAGAATATTACGGATTTCAGCATGTTTATTGTGATAACCACGGCAGTTCCACAAGATAATATTAGTCATGGATTTTTTGGTAGATAAATCTGCGTCATTTTGTTCGGAGGAGGTAGACATACCATCTCCTCCATCGTTCAATTCAGCATCCGATTCTGGATGAAGCTCTACAGCGTCTTCATCATTCCTCTCACCTTTATTATTTTTATTTGGACAAGTTTCTTTTTTGGTTGGTTTAATTTTCTTTTTCTTATTAGCTGGGTTTTCAGATGATACAGTGGATTTAACTGTTGGTAAGCCATACTTTTCTGAATCAAATCTGCGATGTGGTTTTATAGGTGTTTTAGTGGTATTTTGAGAGCTTCTTTTATGGATTACAGTTTTAGGAAAAAGGGATTGTAATGACTTTGAAGAGATATTTTGTGGTGATTTAGAAGGAAAAGAAATTACTGATTTAGAAGAAACAGATTGTGTTGATTTAGTTGTAGTAGCAGAATAAATAAACAGGTTTTCTTTTTGCTTTGATAAGACACTTATTTCTGTAATGGATTCAGTTTGAGTTGCTATATTTTTATAAATTTTACAAACAGTTTTTGATACGACAGCAGCATATGATACTCCAATTTTGGGTGTCCTGGACTCAACTATTTTTCTGGCTTCAAGGTATGATATGTTTTCTTTTGTGCGCACTGTCTGTATTTCATTTTCTTTTTTCTATTGTTCGCAAGATTTAAAGTAGGATGGGTGCTCTTTTTTACAATTTATGCAGTGAGCTGGAGCGTTACAGTCAGCACTTTTGTGACCAACTGTACCACACCGACCGCAGGTGATTTTACCACGGCATGCTGTTTTAGAATGCCCAAAACTTTGGCATTAACAGCGCAGGTGGTTTGGGATGTACGGTCTAACGGAACATGATAAATATAAAGTTTTTATTGTTTTAGGTAAATTAGGTGTATTAAATGTGAGGATTATATGTTTTGTAGGAATTTGTGTTTGATTAGGTGGTATATGTTCATCCCGACGGTAGATTTTTATCCTTTTTGCTTCGATGACATTTTGTTCTTTGAGATTATCAACTATTTCTTGTTCAGTCACATGCAGAAGATCAGATTCAGAAATTACTCCGCGAGATGTATTTAGAGTTCTGTGCAGCGATATGCTGATTGCGATGTTTGCAAAATGAGTACATTTTATTAAGTTAGATGCCTGAGTACTATAGCTTACTTCAATTACAAGATAGCCTGACCTCAATTTTTTCACTGTCTTGGGTTCACCAACCAAACCTTGGATTGCTTTATTAATCAAGAAGGGAGATGTCTAATCAAAGCTCCCTTCTTGGCGTTTCACAATGAAAAATCTTTCATCAGTTTTAGTAGCATTAAATTTGACATTTTTGCATTCCGTATTCGAAGCAAAAACCTCAACTCTCTCTCCCATGAATTACTTTGGCCCTGATTATCTACTTTTGAGCCAAAGGCAAATGAATTACTCCCTTTTATGCTTGTGGGGCTTCCACTTCGCATATCAAATTTCCATCAGTTGTAGCCATAATTAAGATGTTTTTTTCCACCCCAGGCGACGGGCCTGGTCAGCGACCCTTCTTCTTTCCCTTACTTTAGGCGCAGGTCTCAAAAGTGTGAAAACTATTCCCAAGGAACTTTCACGTATTTTGAACGTTGGATTAAACTTGATAGCATTTCCTAATATCTAGTTATTTCGCATTGGAATCAGGTAGTCAGTAGGTAAGCCTTTACAGCTCTGTCCAACCTACACTGTTAAAAATTTGCAGCAAACTGTCCAGTCATTTGACCGTTTTTATAGAAAATGGTTACATAGCCGTAATTTAACTCTATTCTGACCATAATATGGGCAATAATATGGTTAGAATAGAGTATAATTACGGCTATGTAACCATTTTCTAGAAAAACGGTCAAATGACTGGACAGTTTGCTGCAAATTTTTAACAGTGTACAACCCCTTCCACCGAAAGACACCAGTCTCCCGGTGTTGGTCCTAACAGACACCCGATCACGGAAGCGGAATTCGGAAAATGCTCTGCACTCTGGGACTCGAGATCAGCCTTAAAAGGTAGAACCGAGTCGATGAGATTAAAAAAACCGCAGCACCCAGAGCGTCTCACGTGAAAATAAAAATATCCACTATTGTATAGAAAAGAAGTAATGTGAGGGAGAACTTAAAAGCAAGGTGTATTTTTTGTCTTTTTTAAGCTTTTTAACTTTTTTTTTTTTTTTTTTTTTTTTAACAAGAAAACAAAAACAACGTTAGTAGAACAAAGAACAATATGCACAAAAATGTTAGTAAAAGAATCAAACATGAACAAGAACAAAGAGGTATAACAAACTGAAAAGAGATGATTAAAAAGTGTGAAACAAAGAAAAAAGGATAGACAACAAAAAGAGAAGAAGACAGGAAAGAAGAAAGATCACTCGGGAATCCGGGGTCGTGAAACCCGTAAATACCTAAACAAGGTATTCCCCGGGGGGAAGATAAATGTGGAATATGTATAGATAGATAAATGTAGATGTGTAAATATGTAAATATGTAAATAAAATACAGATGTGTAGGATATGCTGATATAGTTTTGGATATGTATAAATGACTTCCAGCATACAACGTTAACTTAAGATGCGTCTTATAGTGCAACCTTACACTAATATCAGCTTCTGAGTTAGAAATGTATCTGACGCCAATTTACACAATAAATGTATTATGCATACTAATTTTAGTCACATGGAAGCTAAAAAATTCTGGATTAGCTCCACTCAACATTCCGGACACTTTATAGAATACTTTGCATTGACATACAGAGTAATCCAAAAATAACTGAAAAGATATGTAACGCAACATATGCAATTTATTCTATTAATATACTTCAGTTAGAGCGCTAATCTTCTGTAATCGGGTTCGCAACAAAAGTTGGATCAAACATGAGCAATCCTGGCAGCAATTAGTTTCAAGTGTAAGAAAATTCCAACATTTTGTTTTACCAAAAAAGAGACCATTGTAGCATATTTTAGCATATTTGTCGCAGGTATTTCGTTTGATTTTTTAAAATGCAGATATTTTTTTTCTTCTTCTTCAACAAAATTCGCATATAAATTTCCAGGTTTATTTTTAGTAAAATATTTTTCGAAGAAATCAAATTAAAAATATTTTACTGTGAGAAAAAAATAAAAATAAAAATAAAAATAAACAAATAAAAAATAAAGGGGGAAAAAAAGAGTTATTTTACTGAATTAAACCACGTTCTGGTTAAACATAGCGAATGTATTGACATAAGATAAGCGTGAGAAATTAAAGTTATTTATTTCAGATATAACATAAAATGTTTATCAGTTTGTCTTCACAAAATGGTTGAAAAAAGCGTTAGTCAAACCCGTCGGCCGATTTCTTCGAAAATGTATACATACTCACCAAACGGGAGCTCAATCGAAAGCATAGTTTGGACGCTATTGTGTTCGCTCACACACATAAACACATAGCGACATCATCGAAAAACTACAAAAATCGAGCTCTGGGAACTTATAAACGTGAGGAAATTCCACTGTACAAGCATAAATATACACATATGTATGGAATAGGTTTAAAAATAGTGAAAACAGATTAAGAGAGCCTCAAAATGTAAAAATGTACCAATATTTCTACAATCGGGTATTTATCATTATTACAATACTTTCCTTTCACTGTATGTGTACAGAAAACAAAAATATAAGAAAATAGCCCAAAACTCAGCATAAACAAACAAACAAAAAAAAAACTGGATTCTCTTATTCGAAACTACAAGAAATATAAGATGGTTGTACACTGTACAGTTTCAGTTGAACAGACTTCGCTCAAGAGCTGATGGTTTAAATTTTCTGTGGTTTGAGGCCTTAAGAGCCTATAACAGTCAGGCGAAAAAACGCTCAAGCTAATATTAAGTCTATGGGAAGGTTCTAGCGCGATTTCTCGCTCGCATTTTAATATTTCTAAATGCTTCTTTTTGCATAGGATAGCTGAGGTCAATCTCCAACGTTGTTAGTTTTTACTTTTTTGATTTTGGTTCCAGTTATTTTATATAAGAGTAGTTTCACTTTCAGAACCGGTTCCAACCGGTTCCAAAATTAAAAATGCCCGCTTATAAAAAAAAAACTGCAACAAAAATCGAAAAAGTAAAATCTAACAACTTTGGAGATTGACTTCAGCTATCCTATGCAAAATATATATATATTTTTTTTAAATATTAAAATGCAAGCTAGAAATCGCTCTAGAACCTTCCCATACACTTAACATTAGCTTGTGTGTTTCTTCCCGTGACTAGTGTAGGCTCTTAATACTGTACCACTTTAGAAGCATCCTCGCATACAGTACGAGTCTCTATGTGACTTTGAAAGCCTATAATTAAAAGTTTAAAGTGTCCTCTACTGCAAGAGACGTCACCATAGTGATGTAGTTAACTTAATTATTTTATGATCTTTCTGGGTATTTCAGCTCCATTTACCAAAAAAAAAAAAAAAAAAAAAAAAAAAAAAAAAACCCATAAAACTATAAAACATTGTCCGGCTTTACAATGTTTTATTTATTTATTTATTATTTTTTTTTTAATGACCTAATGACCAGTATTTGTAATCAGGAATAACATGAGAATGTCAGATTTGTGTATCGGAAATACGTTTAAAAATTTATTAAATCTAAAAATAAGAAAAAAAAATGCTTTAAAATATTTTTAATAATGAAATTATCTTATTTTAAACATTTAACAATTTAAAATTCAGTTATTTTAGCCCTAATTTGATTTTTCTTAATTTTAAAGTTCTTAATTCGGTTTTCTTTTCAAAAGAAACTCAGGAGGAAAATAAAACTTTCCTTTTTATTTGCATTTCCCGATGGAAAATACCTCGTTTTAAGTAGGTATTTTGTTGTTTTCTTAATACGCAAAGCACATTAATTCTTATTAGATAAAAAAAACAACGTCTAGAGTTCGAGTATTTATAATTATTATAAGCAAAATAACATAAATTAATAAGCAAACAAATGCGTACGATGCAAAGGCTATCTAAAAGAATAATAAAGATAAAAGTGTTTGATAATGTAAAAACTTATTTAATGGATTTTTTTTTTTTTTTTTTTTTACTTATTTCCATAATTTATTTTTAATATAAACAAATTTTTAAAAGTTTTTATAAGATAAAATTTGATTATTTCCTCCCATTAGTTTAAACGCAGATTATAAAATATTTTGTCAAAGAAGTATTCCCTTAAAATATACTTGTTAAAATGTTAGCTGTGATTTTGCATCTATAATTGTGTTATAAAAATTCATTTTTCAGTTGTTAAAATTCTTTTAAAGAACAATAATGCATTTTTTCCCTTCAGTCTAAATGTAAAAAGGAGTACGCTATTTAAAATTAATTTCTTAAAAAGATTAATTTTACAACTAAGATTGACAAAGGTGAAAAAAAAGATTATACAATAATAATATCCAATTCACCATAATCATATATATTTACATTTTATGAGTATAAATATGTTTAATAGAAATGATTAATGATGATTTAAATAAATTTCGTTAAATTATTTAGTTTCCATGAAAAATACCATGTTACTACTTTATTTAATCGTTGTATACAGAAAACATAATCTTCATTGGTTACAAATCTAGTTGTTTCCTGTTTTTTTTTTTAAATTTTGATTCTTGACAAAATTTAATTTGTGTACGCACGAAAAAAATTGAAAAATTTCGATTTTAATGTGCGTCAATCAAGCTTTAAAATTTAAGAATATATCTTTAGGTGAACAACTATCGAAAATATGAGATGTTTTCAATCTTCGCTATCAAGTATCACATTAAAATTGTTGTCTTATTTATTGGTTGCATCCAGTAATAATAAAAATATTAAAAAATATTGAAATGAATTTGAGAAATTTGAAGAGAATGCTCCCATAGGTTAAACATTAGTGTGACTAGCGTAGGTTATTGATCCAAAGCAATATATTTACACATAGCAGCACTTCAGTAATTAATTTAAGTTTCGTAGTTTGATTTGGGGAAATCCTATGCTCTTCGACACAAAAATTGTTATCTATTGCAAAAGAATAAAGATTGAATCTATTTATTAATATATGTTGTTTTATCAATCTGGTAAATTGCTACATGATTGCTACATGTTGGATAAACACCTTTATACGATTCAAAGCTAGAACCCCAGCTATAAATCCCAGCAGTTGCTAGAACAATGGGGAACACGGATGGAAACAGGAAGTGACCCCACGATAAATTTTAGAGAAGTAGATCATTAGATTAGTAGAAGCGCGTGTAGCAACATTACAGAAATAAATTTCAACGTCAGGCTCCAAATTCGGAAATTCGATTAGTACTTACACAAATCATTAACAAATACTTGCCCGATATTGCAATGCAAAACATCATCATAGGTATTGCATTGGCGCTGCACCGATATCTTTTAAGGTTTTCATTGTATACAACAAAGCAGCAGCAGATTCCTCTTCGCATCAACGATGAGAATAAACATTTATTGCAGCCGATATTATGCAAGATATATGCTCTAGTTCACTTCAATAACATACATAATCGTGGCTATCTCAGCCTGCTTTTTTACGGAAATTACGCAGCAAAAAGATAGACAGACAAAAAGACGGAAGGGCAAACGAATACACTGAAATAATATAATATTGCTGAATAGTATTAAAAATTAGTAATGAAATCTGATTTATATAAACTAATAAAAGAAAGTTTCGTTCTGTCTGTCTGTCTGCGATGGCTAGCCAAATCTGTCGCCCCTAGATATCTGACAATTTGGATTTAAGTAGTCCAAGGCAGGTCCTGATTCACCTGAAGCTCATAATTTTGATATTTTAATACTTAAGTGAGAAATTAATTAAAAACTCATTAAAAATCGCCTCGAAAATGCGATCTTTTTTTTATCAAAATGGCTAAAGAAAAGAACACCTGTTCTTGATTTGCAAGTGGAAATGAATAAATTTGAAAATTTTCACTAATTAGCGAATTTTAAGAAAACTCATTGAAATATCGATTTGAAACATTCAGAGCATATGTAGACATTTTTTCTGCATCCAGCAATCCCATTTTTGTAAAAATCGGCCTGTAATTTTTCATAATTTTTGAAAAAAAAAAAACTGCAAAAATCTGGCGTCTCCAGTCGAAAAAATTCCGAGAAAGTGCCAGACAAGTGTCGGCTTTCATTAAAAACTGACCTGCGATCTTTTTTTTTTATCAAAATGGCTAAAGAAAAGAACACCTGTTCTCGATTTGCAAGTGGAAATGAATAAATTTGAAAATTTTCACTAATTAGCGAATTTTAAGAAAACTCATTGAAATATCGATTTGAAACATTCAGAGCATATGTAGACATTTTTTCTGCATCCAGCAATCCCATTTTTGCAAAAATCGGCCTGTAATTTTTCATAATTTTTGTAAAAAAAACTTCAAAAATCTGGCGGCTCCAGTCGAAAAAATTCCGAGAAAGTGCCAGACAAGTGTCGGCTTTCATTAAAAACTGACCTGCAAAGACATCTGTATTTCTCTGACCGATTCCTCCATTTACTTTGCGAAAATGAAAGGATATAATTTCAAATTTTTACTAATGAACAAAAATTAAGACAACTAATTAAGATATAGATTTGAATTTCAGGAAGGGAAAGGGACCCATCTGGCCGCTATTTTAGCGTAGTGTCTTCGCTACATTCTAATTATTAAAAATATATATAATTCTTTTTTTAATGATCGCGTTAATGTAGGGGAAGGGAATTTCAGCCGTAAATTAAAAATCGCGTTAATGATAAAGCTACCAACATTTTCGAATATTAACGACGCATTCTTAGTTTATCTTATACTTCTGTTACCACCATTTTCGAACATTAACGGCGCATTCATTTCTCGGGTTCTATGGGCCTGATTTCAACGGGAATTGTTTCATTTAACGCCGGGCGGGTCAACTGGTTAATACAATAACTTTTAGTTCATGAAACTCACTAATACATAACGTGTATAATAATTTTTTATTTCAATGTCAATAAAAAAAAGTTTCAAATCACCACCTGATATAACATCTGTATATCATTTCTGGAAGTTATTTAGTTTGATTTCCTTTATATTTAAATGCATATTATTTAGTTTGATTTCCTTAATATTTAAAAAAGATTGAAGTATCAAATTGATTTTAAACTTCCTTTAATTTTACGAGTATTTTCAGTTTATTGATACCTCGGCCGGGAACTAGAGGTCACCTTTGATTGTGTATTTACTTGTTAATGAAAAATTTCAAAATTAGATTATTATAAATAAGCACAAATTTGAAAAGATCTTAATTTTTTTTGCTTAGATTTTTCTTAATTAATAGAAAAATTAGTTAATTTCAAAAACATCGAATTTAATTTTTGCATACAAAGTTAAAATGAATCTGAGTTTTTTTCCGCTTTCCATCATTAATTTTACACTAAATATAAAAGTTACGGGAAGTTAATTCAAAGAATTTGTTTACCTTTATTTTTGTTTTGTAAGTCAAGTATGAAAAGAAAATATATGCCGTTCTGATTTTAAATTGAACTTCTTAACGTAAACATGCAATTTCATACTCAATTACTGCTGGGAATAAACATTCAGAAAATAATTTTGAAGTCTAGGGAACATACGATTACATTTTCCTTTCACAACAGATGAAATGTAATATTTTTGGTCTGCTGAGATTAGAATATTGAAAACGATACCAGTTCGATTTCCAGTAGTGTTATTTATATTAAATAAAATTGGAAAAAAAAATCGTAGTAAACTTCATGTACACGTATTATGAATATGACTCCGAAAAAAAAATAAGCCTGCATAGAAAATAAATTTTTGGAATAAAAGCATTTCATAAAATTAAATAAATGATTCGTTTCCCGTTTCAGCAATTTCAAAACGCTTTTCCTTCCTAAATCAATTATTGAAAACTAAATCTGTTAGCTATTATACAGGGCATTTGTAAATTTTTTGAACAAGATAAGAAAAGTGATAGTCTGTGTTCAATTAAGGGACTGCAAAACGGGCTATAGTCATGGACACAATTAAGAAGAGGGTCTGAGAAAGATACTAAGAAAATCTAGTTAATAGATTAAAGTTAAATTTGATACGAACTTAAGGTTGTTCCCAAATCCAAATTGGCCAATTTCTGACACATGTTTTGATTCATTTTTGTTTGAAAACGCTTAAAAATTTCAGATGCTCTTATTCAGAAACTATATAATCGGACAGTTTTTTCATTTTTCGGGAAAGGCTGAAGATCTTTTATAAAATGCTGTCAAAGTTGCTGTTTTGTACCAAATTTACGAACACAACAGCCCGGGAGAGAAAATAAATTGCTTCATGAGACGACAATCATTTGTAAATAAAGATGGAATAATTGATATATTGAAAAAAGAAGGACTACGGCATTACAAATCATTTCAATAGTCAAGCCTATACAAGTTTCATATTTGTATGTTAAAAAATGAATCCGTAATTGTGTCAGAAAGTTTCGCGTTGATAAGAGGGAAAAATATTTAAAAGATTTTAAGGAGATTAAAAATGCTGATGAAAGTATTATATATATATGTGTGTATCTTAAATGCATTTTGTTGAATATTTTTGTTATTTTTTTATAAATTTGCTTAGTTTTTCGACTTTAAAAAGACATTTAGCGAAAAAAAAACATAATAAGTAAAAAATAAATTTCGTTCATTTTTTTTTTTGTTTTAGCATAAAGTGAACTATAAACTAAAGTACGAGCTATTTTTCAAAAAGTACCAGTATTGGTACTTATCCTTGAATTGTGTAAAAAGTTTCAGACGCAACAACTTTTGATTTAGAGGGATAAATAACTTGTTATTAATATTTTTTGTTTTTATTTTTTCGCCACGAGGTTTTAGTACATTTAAATGGCAATGCGTACTTTATTCTCATATACCATTACGTTGTCGTGTAACCATTACACTTCCGTTGATTATAAAGTTTCTTCTGCTGATGATTATTTAGTCGAGAAGAGAAAAGACAAATGATGAACATTCAAATGAGGCGGAAGAAGTAGGTGCTAGATGCTTTTAACAGTCGCGGTCCCTCAAACTGGGTTCAAATTTTGTACAGGTAAGTAAGATTACAATTCACTAATTTAGTCAAAAATACTGGATGTCTAATTTTACGCCGAACCCGGATTTTTGCTCGCAAATTTATCAATAATGAAGAGAGTGTGACTATATATTAAACATACGTACTTTGACTTCTGTGAAAAGTAATGACATCACAAAAAGTACTGTAACTAGCCATCCTTCGTGTACAAACGAAACGCTCCATAATTTAAAATATAGCTGACAGCACATCCAGTTCATTGACCGAATAATAGTGCACTCCAACCATCTCTCGTTATGTAATTATACTTCGTAAAAAGCAAGCTGGTCTGTTACAATTTTCGGTAAAATATCTTCATTATTGTTAAAATTATATACTGAAATTCGTGTTAGGCTTATCCACTGAATATGTTGATTGTGACCATGGTTTTCTATACAAAAAACAGTCGTCTTGAAATTCACTATCATTCCACTTATCAACCGACTTTCCAACGAAGGAGATTATGGAAGTCTTTTATATATATTCATATATATATAGGTCGGCCGTCTAGGGGTTTTCAAGGAATTCAACTCATTACTTTGGACAGAACAACATTTAATTAAACGAAACAAACGCAAAAATACATCGTAATTACATAACTTCACATTCGCAGCAAGCCGCTGCATACACACACCCTCCACATACTACCAACCGATTACGTCATATGACGTCTCCTTTCTTTTCCATCGTTGCCAATCGCATAACGATAAAATAATAAAAATACAGCTACCGTTAAACAATGTAATACAGAAAAAGAATAACATAATAATATGATACAGAAAAGAAATAACAATAATAAAGTTCAGAATAATATTAACGTAGAGAATAATATTTCCTACATATATATATATATATATTTATACACACACACACACACACACACATATATATATATATATATATATAAAGATAGCTAGATATATATTTTATATGTATATCTACGGAGAACTTTTAAACCGATATTCCAATTTTTATTTTTTATTCTTTAGGAAATGTCTTGGTTTGCAGATGTTCCATTTTCAATATTATCAGGATCTGATAACAGTATAGATGTTGGTATCTCTGTTTTCGTGTCTTTTTTTAATTTTGTAAGTTTTAACTTTCCTAAAAACTTATCCATCGTCACGAAATTTTAATATGATGTTAAGGCACACAGTACTACATAAATATTTTTAAAAAGACGTATCCTACATAGTTTCTTTACATGGACACGTAAAAAAGTTTAATATATCATCGACTACTAAGCGTCAAAATGAGCGATGTTTTCAGCCAACAGAATTAATATGAGTGTGGATTAGTGTTCTGCATTGGTCACTATTTTATTGGAATGCGACCCAACCCGCGTGTCGGTCGGATTGGCGTTAATTTTTTTTTTTCGTTGCGGGTTGGGCTCGATTCGGGTTGACTCTAATTGTTTCGAGTAAGGGTTGAATTTGGATTCTTGCGGGTCGAGTGATATAATCTGTTTTTCAAAAGAAAGTCCACAGTATTGTTTCAGATGGGAAAAAAATATATTTCAATATAAATAAGTATTTGCATGAGTATATAAATGAGTATATGCATGAGTATATAAATCAGTATTATTATTATTATTATTATTATTATTATTATTATAATTTTTTTTTCATAAAGGATATAGATGATATTAGAGATATAATTAAAAGTCTTTTTCCATAATTGCATTTGAATATAGATTAATTTACATTCATTTTGGTCAATTTTGGGTTGAAGTGCGTAAGGATCGGGTTTGGTTCCGGGTCAAAGAATTTTTCTTTTTTGAGTTCAGATCGGATATCGAGTTAACTTTAAATAGAAGTTTTGGTTTCGATTGTTCGGTGCAAGATTCCATTGTGTGTAACCAAAAAAAAAAAGTTTCCACAAATACACGATTGTAAGAAACAATTCTTTAAATTTGATTTTCTTTTTGGTTTCTTAAAAATCACTCTCTTTGTTCAAACAGTTTACAAACCCCCTGTATATTAAGAGTTTTTTTTTTTTATTCCAAAAAATTCTGTTGTTCCTACTTTAAGTTGATTTTTTAAGTGACTTAAAATGCATTTCATGTTGTTGTTTCTTAAAAGTTTATGCATTGTGAAACAATTTTTTTAATTATAAATCTTTTATAAAATCGTAAATGAAATTTATATATCACTTCTAAAAGCTAAATTTTGTATCAATGTATAGAATTCAAATCTATGGTAATCAATTACTTTTAATCCTTGCATTATTTTTATTTCCTTACCTTTTTTTTTACCAGATATATTTTAAGTAAATATTAGCGCTGCTTTTAAGAGCTTTCAAGATATCACACTTAGGGGTTATTATATAAAGCAGTCCTAATTACATTAATTTAAACTGTAGAAAAAATTTAATCTTTTAAGTAAACAGTGAGAGAATGTGTAGTTCCGCTATAAAAGGTTCCTAATAACTTTAAGCTCTGTTAATAAAAACATGTAAAAAGGAAAAACGTGTGAAAGATACTTTAAAGATTTGATATTGTGTAAAAAATCTTTTGTAAAAGAATTTAATAATTTGCAATTACCTTTAAAAACCTTTGTTTTTTGAAAGGATCTTGAAAGGGTAAACTTATACTGCTGGGAAAACATAGGGTTTAAGTTTTGATTTTATCTGCTTATTTATTATTTTATAAGTATTATGGTATTAACTTATCTGACTTAATATAAATCGTAATATAAATGTTACTTAAAATTTCCAATACGTTTTTAATAATTTTTTCTAATTTATTTTCACCATATGCTGTAACTGCAGTTTGTAAATATTTTAATACATCATACAAACTTTTATGACTGAATTTATGTATGAATTATTAAGCTTTCGCAATATATGTTTTATACATGTTTATAAATTATTCGATTATTTCCTGAATTGTAGTTTTCAAGACTTTCTGGTACATGATACTACTCATCTGACTCAATATGTTCCATGTTTGCATTATTTTAGTAATAAACATTTTTAGAGTGGTTTGGTTAATCAGATAATACGATTGCAATTCTCAAAATCACAATAACTCATCACACTCACAAAACACAAAAATTTACAATTTATTATAACACACACACACACACACACACACACACACACACGCACATATGTATATGTGTGTATGTGTGTGTGTGTGTGTAAGCATAATCTTAAAACTTTACTAAATTCAAAGCAAACCACTAAAACAACTTTAAAAATTAACTTAACACAACATTATAAACTATAAACAGAAACAGAAACCAAAACTCTAAAAACAAAAATGTAAATGAAAAATAAAGCAAATTGAAACCAGTATAACCATTGGAGACAGTCGGCATGACTTAAGACATATATATGAAAATTATGTTCAAAAGTGCAAGATCAAAGTAAACAAGGCAGATTAAAACATTATATATATATATATATATATATATATATATATATATATTAGTGTAAAAGCCCGTACTAGGACGACGGGTAGATATCGTGGTTTTTATTTAAAATTTGAAATAATTGATAAAAATATTCATCTACAATATTCATCATATATTGCATCAATATTCATACAAATATTCATCGACAATAAAGACAATTGATCTGAAACGTTATGTTCAGAACCTGATTAATGCATGGACCTTTGGGGTTTTAACAACAAATTTGTAATTTAATGTAAATAAGACGACAAAAAAAAGGAGAAATTACAGATCTAAGTAAATGGAAACATATAGATTTAGTGTTGATTTTAGAACAAAAGGACTGCGGGGTATGAATTTAATAATAATAAAAAAGAGCACTCTTGTGTGATGTTAATAAACATATTTTGAACGCAGGTTTATTTATTTATTTTTTTTTTTTTTTACACGACCGTTGACAAATTTCGCGATATTTTACCGCGATTGAATGACTAAATTTACAATTTATTTTCCCGCGATTGACTGACAATTTTTGTGACGTTTTTGATAATAGAAATTGTTTTGTTATATTAGAGGATGTTTTCTTTAAAATTTTTGTAATCTGGGTCGTGTGGATAACTCATTTTGCTCTGTAAAGAGACAGGTAATCGTTGTCTAGATATTAATTTCACATGACTTTTATGACAACAAATGTTAAACGTACCATCTGATGATAGTTTTTCAACATCAAAATGCAATGCCTTGCAAAACGGACATTTTATATTAATAGGGCCAGAGTAGTGATGCTCAATATTTATGTGTAACGGCCTGTCCATCCTCAGCAGCTATTTGTTGCTTAGTGGTATTCAGTCTTTCATCTCTGACCCTACTTCTGTGACGTCACATGCTGTCTCTATTTAAACGGTGTCTCCTTTCAAGACGTGTATCAACATTTGCCATGAATTAATAAAAAAATTATGCAAAAAGTCAATTTCTCAGTATGCTATAAACAACAAAATTTAGCTAAATTATATAAAACAAAGATAAACATATCAAAACGAACTAATCTATCAGTGTTACCATTTCCAGATACCTTCAAACAAACTTTCTTTAAACAATGAATATCAAAAATGAATGACTTACTACACAGCTCATTGTTTGTTCACAGCAAATTTAAACAGAATGATTTGATAGGAATTATTAAAATTCACAAAAATTAAATATTAATACTACTAGAGTTAAAATATTCAATACGCGAAAGTTTTTTTTTTTTTTTTTTTTAATGAATTTCAAAAATGAATGACTCATACACAGATCATTTTTTATATTACCGAAATTACACATGATTTCTGAAACGTTTTGTCGGTTACACAAATCATTGACATTTTTTTAGTTTAAACACAATAGGCAATATTCTTGTAACGACCGTGGTCTGACCATAATAATGTCGTCCAAAAATACAGCAGAAGTAGATTTATCTGAAGTGCTAAAAGCAACTCTTTGTTTTGTCGTCTTGCTTGATTCCCGAATTACTGCATAATGTGGTAAATAACAAACAACTGAAGTAACCCTTTCCGAGTTGGATACACGTTCCAAGTGACCCAATTTCATGTTTCCCTCAAATACTCTCGATAGTTTTCGGAAATAGACTATTGTTTTGAAAGTCTGCGTTCTAAAGAACGAAATCTTTGCATGGCCAGTTCCTTAGTATCACCTAATCGAGATGCAGAATTTTTTAAATGGAAGTTTGACAACAAATCTTCTAAAACTATCTCGAAAGTACTTGCGTTTAAAATGGTCCTCACATTTCTGCTCTTCCCTGGAAATTCGAACTAGTTCAGGAACAGAATCCAAAAACCAAAATTGTTGAAGTAAATCCTTTAATTCTAATTAATAATGTTAATAATATTAATACTATTAATTAATATTAATTAATAATTGTTAATATTATTAACAGCCAATATACTTTTAGCTATATCAAAGGAGGTAGTCCCCATAATAATCCATCTAAGGTTAGAACATACAGCAAAGGGCAAAGTTTCCCCTCTTTTCCCAATTTCCTTTTTTATCAATATAAAGAAAACGTTAACTCCTAATAAGATGTCCACTGGAGTTGATTCAAAGAACAGTTGATGAACAGGACTAAAAACTCACAATAGTGGATTTTATTCATTTATTTATTTTATTTAGAAAATCTAAAATTCCATGTATTACACTGATCAGCATGCATTTTGATGATCATATAAATATATATTTTTCTGAAAGTGTTTTTTATGCTGATTTCAAAAATGTAAAGCATTTTTGCACACCACGTACACTTTTTTTACAAATATTATTTTTAATTAATTTTATTCTTAAATCATAAATTACTTTATAATAGTAATACTAGATGGCGCCACCAAATTTTTTAGGAATTGATTCCATATGTATATACATTACATTAATTTAAATAAATGAGAAACTGTATTTAGGAAGCTGAAATTATTTATTAATATGATTTAATAATAATAAAAAAAATTATTTATGTAAAATTAAAAAGAAAAAGCGAAATCCATAAATTTTATTTTGTAAAAAATATCTAAATTAATACTTGCTAGGTGGCAGCACCAAACAATGTTTGATCTAATGCATAGGTTTTAACAACAATAAATTTCTTTGTTTATTCACGTCTGTTTCTTTCGATTTGAAATATGTGATATATTTCACATCTTCTTTAATTGAATAATGGCTTCACGTAAATGTGTAAATGATACAGATATATTTTGTTACATTTGTGGAAATTATACTGTAGTAAAACAAAGGCAGGATATTACAGATTTTGTTAAAAATGCTTATTATGCTTATTTTGGTGTGAGACTGGGTGACCAAGATAAGACATGGGCCCCTCATAAAGTGTGTAGAACATGTGTTGAAGGATTACGACTTTGGTTGAAAGGCAAAAAGAAATGTATGCCTTTTGCTATTCCCATGGTATGGAGAGAACCTAGAAATCATCATGACGATTGTTATTTTTGCTTAGCTAATGTTCATGGGTATAGTTCGAAAAATAAAAAAGGAATTATATATCCTAACTTGCCTTCTGCAATAAGACCTATATTGCATAATGAAAGTCTTCCTGTTCCTTCTCCTCCAACCAATTTGGAAAGCATAAATGAACCAAATAATTCAGAAGATGATGAAAATCAAGAACAAGATGTCTATAAACCAGAAGTAAATGATAAAGCTCCAATTTTATTTAATCAGCATGAACTCAATGATTTGGTGCGCGATTTAAATTTGCCAAAAATAAAAGCTGAACTTCTTGGTTCTCGGCTTAAATCTAAGAACTTATTATTACCAGAGACACAATTCTCTTGGTACAGGCATCGTGAAAAAGAACTTGTTCCATACTTTTCTGAAAAGGATAATTTAGTATATTGCAATAACATAAAGGAAATAATGAATTTTTACGGTATCCTTTATAATGCATCAGAATGGAGATTTTTTATTGATTCCTCCAAGACAAGTTTAAAAGGGGTTTTGTTGCATAATGGAAACCAATATGCATCAATACCTATAGCCTACTCAGTTCATTTAAAGGAAACATATGAAAATCTTGAACTTTTGCTAGACCAGGTCAAATATAAAGATCATGAATGGTTGTTATGTGGTGATTTAAAAGTGATTGGAATGCTACTTGGACAACAATCAGGATACACAAAATTCCCATGTTTTCTGTGTGAGTGGGACAGCCGGGATAAAAAAAATCATTGGGAAAAGAAAGATTGGCCATCAAGAATATCATTATCCCCTGGAACAAAAAATGTAATTAAAGATCCCTTAGTCAATCCTAAAAATGTTTTGCTTCCACCTCTGCATATCAAATTAGGGATAATGAAACAATTTGTGAAAGCCCTAAATAAAGAAAATGAATGTTTTAAATATATTTGCAGCAAATTCCCTTCTATTACTGATGCTAAGCTTAAAGAAGGTATTTTTGTTGGGCCTCAGATACGAAAATTACTGACAGATAGTGAATTTGAAAAAACAATGAATGATTGTGAAAAGGAAGCATGGCTGAGCTTTAAATGTGTAGTGGAGAACTTTTTAGGAAATAAGAAAGACCCAAATTACAAAATTATAGTTGCAGATATGTTAGAAAAATTGAGATTACTTGGTTGCAACATGAGTATAAAAATACACTTTTTACATGCACATATCGAATTCTTTCCCGAAAATCTCGGAGCAGTGAGTGAGGAACACGGTGAAAGGTTTCACCAAGACATCAAAGATATGGAAAAACGGTACCAAGGCAAGTGGAATAAAAATATGATGGCAGATTACTGCTGGATGTTAAAGAGAGATCTTTGTGCTAGTGGACGAAAAGCAACTAAAAAGAATTTTTCTCAAACTAATTGATTTTTTTAATATTAATCAAATTTGTCCATATTTAAATATATTGTAAGTATAATTATTATGTCTATACTTTAATTTTTCATACATTAATTTTTTAATACATATCCTAGTCTGTATTAATTATTTACCTTTGAATAATAATTTTTTTTTATAAATTTATATAAGTGAAAGTTAAAAAATCATATGTTTTTATAAATTTACAAATTGTTAATTTGTAAAAAATCCTGACGTGATACGCAAATTTCGACTTTACTTTTCAAATCAGCTTAAAAAATTGATCTAAAATCACCTATTCATTTTTAATCATAAAAAAAAAGTTTCAATATGCAGATCAGTGTTATTAGTATGATCTTATATTACATAACTTAGTTAATAACAGTTGCAAACGTATGACTATTAGACAGAAAGAGAAAATAAAATTAGAACATTTCCATATAAAAGTTCATTTCTTTATAAATTTATCATCACTTAATATGGATGCATTTAAATACTTATGCTGTTTGAACACCATCAATATGTACAAATTAATGTTTAAAAATCACTATAATAATTTGTATTTCACAGAAATAAAAATTTAATTTTGACAGATATTTTTATTACATTATTTTGCTTTGATGAAAAATAAAATAAAATTTACTGGAATGTTTACTTCACACGCCCTTCTCAAAATTTGCAGCATTCTTTTTTTTCCCCTTTTATTTAAACGATTTTTTAAAAATGAGGTTTCTCAAGCTGGAAATATATAATATCATATTTAATGTATGCTATCGCGTAACTTTTAAACGGATGCAGCAATTTTGATAAATTTTCTTTATACATATGAAAAAGTTGTTTCCCAGGTGTTAATTTATTAGAACACATGAATGTTTTATTTTTTTTAATTTCTATGTACATAACTCGCCATGCTTGAACTTTCATAAAAATATTTCGATGGCAGCGAAAATTAGATATGTTTTATAGTAGGTAATTATATCTATATATCTATGTATATATATATATATATATATATATATATATATATATATATATATATATATATATATATTATCTTTTCTTTTAAAAACAGTCATTGTATCATGCATTATTATAAACAGATTTACACAACAACAATTTAATGCAACATCTTTCACTATCTCCGTTTACAATCTCAAAGTGAGGAGAAATGTTTCTTATTAGATCACAGAATTTCCTTTTTTTGAAAATAGTCATCAAATATTGAATTTTGTTTTAGGCACATATACAAAATTTAAAAATACTTTTATTTATTCATATAATAATTCATCTAACATTTTATACCGTAATCTGAGTATCACAATGATACAGTGAATGCTGATGTTAGGTCATTATGTGAAACTGATGAAAGAGTAAACGATAAGTAAATTTGATTAAGTTTCAAGTTGAAACATCAGATAAGGAGTAAGGGTATTTTTCATGGGGGGGTAATTGAAGTCAATGTTATATGTTTTGAAATTTTTACTTATAGTATGGAAACTTGTAACTAGACTTAAAAATTAAACTTGATGGCTAAAAGACGAATGTTTTGGGAGTGTAAAGAAAAACAAAGAAAGTAAAATTTATTTACAATTTTTTTTATTTTGTCTGTTATAAAGTTTTCTTTGAGATTTTATTTATTTTCATATTGCGAACTTTTTTTATGATATAATGTAAATCTAAATTAAACTAAAAGCCATAAAAAATGGGTACCATAAAGGATACTTTTTATGTTATGCACATTTAAAATTGACTATAAAGGATGTCAACATAAAAAAAAGAAATAAAAGTAAAGAGATATATAACAAGAAGGAAAAATCTCGCATCAAGCATAGATTACGATACACTTTCCAACACTTCCAGAATACTGCGACCGAACTTTACCAATTAAAATGGTGAGTTCAAATTTCAGCAATTACCATATATAGTCAGAAAGGTACTTAAATTTTTTGTGCAGCCCTGTATTCAATATATACATCTGTACTGTATGTATACTAACTAGTGTTCTAAAATTTATCTGACACAGTCGAAAAATCACCTTCAGCAATTTCCACCAATAGACGGCAATGGACTCAAATAATTTTGTACAGCCCTCTATATTATCTACAGATTTTAACACACTCCTCATACTCAAATACAATTTAATTCAAGAAAAGAAGGTGAAACACAATTGAAAAAGTACTTTAAGAAATTAGCATCCATAGACGGCAATGTATCTGGTTCTTTCTATAGCCCTGTATATGAATTTATCTATATTTCAGAAAAATCTCTTAATTTACTAAATACAGTTCAGCCGGAAAATGCAAGACTCAATTAAAATACACTCAATCAATTCATACTCATACGCAGTAATTCTTACTAATTGTTTTCTGAAGTTCTTTTTATGATGTATTAAATTTAAACACACCATTTATGCAGAAATTTTGTTAAATATAAAAACGCATACCACATCTGAAATCTCACCTCCAGTTTCTATCTCTCATAGACAGTACGGTAACCAAAATGTTTTGTGCGTCTCTGTAAATAAACGATAAAAGTTATTCACGTCATATTTTGCGGTAAGAACTTGTAGTGCGCCTCAATAATGGATATACATTGAATTATGTTTGAAATATTTAAAACATCCAGCTAACGATATTTCCCTATTGACCAGAATGTAACAGGATAATTTTCTCCATGTAAACAAACGAATGATACACATCTATTTTCAGCAGCGAACATGTCATAAAAACTTCAACAACATATACCAAATACATGGCAATTTGAGTATATTTACGAAAGTTAAAGTACGGTCAGGCGGCAGACAGGCAAACCGAAGTCATAAACGCTTTTCAACTATGTTGGAAAATGTTAAAAATACTGGATTAACATACGAGTATTTCGAAAATAAGTTAGCCTGTTTAGAATAAAATGTCCGATCTGAGAATTTTAGAAAATAAAGTAATCTATCACAACGTATGCGCATTTTACTTTATTCCAATAATCGGATTATGATTTTGGATGATGATTTCAATTATTTACAAACCATAATTTAATTTACAATTGATTTTTATTTTAGAGTTACTACTTCTGTATTTTGATTACGTATACTTCATTTCCTTAATAGCCTTTACTTCGAAACAGAAATCCTATTTTATCATTGTAAAGCTTTAAATTTCTATTAAAACATACAAATTTATCCTATTGTAAAATCTATTGGATTCTTTATTTTATATGACTTGTAAAACACGCTTTGAACGGCTGTAATTAAAAGTATGCTACTAATAGAAAATTTCATTAAACGATTTAGCTTTATAAAATCTTTATTTCAAAGCCTTAATAAATCAGTGTTATATATATTTTAATTACGTGTAAAATCACCGGAGAAATATTCGTCAACATTGCGAAAACAGCGAGAATTTGTAAGCATTTTTCTAAATTTAGAAGACGTAATACGATTTGAGACGACAACATCCTAGAATAAACTGCTTTGATTGTACAACGAAGCGTATATAAACTGTTCTATTTTCGGAGCTTTCTGTAATATTAAATGTTTCCTGGAGTTGTTTTTAAGTCTCAATTTGTAACAACACATACTTATCGTCAATATTGCAATATTTAATACACATTTTAATCTTTTAAACAATAACTTTAAACTGCATTTCAATGTTTTATAGTTTGAGTATGAATTTAAATTAAAATTGAAAGTAGAAACTACAGAACAGGTCGTATATATGTATGGTTTAAGGAGATTCGGTACTATTTGAAATTTTTTTTTATTATTTTAGTATTTTATAGTACTTTTTAAGCATATTATTAAATGATTTTATCAAGGAAAATGATTTAAGAGAAAATGTAAAAATGCAGGGTAAATTTTACAAATCACTGAAAAAGATGAAAACAAAAAAAAACTAATTAATTATATATATATATATATATATATTTTTTTTGCATTTCTTTTACAAGTGTAGTCATAAAGACAAATATTTATTTAATCTGCGAAAATATAATATAACCACGAACAGAAATATGCATTGATATCTTTCGAGTTCCCCACGATTTCGAAAGGCGTTTTTTATCTTCAGAAATCACCGAAACCAATATATTTCGAGATTTAAAGAAGAAAATGTTAAAACCATGTTTCTTTTGCTTACATTAATTTTGAGAAACGTTTCCTAGTAAGCTACGTACGCTATAAAAGCTACTGCTTTTATAGCGTGTTAATTAGTTTTCCCAAACAGAGGATATCGGTTTTAGCATTATATCAATTCTAATTTAAACATTTTCAGCTGTGTAACGGAATTTATTTATGCAAGTTAATTTTTATTTTAGTGTTAATGTAGTTAATTTTTCCAATTTTTAAATTTCCTTAATGCAGTTTGCTTGTCTATAAAACATGATTGTTGAGCATGAAGATCTTTATTTGAGAGTAGATAGCATCGGAGCAACTTATGTTTCGACTAGAGAGAACTGAATAATACATTATAAAACTAATCGGAAACGTTTCTGAAAATTAGTGGCAGTAAAACAAACTTTAATTTTTTGAATGCTTCTTTAAATTACGAAAATATATTGGTTTCTGAGCCTTCTAAAGATGAAGGACGCTTTGCAGAATCGTGGGTAATTAGGAAGTGGTTATTGTATATTTTCGTTTGCGGTTATTTTATATTTTTCTATATTAAGAAACATTTGTGCTTATGTACAGTGAGTACACTATAACTGTAAGGACTAGATTTCCAAAAAGTTAATTTGATGAAGAAAAAATAAATAAAATGTCACGAGATATCTAAACATACGGAAAAATTTAATATCTAATTAATATTTTATTTAAAAAATTATTACTGAAAATCCGAACCTTATTATTATTTTTAAAATCTATACTAATATTATAAAGGAGTAAAGATTGTTTTTTTGTTTGTTTTTTTGTTTGTTTGTTTGTAGGGGGGGGGGGAACTACCTGGAACTCTGGAACTACCAAACCGATTTGAAAAGTGATGGGGGCAAATTGATGGTGACAACCCCTGCTCCAACATAGGCTATATTTTATGTTGGTGCCACTAACCCCAGGGGGGTGCAGGAGCGAAAAACGTTCTAAAATTGCGATTTTTTGTATACTGAAGGAGCTAGAAATTTGAAATTTGGCATTGTAGCTACTTATAAGATGTAAATGCTCCCTAAGAACAAATTAAAAAAGAATCGAAATTTAAAAGGGTGAAATAAGCGAAAAGCGTTCTAAAAACATTCTAAATTACAATTTCTGCGGAATCTCTGGAACTACAGAACCGATTTCAAAAGTAATGGTGGCAAATTGATGGTGACAATCCCTACTCCAACATAGGCTATATTTTATGTCGGTGCCACTAACTCCAATGGGGTGCAAGAGCGAAAAAATGTTCGAAAATGGCGACTTTTTTTATACTGAAGGAGCAAGAAATTTGAAATTTGGTATTGTAGTTACTTATAAGATATAAATGCTCTCTAAGAATAATTATTAAAAAAATCGAAATTTAAAAGGGTAAAATGAGCAAAAAGCGTTCTAAAATCATTCTAAATTACAATTTCTATGGAATCTCTGGAACTACAGAACCGATTTTACAGGACCGAAGTGATAGTGGCAAATTGATGATGACAATCCCTGCTTCATCAAGCTTTTTAATAAAAAGCTATGCTTTGCTGACGACTGGATTTTTCGCCAATTGTTGCCACAGATTAATCTCGGAAAATGAAACATTTGAATTTACTGTAAAAAATAATAGCTCGAAAAGTAGTTGTCAGAAAATTGTTAGACAAACTGCGTTTGAAAGGTAAAAAATTGTATTTTTCTTGATATAAATTTCAAATCTAATGATTATGCCGTTTTTCAAATATTGAATTTCGAAAATTACCAAATTTCGCAATGGAGTAAAATAGCGAAACCTTCATGCGTAAAAAGATAATGATATGGGCAACGTGTCCTGATGTGTATATTGGCACGAGTCACAAATTATAGTGGACTTATTATTCTGTTAAAATATAAGAGTGAATTATGAAATGTCAATATTTTGTTTGATGAAAAGTTCGTTAAGAGAAATTAACCAGCGTAGCGGGCGTAGCTTGCTAGTGTAACATAAAGACCACCAATTAAAAAACTGAGTTATTTAAAAAACATTTGTTGAAGTTTTAGCATACTGATATACTACATATACAAAAATGAGAAAAGGGAATATAAAGCTGCAGTTCTAGATTATTTAAAGCAAAATGTGTGCAGTAAAAAACTTTTTTTTTTTTTTTGAAAAAAATATTATTGTATTTTTTAATGTAACGTAAAGACCGCCCGTTAAAGATTGAGTTATTTAAAAAATATTTGTTGAAGTTTTAGTACTTTGATAATTCTGATATACTAATACTAGATATACAAAAATGAGCAAAATGAATATAAAGCTGCAATTCTGAATTATTTAAATGGAAATGAGTGCAGTAAAAAGCTTTTTTTGAAAAAAAAAAAGGTATTGTTGAAAATCCGAACCTTATTATTATTTTTAATGTAACATAAATACGCCCCCCCCCCCCATTAAAAGAGCTAGTTATTTAAAAAATATTTGTTGAAGTTTTAGTACTTTGATCATACTGATAAAGTTGATATACAAAAATGAGACAAATGAATATAAAGCTGCAATTCTGGATTATTTAAAGGAAAATAGGTGCAGCAAAAATCTTTTTTTGAAAAACATATTTCTGAATATCTGAACTTTTTTTTTTTTTTTTTTTTTTTTTTTTTTAATGTAACATAAAGACTGCCCATTAAAAGAGTGAGTTATTTAAAAAATATTTGTTGTAGTTTTAGTACTTTGATCATACTGATATACTAATACAAGATATACAAAAATGAGAAAAATGAATATAAAGCTGCAATTCTAGATTATTTAAAAGTAAATGAGTGCAGTAAAAAGCTTTTTTTGAAGAAAAAAAATCTAACTGAAAATCTGAACATTAGTTTTTATTTTAAATGTAACATAAAGACCACCTATTAAAAGAGTTATATAAAAGATATTTGTTGAAGTTTTAGAACTTTGATCATAGTGATATACTACAAAAATGAGAAAAATGAATATAAAGCTGCAATGGGGAAATTTCACGTTTTTCAATTTACCTTGCATCTGATAGAGTATAAAAATACGAACATTTTGATACCATTTTTACCTATATTTGAAACTTGTATAATTCATTAAATTAACTTTTAAAACGCATTTTTTGTCGTCGCGGAAAAAAGCCGCGTCACGTGATAAAAGCCGTTCTGACGTCACTAGCCATGAAACAAACCCTCGCTGTATTTCTCCCTGTTATTTTCTATGTGGGATGGCTTGCTTTACGCTTTTTTCTTTTCTTAAAAATGATTACTATAACAAATTAAAAGTATTGTAAATTGCTGTAATGAATAAATAATACTGTGAATTCCATGTGAGATTTTTATTCCATCGTGTTTCTAAGAATTTTCATTTTTAGATCTCGATGTAGAAATAAAGTATCGGTACAAGTTAATAATCGCACTACAATATTGTATTTTATAGAATAAGGTATACTTTTTTTTTTTTTTTTTTTTTTTTTTTTTCGTACAATATTTCAATGCAAAGGTGCTACGTATTTATCAGATCTGAAAAAATTGGATTTGTCTTTTTTTTTAAGTTCATTGTAATCTGAAAGCTTACATATATTTTTTTATTTGTTTTGTATTGTTTTCTTGAATAATGAATTATTGCATTCATTTTTTCCGGAAAAAAAAACAGAACTGTTAACTTTTTCTGAAATGATTAATCTTCCTGAATATAGTATCCAACTTTTAGCATATATGAAATTGTGAGCATCTGCGAATTTATTTTATTATGATGTTAACATGATAGAAATGTTTTTGTAAACTTATAATCTGCTATTCTTCATTTGTATATTTATTTATTGATTGAATCTAAATAAAATTTTAATAAATGTATTTTTTTTCTTTTTTGGAATATATGAATGAGAATAATCACATATGAAACAGAAAGAAATATTTATGTATCATACATATAGTCATTCATTTTATTTATGCATATTACGAAGTGTCTTCAAGCAATCGATAGTTCATATTTGAAATGTATATATTCATCATTCAGTAATCATAATGCAATTTTTTGGAAACCCTAATTTTTATATCCATCCTTAATGTATAATTTTATTAATGAAAAAAAAATGCAATCACTTATGAAAACAAATTTTAACTGAAATCATACATTCTGTGCGAAGCATGTTCAGAATTTTTAATAAGTATTTTTACAATAGTAGCATAGCCAGAAGAAAAAAAAAATGAAAAAATGGGGGGGGGGGTAGGAAAATGTTTACTGTATATTAATATACAGAAATTTAAATATATTGGAGAATTCATAGTTAAAGGGGTTAGAACCTCCCTTAAAATTCTCCTAAACACCCTTGACTATAGAACTGTTTTGAAAAAGAATATTGTTCAATGTTATGTTTATGTTGTGTGATATTATTAAATATTAAGAAATAATATAGTGAAGGTTTGATAATCTTTAAATAACTAATAAATTTCTAAAATTTGCAGGACTTAATAAATATAAATTGTTAAACAAACAGGCAAACAAATTCTTAAGCAAAGAATGAATCTTCAAAATATGTACCAATAAAAAATATATATAATTAAAAATGAGGACTTTCTAATAACTTGCCTCTGTTACATCAAACAGCACAAGAAATTTAAGCGAAGTCTGCCAAAAATGGCAAGAATAAAGTCTCAGAATCTTTAACAGAATATTTTGTAATGAATTTGCTGGCCATAAATGATAAAGCACTAATTACTGCACATATAACAGATGCTGAAATATTCTCTAGTGTTTCAGCTACTGACTATAAAACAAAACTAGTCGGATGTGCCGATCCCAAAACTTTCTTCTATCTCACACTGGTTTCGCATACACTGAAAAGAATCAGCACCAATTTATATCAAGGTTTAACTGAATCTAAAGTTTTATTAAGTTCCATGCATTAGTTCTTGAGATATGACTTCCTAAAATCATGTAAATCCGGAAAAATGCAGAATAGCAGCGTCACCTGTTGGGAGATTTACACCAAAATCTAATCAACAACAACTTATGTTATCAACGTCTAACTGAATCTGAAGTTTGATGAAAATCCATGCATTTAGTTATTGAGATATAGTTATCTTGATAATAATGAAACAAGTACCATAGCAGCGCAACCTGTTGGGCTATTTACACAAAAACGTAAACAGCATCTATTTATGTCAAGGTCTAACAGAATCTGAAGTTTGATAAAATTCCGTGCATTAGTTCTTGAGATATAGCTATCGTATAAGTAATGAAAAAAGTAGTATAGCAGCGCCACCTATCGGGATATCTACACCAAAACGTAATCAGCGTCCATTTATGTCAAAGTCTAACTGAATGTGAAGTTTGATGAAAATAAGTGCATTCGTTCTTGAGATAGAGCTATTGCGGAAATCTCAACAAATGCACCATAGCAGCGCCACCTGTTGGGCGATTTTCACCAAATACTAATCAGCACCAAATTATATCAGGTACTAACTGAATATAAAGTTTTATTAAATTCCGTGCATTAGTTCTTGAGATAGAGCGCCCACAAATATTTTTGTCACATACAGGCAGAAAGAGTCGCAGACTCACAGACAGACAATTTTTAAAAACAGTCAAATCGTGTTCAGCACCTTCTAAAACGTATAAATCCGTCGAATACCGGAAGTCGGAAATTTTCATGAATCCAATACTTGTTTCTTGTAAGATAGAAGAAAGTAAAAATAGTTTTTTTTTAATATATATATATATATATATATATATATATATATATATATATATATATATATATATATATATATATATATATATATATTTATATATATATATGAAGCAAAAATTGGTGGCTTAAAAAAAAAAAAAAAAACCTTGAACTTTTGGGGGGTGAAAAATATGAATAAGTAAACATATAAATGCTTTAGGATAAGAAAAAGAAGGCCATGACAAAAAAAACTTTAATTTCATGGAAACTTTTGAAAGATAGAGCAAAAAGGAATGTCAAAGAATGAATGCAATATTTTAAAGTTTACAGAGAAAATTTTTACTCTGAAAATATATATTAAGTACTAACTAAATAAAAGGCCTTTCTTATTTCTCAATATTTTATTTTATAACAAATATACTTTATCAGTATTGTAAAATAATTAAAATTTCATTTAAACTGAAATATGATGAAATAAGAAAATTATTCATTTCAAGAACAACAATCAAGAATCGCGTACTATTATTTTAGCTTTTAATCATTATTATTATTTAATAAATGAAAGTAAATGTAGAACAGAAATATATACCTTTTAGATTTAACTCCTAGCATTTCTGCATCCATGAAATCAAAATTCTTTCCTAAAAAAGCAAACATGGAAAGAGTATCTATTTTTGGGAGATTGTCCGATTGCCCTTTCACATATCCGGCCGAAATCGACATTTTCTAATCAAAATTTTAATGAAAATAAAAAATAAACGATATATTTTACATTAAGATAAGTTAGATCTTACTTTTTCACAAATTTGAAGTTGATATCGTTAAATGAATTTTAAGAAACAGATGAAACAAGATTGCAAATGGGAAAAGCAATGGGAAAAAGTATACGCGCAAAGCGTGAACATTTCAGTTTAGCGGCAAATGACGTCACAACCAATCACGTCGCGTTTTTGTATCACGTGGTTTTGTTTATGTTTTTGCATTATTAAAAACAGTAATTCAAAGTTATTTTCTATTATTTTAACGATTCTGAGTGAATTTTTGAGGATTTCAAGGTAAACTTGATCAGTTACACACAAAAGAAAACGTATTCCTCCCGTGTGAAATTTCCCCATTCTGGATTATTTAGAGGGAAATGGGTGCAGTAAAAGCTTTTTTTGAAAAAAAAAAATATTACTGAAAATCCGAACTTTAATTTTTTTTAATGTAACATAAAGACCGCCCATAAAAGAGTGGGTTATTTAAAAAATATTTGTTGAAGTTTTAGTACTTTGATCATACTGATATACTACATATACAAAAATGAGAAAAATGAATATAAAGCTGCAATTCGCGATTATTTAAAATGAAGTGAGTGCAGTAGAAAGCTTTTTTTTTTTTTAAATGTTACTGAAAATAAGAACCTTCTCATATATTCTAATACGATCGAATCCTGTGTGTGTGTGTGTGTGTGTGTGTGGTTATATATATATATGAAACATTTACTAATTAATTTCAATATTTAATTAATATTAATTTTAAATCCTTTCTATCTTAATTCAAATTTATAGTATTTTATTTTAATTTAATTTATCTGATGTTGCATTTTTGGAACAGCTATTTAATAGTTGCTATGTCATTTCATGGTACATATATTTTTATGTTGCTTTAATTATTAATTTTTCCATCTTACATCTTATTTTTAACATAGAATTACTCATTAATACATCCATAATCGGGTTGCGCTCTCTGATAATCATAGTTAACATTAAAATGAAATAACCTTAATTTATCACTGGATATGTTCTTAGATTCATTTAAAACAAGGTCTCCTTGTAATACTCTACATGTAGCACAGTCAATAATTAAATTAAACTTACAGCATTCTTTTAACCCTAGTATAGCATAATCTAAATTTGTATTACATATTAAAAATCTAATATTTTGTTGCACATTACCTAATTTAAACAATAAATTACAAGCTCTATCTATTACAACAGTTCCTTTGGCTTGGCCAATAATAACAGGTGGAATATTTATAACTTTAGCATTTAAGAATTTAACAAATTTAAAAGGCAAAATACTTATGGTTGAGCCAGAGTCAATCACACAAGGTAGTTCCCTGTTATTTACATATCCTGATACAATTAACTGTCATATATTATCAGTAGATGGTTGTGGTTGACTAAGAGGGGGTGCAGAAGATTGCAGAGGCCTAATATTGAATACACAATCCCTCTCCCAGTGATAAGCATTTTGGATACCCCTATTTAAACACATTCGACATGGTCGACTAGGAAGCCTTCTTTGATAATGATTGACAGGCAATCTGGGACTAACGAACCTGGACGTTGAAGGGTTAAAATTAGTTGCTGTTTGGAAATTTGGATTCCTGTAATTAGGTTGAGGGCGAATCCAATGTCTAGGTGAATTAATTGGTTGAGAAAAAGGTCTGGAATTTTGAGACATATTTCTAACATTACTATTATTGTTACTGCTAGAATGAGATGGAATGACAACAAGTTGTTTAACTAATCTATACCAATCGGTAGTAGATTCAGGAGGATTTACTATTAAATAGTTCTGGTATTCAGGTTTTAAGCCATCTGTCAATCCTTGTAAAATAATAGTTTCACATAGTTTAAGTTGTCGACCTATCTCTATTTTCTGACGGAAATAATTTTCTAAGTTGTTTAGGTCATGCAATTTCAGCGAGGCGAAATCAGAAAAACGGGGGACTGTTACTTTCAGAAATTTTTCAGTTAAGATCTCAGCAATTTTTTCATACTCTTTACAATCTAGACATTCATTAACATACACCTTTAATGCTTCGCCCTTCAAATATTTGGAAATATTGTTGATTTTCCACTCTTTTTTATCTGGAGGGGTTTGAGTACCCTTACTTTCAACAATAACTTTAACAAACCCTGACTTTAATAACATGTAAAAAAAATAACAATGTATAAAGAATTCTTTAACTTAACAATAACTGTAAATATCTAACTCTTAATAATTTAAATAACAAACTAAATAATATTCAACAGTAAAAAGTCCAATTCATATTAAAATTCATTTCACTTAAATAGTAAATGTAAACTACTACTATAATCTTTCTATAAATAGATCCACTATATATGAATATCACAATTTAGAATGAAATAAATAAAACACTTTTTTAAAATAAGTATCATTATTTCGTAAGAACAATTTTTTTTGGCTTTTGAATTGTACTCTCAGAATATAGCATCAAAAAACAAAAGTAATAAAATAAACAAATAAATTAACTGCACAATAATTTTACCCTTTCAATGTTACTCAACTTTCTTTTGAGATAACACATTTTTTTTTTTTTTTTTTTTTTTTTTTTACATTAATAAACTTCAAAAGCTATTTTTGCGATTATTATGCAATCAGTGAAGCTGTAATTTCAGATAATCTAATAAATTTTTATGCATTTTTAGAATGGCATAGAATATGTTCCAATACATGTTACTTGAAAAGAGATTACTCATATATTTTTTCAATAAATAGAAATTATTTCCTATGAATAAATATCACCGAATGAAAAGGGACTATAATTAAATGATAAAATAAGAACATAAAATGAAGTTACTCTTGTAAAATGAAGTAATATAGGAATAAATATCAGAGCAGTTCAAAACTTTCAGTAATATTTGTGAGCTTAACCAAATAAAATTAATTTTTTAACAATACATAAGAATAAATATTAAATTTCGTAAGTTCTAAATATTCAGGATAAAAGGAACAAAATTCTTCTAAAGTATTCTAAGAACAATTTTTGTTCTATATAAGCCAATAATAACAAATCAATAAAATAAGAAATCAATAAAAATAAAAGAATAATTTAACTTACAGACGTCACTTCTGGGATAAATTTATAAACACTTATGAGTGATAATTTGACAACTAATCGGTAGTTGTTCTCCAATATCACTGGGAAGTCTCCAAAATGTTTTTATTACACAGGTCATCAGTTATGCTGACCGGCTTTTTTGATACATTCCTGTCGAAAATTGGCACATTATAGACGATCGCTATTGCTGTCGACTTGAACGTTCTTTCCACCAGACAATCGGAACATCTCAGTCCGAAACCACTAAAATTACCTGATAATCATATCGAGGTAGCCGCAGTCGAGATCGTTGAAATGTAGTCATGACACCCGGACAGGGCATCACTTCGAGTCACTCACCATGAAGACAAATCTCGAAGTATATCACATCGGAAATCTTAGTGTATTTGCAGTCGTAAAAATTGAGCAGAGGCAGTGAAATCCAGAAGAAATTTCCCAAAAACATTAAAAAGAAGACTTAATAACTTAATAGATGAGCAGTGGCTTTATTGTGATCACAGAGATGAAAGCAACTCCACCAACTTTCGCTTCATAAAAAACTGAACATATTTGAAGATCTTGAAGAATTAGCAGAGCTTGAAGAACATACTACCGATGCATTAGTGTAGACTCCCCAGTGACGGCAATTAGATGACAACCACTAATTCGTGTAAATTCTGTCTCCGAAGCCAGTGTAACCGTATAAATACTTCAAAATTTGGCCTAAAGGTACAAAACGCGCGAACAAGCTGGTCCACTCGCATCCATGTTCGGAGGGCGCTAGGGGGATAAAGAAGGCGGAGCTTTCTCGCTAATGGATGAAAACATGAGGCCACGAAGACGTGTCTCTGACGTATGATTAAAACTCTTTAACAGAAGCGGCAAATTAAAAAGGTAAAAAGGCCTTTGGGCGCGAAAACCGCTTGGAATCATGGGATGCCGAATGAATTAAATAGAAATAAAAATGGTATTATAAAAGTTCCAAAGAATAAAAATTAAATGTCTCAAAAGAAGAAATTAGGCAGGTGCGTTTAGAGGCAGTGTTGCAATTTAAGAGAATAAGGTTTTAATAAATACGTGTAGCTTTTAACAGATTAAGATTTTTAGAATGATAAATAACAGAATATTTTGATTAAGTTATGGAATAAAATACAAAATAGATTTAAGAGATATTTTAAAAAGAGAGGGAAAAAAGAATTGAAGAATTTGGAATAATTTAACTAAAGAAATAGGGCGAAAATTTTTCATTTATTACATATATATATATATGCAAACTTTATCTTAAAAACGGCCCTAACGATTTTGACGAAATTTTGTATCCTACCGTTTTACGGCACCAGAAAACCATTGGGCTAGGTCACATATTCCAAAATATTCAATTAGTGGGTCATTTTGGGTCACCATGGGTCAGGGTCAAGCTAATTGTATCTGAAAAATGGTTCAAACGATTTTGACTAAATTTTGTCTCCTACCATTTTCGGGCACGAGAAGACTATTGGGCCGGGTCACATGTTCGAGAACTTTCGATTAGTGGTTCATTTTTGGGTCACTGTGGGTCAAGCTAATTTTATCTAAAAAACTGCTCAGACTATTTTGACTAAAGTTTATATCTTACGGGTTTCGGCACGAGAAGGCAATTGGGCTTGGTCACATGTTCGAGAAAATTTCTTTAGTGGGTTATATTAGTCATGGGTCATGATATTTCAACTCAAAGCTAATTTTAACCGAGCATAGCTCGGTCTTTGTGCTGATATTTTTTTTTATGTAACATAAAGACCGCCCATTAAAAGTCTGAGTTATTTAAAAAATATTAATGTTGCATATTTTTAGTTATTGATCCTTACTAAATCACGTAAGAATATTTTACAGATGTCTAAATTAATTTTAAGCAAAAAATTGGAAAATTGATATTTTCGTAATTTTTCGAATCTTTTTAAATGTATTAATAAATATCATACTCAAAAATTTATATGATTTCTGTAAGTATAATTTGATTTGTTTTTTATTATTTCTAAATTTTACCGTCAATAAAATAATAGATAAAAAAAAGTAGAATAAATATTTTATTCTTTGAAACTACAATTTATTATTATTACTATAATTTATTTTTAAACTATAAATAAACAATACCTTTAAATTGTTTTTAATTATTATCCAGGTGTAATTCAGTATGTTTTTTTTTTTTTTTAATAATAATAACTTCTTGTTAATTTTATATGATTTAACATACTTTTATTTAACATTACATACTACCATTTATGTTTTGAGTGTCCATTTAAATTCAAGTTAAAACTAAACTTTAAAAAAATTTATCATGCATATATGCTTTATTATATAAATTTCATGTTTAAAAGATGCTTTTGAGAAAATTGAATATAAAGCTTCAATTCTGGATTATTTAAAGGGAAATGAGTGTAATAAAAAGCTTTTTAGTAAAAAATGTTACTGAAAATCCAAATCTTATTATTATTATTTTTAAATATATCATTTGAAAGTGTATTTTGAAATTTTCGATATTGTTTCTAGACTATACCTGAGTAAAAAAAAAAATTCAGGATATTTCCTAAAAAATAAGAATTCGTCTTTTAAAGAAAGTTTCCTTAAAATGCATTCGCACGGTTTTATTAAAAGATATTAAAGATTCTACATAAGTATACAATGCAACATTAGTCAAATAAAGCTTTGAAATGCCGATAGATAACACATAAAAAGAAAAGTAAAATCAACATCTTACTTTTCATCATTTACTTTTAGAAAATGAATGAAGAAAAATTATACCATTGATATCTTTTTGAATATTTACGATAGTCAATTTGCTTTTATATAAAAGTTATCCTATGTAATTGACTACCAAATTGTGAAAAAAAAATCTATTATTCGCATATGCGCAGTTAAAAATTATTTTATGCAAATGCTCATATTTCATCTCATATTTTATTTACTCACTTATTGTAATATCATGACAGCCGAATGATGCACAAATTCTTCTTTTTAAATTTTAAAATACACAGTTTATTAAATATGAGCTGATATTTACAATATTATATACACTATGTACACTTTCACTAATATTCATCAAAATTCCACCTAAACCACATTACTTCTTAAAATAACCAAAATATACTCCGATGCATCTCCGCATCCTACTTACTCCGAACAAAACACCATTCCTTCTCGTCTTCTCTTCACTTCCGTTTACTTTTTTTAAACAAAAAAGGGTTGGAAGGATATTGGTTGCATGACACTTATAATTGCAGAATAATATTTTTTTTGCACGTCTTCAAGTTTTCTGAAAGTGTCAGAAAATTTTGTTGAAAATCCTGCATGATATAAACAAAAAACAGGCGGCAATGATTTGAATTTTTAAAAGAAACGTTTAATGTTGTTGTATATACGTCGTATTCTTACACAAATACATATAAACTTTCTACGTTGCTTACGAAATCATTTGTTATATTTATAGACCATTTCGAACATTTTATGATCGCAATTATTTTTTATTCAATTATTTTTTTTTAATTTAATTACCCTCGTGACTAAATCTTCAATGAAACATATGAGCTCAAATATATAGTATACATCCCCGAAGTTTAAAAACAATTTCTCAAGTATTTCTCTAGCCATTTGAGGAAACGTCTGAAATTTAAAGTGTCTATTAACTGTTGGCCATATAGCATGTTCTCGATTATAAACTGAAATATAACTTAATGTATCTGAGTTCCTTAGCTCTGTAAAATAACAATACACAGTATACCCAATATTTTCAATAGAAAAATTTTATAATCTTCATCAATAACATATGTAAATTTCGACGAGTTTCAAATAATATAATGACAATAAAATGCATTCTAAACAATTACCGCCAATAGACGGTAATGTAATGAGATTTTTCTGTGTTGTCCTGTAAAATAATTATTAGTGTAAATCACATCATTTTTAATAGAACAGTTGTAGGTAACTGAACAACATACAAACTTTTCGTTGCCGCTCACGTTCTACGAACATCTCATTTAAGGTGTTACATAAAAATGCTTCAATATCTATATACATAGATCAAGTAAGATGGAGTGACGAAATCAGAAAAATGGCCGGTGTTAACTAGTTGACTAAAGCACTAGACAGGCAACAATGGAAAAATCTGGGGAAGATTTACATCCAGCAGTGGATTGAAAACGATTGTTGTTGTTGTTGATGATGATATATTATATATATATAACACATGGGCTGATAAGTTCCCGGTCTAATAAAGAAAACACAACTTTTTAAAATAACTTTATAACTTTATAACTTTAATAAATAACATAACTTTAATAATAATAATAATAATAATTTAATAATAATAATTTAATAATAATAATTTAATGAATAAATAATAATAATAATAATTTAATAATAAATAACATAAATTTTATAACGAAAAAGCTCCAAACAGTGCTCAGAATCATCGAATCGTTTTTTTTTTTTTTTTTGGTCAAAAGTCAACACGCGCGGCACCCACTTTGACAACAGCTTTTTCATAGACAAATGTTCATTCAAAATAAAACCTACACGTTTCTTGGATATCTTCATAGTGTAATCTATCTTCTGCAACTTCACTTTACGGCTCCCCAAAACGATTTTGTGGACTTTTTTGATGTTTTCCGCAGTAACCACCTCTTTTGCGTGGTGCATCACTGGTGTCCGTACGACCACGTTTAAATTCAGCAAACCAGTCTGGTTTATTTACCTGGTGCAGTGTCCGGATAACGCTTATCAAGTGAAGCTTTTGTTTGAACGGTGTTTTTTCCCATCAAATAACAATTCTTGAAACTCTTGTTTATCCATTTTTTTGTTTATCAACAAAGTCGTTCAACTAAAACCACTCTAACGTTTTATCAACACGGCGAATCGTCATGACATTTTTTCTGCCACCTTTTAAAGATTAGTATTTACTAAAAAAAGCATCGGTTCGACGACTGCAATGCCATATGTGTGCCAGACCGGGAACTTATCAGACGATGTGTTAGAGAAAGAGAGAGAGGGGAGGGGTGCACTATATACTCGTATATAGTGCACACACACACCCTTACATATATACCGCAATAACCTTCTTTTAGAATGAAATATTACCATTCAATTTACTAATTCAACTGAAGTAATGTGACATCATTTAAGTTAAAAGAATGTTATTAACAAATTGTATACCTTAATACAATTTATTTCCCATGGCGGTAAAATTCGAAGTATAACAATTGGTTTTCATCTTCAGCATTTCCAAGGGACAAAAAAGAGGTTTTCATGACGTAATTTATTTACCTTGCATTACCACTTACAGATTCTCTCTTTTTCATTCACAGCCAGATCTCTCTAATTTGTTCTGAAGTGCATTTCATTTAAGAATAATCCACTAAGCTTCGGTAAATAAACAAAGATTTCTCAAGACAAAAGAGATCTGGTCAATAAGTAAAAAAAGATTTCCAAGTATGGTAGTGTATTTTATGCTGGAGGATTCTTTTTTTCAATACTTTCCCCTTGAATTTCTAATTAATATTTGTAGTAGCAAAGTTCTTGAATTTAGAACAAAAGCGTAATTTTAACATTGTTAAAATCTATTTTAAGTACTTTAAATATTTATATGGCATATTAAAGAATGCAAAATAATAATTTTATTCCTAGGAAAGAATTCATAAGAGATTTACAAAAATTAATTTGCTTAAAATGGGTATAAAGTATTGAGTTGGATATCAGTGATTAAAAATATTGTTATAAATTTCAGTACCAATCGTCTCTCCTTTTATTTTGAAAAACTCTTTTGGGACAGCAGACAATTACCGAAAATTTTAGAAAATATATTTCAAAACCGCTGCTGAAATAATATGGTTATTTCCTTAGGCAATGAAGAGTTTAGAATCGTGAAAAACTTTTTTCGGGAAAGTTTGGTATAATAATTTATGATTTTTAACAAATGATTCTCTCTTTTATATTTAACAAATGATTCTTTCTCTCATTCTCTTAGTTTTAGAGATTATTCTCTGTTAACAATGTCATGCTTTCTTAAATAATTTTAAAATAACCCGCTAAGAAATTCATTTTAATCTTTTAAAAGCTCAGAATTTTCTTCCGGATTGCACTGAAATGGTACAAAAGTAGTTCCTTTTCCTACTACTTACAAATTATACAAATTACTAAACATTTAAAAAATATTTTTTGGGAAAGTTTGGTATAATAATTTATGATTTTTAACAAATGATTCTCTCTTTTATCTTTAACATATGATTCCCTCTTTTATCTTTAACAAATGATTCTCTCTTTCTCTGATCATTATTATATATTTAGAATTATTTAAATAATTTTTATGTTCGAGAACTATATTTCTAATGGTATCATAAATCGGGATTACTTGGACCCTAGGATATTATTCGAACCCAAAACAAAACCAAAAGTCTTTTAAGCCTTTGTCGAGTGTTAATCGGCTAACTTGTCGACTAACACCCAGCAAAGGAGTGCAGAGTGTTAAATCAGTCACCCATCTACTATTTTGAGAGTATGGACGTGATTCAGAAGTATTCGAACAGTTAACAGCCGTAGCTAGTATCTGAAGTGCTCAACTCCGTTCCACTTCTTTTTGCTGCCTTCTAGTTATCGTCATGTTGTTTTTTAACACTTTCCATCATAGTTGAAAAGGGTTTATAAATTTGGTTTGTGCATCTGTCTAGAGTCTGACTGTCCGTGCTCTATATCTTTTCCATGTTCGTGAATACATTTAAACAATTCAAGTGCAGAAAAAGACCATTGATTAAGGAGGGGGGGGAGGGGGAGGCGTCAAGTGATTTTACATGCATTTCGTAATTTGTGACACAATTTATTTCTGTTTGGGATTCTTTCTTTGCAAAATATGTGTCAGTTGAGTTATGGAAGAGCGGAGACTTTGTTCATATGAAGCTCAATTATAATGTCTATTTCATATAATGCTGGAATTTCTTCTTCAAAAATGGGTTCTAAAATCAGTTACTGATAATAAAGCGAAATCACCATAGCTTTACTGCAATTTTTTACCATTAATTTAATTTCATAGCAAAATCCAGCAGCAATCATGAACCCTTTTGAAATGTTTCTTTACAATCACAAACCCATTTATTAATTATTATTATTAATTGATAAAATTCACTCTTCTTTTGATGCACTCACTTAAATAAAGCCCTGTTTCATCCAGTGTTACGATAAATTTTCATTAATTTCATTAATTTTCATTTATTAAATCGAACGTTAGAAAGCGCTATCCACAACACATTGGAGGACTTTGGAAAGTTTTCTAAGAGGTGTGGGAAAAGATTGATACGATTGTACTCAGAGAAAAATCGACTGTGATCGAAATTTTGTTCTAGAGTTATAAACAAGAGTCAGGGCAATACACTAGAGTAAAATTATCGCAAAGAATATGGCATATATGTTCAGAAATTAATTGTGAAAATCGTTTCCATAAAGTGTGAGCGTCCTTCTGTATAATGGATGTTTAGTATATAGATTGGACGGAAAAATTATCTTACTCTCAATGAAATTTAATTAGATAGTTTATGCTTAATATAATTTTGCAAGGGCTGAGGATTTTCTAGTATACTTTATATCAGCTATGTTCTCTTTGTTGTACAACTAAAGGATCAGGGTCCATAAGCCGTGTTTTTGGCCCATGAAATAAGACTAAAAATCGGTTTTGTTATACTGACTTAATTATTTCACTTTTTAATATTAGAAGGTTTATCCTGTACTATTTTAACAATAGTTTTTGCATTTTGTTCGGATTTATATGACTCACACAAGATCAAAGTTCATATTATTCGTAGTTTTTGATGAAAAATACGCAATTTCTCCTAATTTTACCACAATTATTTATATGAGCGCAATCATGCAACACTTTCTTCTTTACATATATTATGAAATACATCAGAATGTACCATATATGTAAAAATAAAAGTGTTGCAAAGCTGCGCTCTTAGCAAAATATTAAAAATAGAGAGTTAAGTAACTGCATTCCTTCATGTCAGTAAGAGACTTTAGGACTCTACTTACGTTATTTCCAAACAGTACAGGTAAAATACACGAAAAATAATGAAGGTAGAACTTTCAATGACTGAACATCATAATAAAAATAAACTAATTCACTGAATAAAAAGATTTATTACAAAAATTAAGCGAAAAACATCTTAAAATGCTATTTAATTATCATTAAATTAATATTTTATTAGCTAGCAAATTGAATGGTGTAGAAGCGAAAGTGAATGAAGCAAGTATTCGTGAATTAGGAATTTGAAAGCCAAAGCGAAATTAACTCTTGAATGTTCAGGGGTAACCTTAGATTTCTGGAAAAAGTTACAATCTGGAATTTAAACATGCGAAATAAAATTACTGAAAAAAGAAACAACAATCAACGTAATAGATCGCTTTTGTTACACTTTTTAACACTTTCCAAAATATATAAAAAGTGTTCATGTCTTTGTCTCTTTGTTGGGTTTGTCTCTCTGGCATCTGCCTGCTGTCAGTCTGGCGTCCGTCTGTTGTATCTCTGTCCGTACTCTGTCTCTCATAAATATACTCGGATCCACATGAAATTTTTATATGTTATTGACGTTTACTATAGAATGTTTGGTATTGAAACTGAAGTATTTAGCATTTATAGTTTGTTTACAAAATCACAAAAAATCTATTACATAGAGAAAAATCGTTTGCGGTGCATTTGATTGATGTTACGATATTCCAAATATAAAGAGATTCATTACATCAATGAGATGAACTGCAACATGCTTTCATGCTTTGTCAGGAGTATGGAATAAGAAGCATTTATAGTTCGTATACCCAGACACGCAAAATATGCCATTACATTATAATCTATGGGGAAAAATTGTTTGCGGTCATTTTACTGATGTTATGATACTTGAAACATAATAAATCACTGAAGTGCTTTACAACATATTTCCTATAGATTATGGAGTGCATTTATGGATGGCATTTATCGTTCCTTTACAGAGATACACAAAAGAATTCGGTTAAAGGACAGACTAAGATCGATAATACCGCTGTCGTAAGCATTTTAAAATTTATGTAAGTTTGAGTGTACACTCTAAAAACGACATTTTCAAAACTGAGCAAAAAATACTCAAATCTGAGTATATCGCATAGTCAAAATGGCTCCGAATCAAAATTACTCCAGTTTGAAACACACATATATATATATATACTCATTTCTGAAAACCTGCACATACTGTAGTATAAAACATCATTTGCTCATATTTGAGTATGTCTATGTTGTCAAAAAGGAGTATGAACTGACTTCTGTGTGGTCATTTTTGTGTATTTCCATGTTTCAAAAACGAGTTTGAACCGATTCTAATCATTTTTGAGTATGTCCATGTTTCAAAAATGAGTATGAATCTACCTCTATGTGCTCAATATTGAGTATGTCCATGTTTCAATATTCTGAGTATTTATGGTATTCCAGAATTGAAAGCGTTGGGTCGTCATATTTGAAATAAAAAGTTTCATAACAAAATGAAAACATCGATTTACTCAGATTTGAAAAAGTATTAGGTGATGTGTGGAAATTCTATAAATCGCATACTAGGCTACACGAAATAATTCGCACACATTACCGGATATGGACAGCAATTGCTGTAAATTGAATTTTACTGAGTTATGCGTTTTTTTTAAATTGCTTATTTAAATATCTATTTAAAAAAAATGAAATTTCTTTCTATTTAGTGTTCTAAAGTGTTTCATAATTCATGCCTGATGCATGCTTCTTCGTTCTTGTTATTTTACTCAATTTGGTTTTTGCATGCAAAGATGGAATTTTGTAATTGATTTTTCACTCACTTTCTGATGTGCTAGAATTATAACAATTACGTACACAGATGCGTTTCCGACGGCAATACATCATTTGAATACTTTTCGGTTTGGATTATAAATAATTATATTAATTCTAATGATTTTTTTTTTATTTGGCGGCCACGAGGGATAAATCGTGAAATATTCTTTACGACATTCATATACGATTTAAAAAAAATATATAATAAAAGCAATGGTTCTAATGCTTAATTCACTATGCGCCAAAATATGCTCGCAAAATATGCAAACTGGCCGTGAAACTGAAACAATGAAATATTTTAAGCCCTAAAAAGTAGAAAATATAATAATAATAATAATAATAATAATAATAATAATAATAATAATAATATACGGCTTTAAATACGCTTTAATCAATTAACAGTTTAATATTAAATTATGATTAAAGGTTTAGAAAAGAATTTAGAATTCCTGAATCAATAGTTTGTTTAAATAGTAATTTTTTTCCTCTTGTCATATGTTAAAAAAAAGGCAAAAATTATATTTTTAAAATAAATTCATTGGTTCACGCTTTGTACCAGGCTTAAATCAAAGCTGTGAATTTTTCATAATCGGGACCCTGCACCAAATTAACGCATTGCAACGAAAAATTTTTAGAACAACATGAATAATTTCAATATTTTTCAAACTTGAATATCTCCTCGAAAATTAAAGATAACCGTGTCGTTTTTTTTTTGTCCCACCAGTGGCTGAGAGGTTGTGCTCTCGAAGCTGGTAGACGGGAGATGCTGGGTTCGATCCCAATCGCGCCCGTCGGCCTAATCGTTCGGAGTTTTCGTGGTTTTCTTTGAGCCGTGGATTTATCCATGCGTAAATACGGATTAGGTTCCCTTAGAAAGACCCCCACGGTGGGCACTCCCCCCGGGCCTATATCCCTAGTGTAGATAATTGGCCGTCAATAATCAACCCAACCCAACCCGTGTCGTTTTTTTTTGTTTCTTTTTTTTTAGTGTGTGTCTGCCTGCGTGTGCTATGCTTTATAAGTGAAGGAAAGGAATCTTTTTGTAATTCGATATTTTTTTTTAAAAGGGGCCGTATAAAAATAAACTTTAAATTTCGTAGGAAAAAAAAAAACATGAAATTAAAGTATACTCTTTGGATTTTCTACCTTCCTATGAACATTTTTCTAATTTTCTAATTTACATTATTTATCTATCGCTTATACTTACAGAAATTAACTGTGTAACCACCTGCTTTGGACAACCTGTATATAGACATATATATTTTTATATAATACAGTTTAAATATCGTGAGAAAATAAATGGAAAAATAAATAAGAAAATTATTATACTGTAGAAACAATAAATACAAACTAATAGAAAAAAAAATGATGAATTAAAATACAAAAATAAAATAAAATAAAATAAAATAAAATAAAAAAGAAAAAGAAATGTATATCTTTGCTAGTCAAGTTACTTAAATACAGTTCTAAAGGTCAAGAAAACTTAATTAAAGTATAATTATCAGTGGGGTTTTTTTCCCCACAAAAATACTGCAAGGGGAACTAAAATGGCTCTATTTCAGTATGTAAAAGCTCTAATTTATTCTAAGACTGTTCCTACGCTTTTATTAAAATACAATCAATCAATCTAGCTGAAAAGAGTGAATCGCTTACTTTAGCCACATACATCAGGCCTTAAAAAAAGGCCGAAAGTAAACGAGACCGAAAACAATCATTATCTATACTTTTACACGGTACTTATCTGGTTCTCTTGATTAGTATATAACTTTTTTTTTTTCTCTACGTCCTATTCTTCCTATTTAGTCTAAATGGAAATGAGAGTCACAAAAAATAGCATCTATTTTTATTTATTTATTTATTTATTTATTTATCATGTGGCGTTGGTAACGATCTGGATACGTTTACGATTAATTTACGTTGCATTTGAGCTGCTGTAATCTGCATCACAAAAGATGTGTCACATGAAACACTTAACATGTTACAGAACTGTCCTCTTCAAAGGCATTGCTTTTTTATAGAAAGGGATTTTTGCTATTCTCTTGATTACGTTGTATTTATGCTACGGCTACTACTTTTTTATTTTATTTTCAATATACATTTAGTAAAATATGGTTAAAACTAAAATAGTAAAACCTAAAAATATAATTAATAAATGAAAATAATCTGTTCGTACACTGGGGGGAACAAAAGAGCTGTTGATTGACAGTATAATTTCCGTATTTTTACGGAAATGTTTCTCTCCGGTGAAATGATTTCGTGAATGTGTCAGATAATAACCAATATAGATTTAAGAATATATCTTGCAGATACTAGTGGTAAAAATTTAGTTAAACAGTTGTTTTCGGTAAGGATTTACGGATTTTTTCTATATCTTTACACTCTACAAAGGATTTATGTAATTTGCCAGTATAATTTCCATACGTTTATTGTTTTTTTTTTTGTTGTTGTTGTTGTTTTTTTTGTAGAGTAATAATTAAAAAAAAATAATTCACAGCTTTAGAGAAAATTAAACTTTAGACGTTCAAAGACATTACTTTTTTATAGAAAGGGATTTTTGCTATTCTCTTGATTAAACGTTGTACTAATGCTACGGCTACTACTTTTTTATTTTATTTTCAATATACATTTAGTAAAATAAGGTTAAAACTAAAATAGTAAAACCTAAAAATATAATTGATAAATGAAAATAATCTGTTCGTACACTGAGGATAAAAAAAGCTGTTGATTGACAGTAAAATTTCCGTATTTTTACGGATATTTTTGTCTCCAATGAAATGATTTCGTGAATGTGTTAGATATTAACCAATATGGATTTAAGAATATCTTTGGCAGATAATAGTGCTACAAATTTAGTTAAACTGTTGTTTTCAGGCTTTACGAATTTTTTCTATATATTTACGCTCTAAAGAGGATTTTCGAAATTTTCCAATATAATTTCCGTACGTTTATAGTTTTATTTATTTTGTAGTGCAATAACAAACAAATAAAAAAATTCAAAGCTTTAGAGAAAATTAAACTTTAGACATGAAACACTTAACATCTTACAGAACTGTCCTGTTAAAAGCATTACTTTTTTATAGAAAGGGATTTTTGCTATTCTCTAGATTAAACATTATATTTATGCTACGGCTAATACTTTTTTTACTTTATTTATAATATACATTTAGTAGAATAAGATTAAAACTAAAATGGATAATTTCAGAAAATAATTTGTTCGTACAATGGGAAGGGAGAAAAAAGCTGTTGATTGACAGTATAATTTCCGGATTTTTACGGATTTTCTTTTTCTCCGATAAAATTCTTTAATGTGTCAGATATTAACAAATATGGATTTAAGAATATCTTTGGCAGATAATTGTGCTAAAAATTTAGTTAAATTATTGTTTTCGATAAGGCTTTGCGGATTATATATACATATATATATATATATTTATTTACGCTGAAACAGGATTTTGGTGTTTTGCCAGTATAATTTCCGTAAGAGTATGGTTTTGTTTCTATTGTACTGTAACAACAAAAATATAAATATAAATCAAAATAAATAAATTCACATCTTTACAGAAAATGAAATTTTAGACATGAAACACGTAACATCTTACAGAATTTACTGAAAATACCAACGTTTGACACACAATAACATCGTGTAATAAACAGACGCACGTTTCATGAGTATCATGGACTCACTTCCTCAGTGTAAATAAACTTAAACCCTATTGTATCCCCCCAAAGACATGAAAATGAATCTAAAAACCCAAATGAAAAACAACAACACACCGAGAAACTCCTCCAATCTGATTAAGTCGGTTGGTTGGTTGTAGAGGATTCACTATGACAAAGTAACTCAACCCAGAAAGGTGAGATGTACGGTACACTTGAAAAATCATTAACCAGGGAGTTACCAAATTTATGAATATAAACTGCCTCAAAGAAGTCTAAATCTAATGGAGTGTTACATTTCTTAATAATAGTGGCTGAGTCGAAGTTAAAATTATGTCCCTCACTCCAACAGTGACAGGCAATAGAGGACTTTTGTAATTCTTTTTTCTTAATGTAATTTCTGTGTTCATTGAGTCTGAAACGGAGTTGTCGTTTAGTCTGTCCTATATAGGACAAACCACATTGACATTGGATATTGTAAATGCCCCAAAAGTTTTGATGTGAAATTTTATCCTTTAACTGTGAAAAATTTAGTTTATTAACTGGCTTAAAAACAACCTTAAAATCATATTGCCTTAAAATATTAGCTATTTTATAGCTAATGCTATTGTGAAATGGTAAAATAATGAGGTTAGAAAAAGATTCTGGGACATCAGAAGGAACAAGATTACTATTTTTATTTAGACAACGAAAAATTAAACGGTTGATATAAGTCAAACTAAAACCACGATTAATAGCAACAGATCTAATATAATTCAATTCTGTACCAAGGGAAACATTATCAGAACAAATGGAAATTGCTCTATTAATAAAGAAATGAAAAGCCGAGGCTTTCTGAGAAGGGGGGTGACACGAATTAAAATGAGGGGGGAGTGAGACTGCAAAAGGTTTCCGGTATACACAGGTATCAAATGTATTAGGCTGACGTGTGACTAACACATCAAGAAAGGACAATTTATTATCAACTTCAACTTCATATGTAAACTGAATAACAGGATCTATTGAGTTTAGAATAGTTAAGACGTTATCAATGGATGAAATAGACAGGTCCAAGAGTGCAAAAGAATCATCAACATATCTGCAATAAAATGGAAAATTTATAAAATTAAATAATTTATCCTCAAAATAATGCATATACAAATCTGCTAGGAAAGGACTTAAAGGATTACCCATCGCTAAACCATCTGACATAGAATAAAATTGATTTAAAAACTGGAATGCATTTTGCGTTAAACAAATACTGAATAACTCAATAATGTGGTTTATCTCATAATCTGGGTAATGGAATTCTTTTAATCTCAAAGTGAGACACTGAAGTGCCCCTTGGACCGGAACATGGGTAAACAGTGAAATAACATCAAAGGACACCATGCGTAATGAGGGGGAGGGGGGGGAAGTTCCTAATACGGTTTACAAAAGCACTTGAATTATGAATAGTATATAAATTGGAAACTGAAAGAAAAGAAAACCGTTTAACCAAATATTTAGCAAGTGGGTAAGAAGCAGAACCAATATTTGATACAATAGGACGGAGGGGGACACCAATTTTGTGTACTTTTGGAAGAGCATAAAAACGACTGCAGTTAGCTATGGAAGGAGTTAAAGAATTTATAGTATTTTCATCAATACATGGAGAAGTTTTAATGAGTTTTCTAGTACTCAGAAGATAACTGTTAGATGGATCCCGGTGTCATTTAACATATGGACCAGATTGAAAGAGATCGTGTACTTTATTAAAATAATCTGATTTATCCTGCAACACTATTTGACCCCCTTTATCCGCTTTAGAAATAACAATGTCTTCGTTGGACTTTATTGTAAGTAATGCATTACTGAGATCCTTGGTAACATTCGGTGTAAAATTCACTGCGTTATGCTCAATAGTATTTTTAATCAGAACTCTAATAGAATCCTTTTGAGAAACAGATAGTTTGCTAAATTTAAAGCTTCTCTCTACTGGAGCAATAAGGTTAGGTAAATCCGGGCGTTTAGCAAAAGAAAAATTATAATTAAGCTTAAGTGCTTCCTCCTGTGATGGTGTCAATTGGTGAGAGGAAAGGTTAACAATAGCATTATTATTAACCATTGGAAGCCCCGAAGGGGGTGTAGGAGAATGAGGGAGTAAATTTGACAGTTTTTTAACCAACGAAAATTTATGAAAAGCAGACATTTTAATGGCACGAAACCATGATGAACGATCCAGTGTGTCGAAATTTATCATTGTGTTTCCAAGTGAAATATGTAAATGGCAGAGTTCTCTCTCAACAAAAGCCAGTTTCCCACGAGTATCCTGAATAATGGCACGAAGCAAAAGTAATTTACAGTTGTGTATAGACCTAGACAGACGTTTAGTTAAAGGAAGATTAAACTTCAAACAAATAAAATCAGGAACAACACCAAGACGTTTACAACTACACAAAAAATGCAAATGATTTAAAAGCCTTTCACGCTTTAATCTGAGTTTGTAAAAACGGTTAAAATCAGACATGATAAAAAATCCCCAAAAGGTCCGTTGAAACCAACGATAATGAAAAAATCTTGTGTGGATAAATATACTAAAAATACCAACGTTTGACACACAATAACATCGTGTAATAAACAGACGCACGTTTCATGAGTATCCTGGACTCACTTCCTCAGTGTAAATAAACTTAAACCCTATTGTATCCCCCCAAAGACATGAAAATTAATCTAAAAACCCAAATGAAAAACAACAACACACCGAGAAAAAACTAAACTATTTAACTAATTAAACTAAATTTTTCACAGTTAAAGGATAAAATTTCACATCAAAACTTTTGGGGCATTTACAATATCCAATGTCAATGTGGTTTGTCCTATATAGGACAGACTAAACGACAACTCCGTTTCAGACTCAATGAACACAGAAATTACATTAAGAAAAAAGAATTACAAAAGTCCTCTATTGCCTGTCACTGTTGGAGTGAGGGACATAATTTTAACTTCGACTCAGCCACTATTATTAAGAAATGTAACACTCCATTAGATTTAGACTTCTTTGAGGCAGTTTATATTCATAAATTTGGTAACTCCCTGGTTAATGATTTTTCAAGTGTACCGTACATCTCACCTTTCTGGGTTGAGTTACTTTGTCATAGTGAATCCTCTACAACCAACCAACCGACTTAATCAGATTGGAGGAGTTTCTCGGTGTGTTGTTGTTTTTCATTTGGGTTTTTAGATTCATTTTCATGTCTTTGGGGGGATACAATAGGGTTTAAGTTTATTTACACTGAGGAAGTGAGTCCAGGATACTCATGAAACGTGCGTCTGTTTATTACACGATGTTATTGTGTGTCAAACGTTGGTATTTTTAGTATGTTTATCCACACAAGATTTTTTCATTATCTTACAGAATTGTCCAGTTCAAAAGCATTACTTTTTTATAGACAGGGATTTTTGCTATTTTCTAGATTAAACATAATATTTATACTACGGCTGTTACATTTTTATTTTATTTACAATATACATTTAGTGAAATAAGGTTCAAGCTAAAATTGTAGAACTAAGAAAAATAATTAATAAATGTGATTAATACTTTGAGAAAATAAATCGTTCGTACACTGTGAAAAATAAAAAGAATATTTTTATTGTCAGTACAATTTTCGTATTTTTACGGAACTTTTTTCTCGGACGAAATGATTTCGTGAATGTGTCAGATATGAATAGTTGTGTAAGCATTCTAATAAGAGTATCGTTGGCGGGATTAATACTGCCATAAGCTTAGTTAATTTCTTGTTTTCTCTGAGGTTTTTGGCATTTTTTTATTTGCACTCTCAAAGTGTTTTCATATTTTTCCAGTACAATTTCCGCACTTTTATGGTTTTATTACTTTTATAGTGTAATAATAATAACCACAGCATTAAAGAAAATGAAAATTTAGCATTATTTGCCAAATTATTTTCTCAAATTCAAACTTTTTGACACATTTACGAAATCACTTTTATCGGAAAAAAAAAATCCTTGTATAAATGCGGAAATTAAACTGGCAATAAACTTTTTTTTTTTTTTTTTTTTTTTTTTTTTTTAGTGTATATGATTTTATGAAGTTTTTCGCAAGCAAAATTCAATTTTATTGAAATTTAAACTAATCACACAGGTTTTTTTCAAGCAAATATTTTAAAACTCGTGAAAAACATGTTACCAGTGCGAGAAACTTTCACATACTCCATAAAAAGTGAAGGAAAATTGATGCATTTAGAACGACCTTATTTTCCTTCCTCTACCACAAAAAGACGTGTTAACACGAACGAGATAAAAAATAAGACTGAAATAAAGTTGAACAAGAAGCGGAAATAAAGGCGAGAAGGAACAGCGAATAGAAAAGCAGGAGCTAAACAGAAATCAACGAATTAGAAAGCAGCTGAGATGGCAGGTTTAGTAAGAAGCGGGGGGGGGGGGGGAGTGTATTTCAATGGTAGAAAATTTCAACAAACAAAAAGTAACAAATTTAAATATAAAAAAATAAATATAAAGAAAAATTACTAAAATTAAAAATATATATAAGGGGAAGACATTGTACGAAGCAATAACAAAAAGCTAAATAAAATATAACTGAATTAGAATGGAAGAGCTAAAATTATAGAAAAGTTTCATGTCTGAAGAAGAATGATATATTTCTTCAAAACGTATTAAGTTTCCACCCCCTTTAAGGCTATTCTTAAATCAAAACTGTCTGGCTTCTAACAGTTTTTAAATTCATTTTTGTTCGCAAAAACATGGAATCTGCAGGTGCTTTTATTCAGAAACTTTGTAATCAAACTGTTTTTTGTTTCTTTTTTTTTTCATTTTTAGATAAAAACATTTATTTTACAAGCATTTTCAGAAAATCGTTCTGAAAATGCTGTCAAAGTTGATGTTTTGAACCGAATTTTTGGACGTGACAACGCGGGAGCGGGAAATAACTGTGGTCACGAGACATAACTCAAGATGTAATTAATTTAAGGGGATAGGTACCCTTTGAACTCACAAAATACATAAAAAGGGACCTCTATACGAATTACAGTAACTCCGTAACTAATTGACTTTAAATTATAAAATTTAAAACTCATGTTAATGAAGGATTATTTTATAAATTAAAATTCTCAAAAACTGTATACGCTCATATAAAGCTTTTTATTTTGAAATATAATACACTTTTTACAAAAGAATTATTCTTGCATGTATTGCAAGCAGGATTTTTCGCATTTGAATTGCTAAAATCAGCCAATTTTTTTTTTTTATGCGTTCTGAAAATGACCTGCGATGAAAAATATAAATTGTGTAAAGGCTTTTGAAAAAAAATTACAAAAAAAAAATTACAAAAAAAATTACAAAAATTCGAAATATCGAGTTTTTTTTAATGAAAATGTAGTCATGATTTCTAAACTTGTTACTTGAAAAACATAATAATAGGTCATTTTGTGCATCTGTATGTTTAATACATTCAGTCAAAATTTAAGGAAATTCTAACCACCCATTTTTCAGAAATCGTGCGCGCAATGACCAAAGTCGCCGTTTTGAGAAAATTGACTTTAGAGATCAAACTATCCCTTGATCATAAAAAAGAGCTCAAACTGTTGTAGACATAACTTCTCTTCTAAAGGTAATTTTTGCATGAAGTTTATTTTAAAATGTTCCTAAAGAATCATATGTAATTAAAAGATAATTAAAAAAATCGAATTTTTGACACAATAAAAGATACGTGACCACTTAATGAAAAATGAGAAACTGTTCGATTACAAATCCCTTCAACAATCACGACTGCAAGGCTTATGATTTTACGTTTAAAAATGAGTAAGAAAATTTTGCGTTATCACGTGGGGGAAAATATTTTTTCAGGAACCGCCTTTAATGGTGCATTTAAAATGAATTCAATAGTACAGACTTTATTGTTTACAACATTATAAAATTTGTGTTGTGTTATTTGATAAATAACTAACTTTCCTGAAAATCGAATAGCTCATAAACTATGTTTGCAAAGGAAGTATCTGTAAAATACATTGCAATTATTTCAGCTGTGGATTTTCAATTAAAAACTGCTTTAATTTGAGAGAAACATTTGTAAAAGAAACTCTTGTAAGGCAACTAATTATAATTATAAAAGTAATTTTAAATATTCTACACGAAGTATGAAACTTTAAAATGAAAATTCATCAGCTCCCCGATAATCTAGATTAGCTGTTTTAAGTACAGAAATAATTACATTGGACTTTAATTAATTCATTTCAAAACAGCAATCTAATTATAAAATTGCCGGAAGCACAACAGATGAAAAGAGTACTTAAATGCTACCAAATCCACCTGCGCTTAAAGAGAGATTGTTTACGTTTATAATTAAGCCAAAATAAGAACAGAAACAAAATAATTATTTTTACAATTTTTGTAATTACTTTAGCTTATAATCAAATTATAGGAAAAGAGTTCTTACAGAATAAAAAATCCACCAAAATTTCTAAAGTACTACATAACGACAAAAATTCAGCAATTAATATTTTGAAATTAATAATTTGAATTTAAAAAAAAAAAACTCACAGATTGATTGATATTTATGAATAGCGGTTAATGGAACATTAAAATGGAAATTTACTGCAAATTTTATCACAAAGTAAATTTTTTTTAACTGAACTCTGAGACTTCTGAAATTATGGATGCTGTACTGTACGTGAAGGTATATGTAGTTCTGATCATATGAAAATGTTTAATTCCCCCTTTTATTATAAATAACAATGTTCGAATTCACAAATTTTTAAAACACAATTTTTAGTTAATTTGCAAATATTTTACAATGCAAAAATTTCGTCTTTTTTTATGTTTTGGTTTGGAATTGAATTGAAATCAAAATATTGCAATTTGTATGATAACTAGCATTACCTGCTTCTTGCTACAGCATTAGCTGCTTTGTCTCTGAAAAGTTATTATTTATTTAATTGGATACTTTTGTTTTTACCTAGTGACAACTTTTCCAAATTTGGTGTTTAGAGAAAGTTGAGAATGATGAAAATTAGCAGTTTTGAATTGTAAGATGTTTTAAAAACTGGTTTAAAACACACGCACAAAAAAGTAGGAAACCTTCTTTGTGTCAACATTAATAAGATAAAAGCACAGCACGTTTAAAAAAATAAATAAATAATTGTTTACTTACGTGATGATGAGCAGCAGTTCTATTAATTTATCAGCAATGTTAGATTTACAAATTCAAACTCAAAAGCACTGGTGTACAAAAGTTCTTATTTAAACAATATACAGTATATAATTATTAACACTTCACATTAGTAAGTTAATTGTATGATACATTCATTATATGTAGCTAGCTAAATCAAAGAATAAAATAATGAATTTCAAGAATTGTCACAATTATAATATCTATGTTAAATTAACATTAACGTGCGTTAAATTGTGTAGCAGCACTACTGAAAGCATTCCTTTTTTCTAACTGTCGTACGTGTATTTCGGGAACCAATAGCGCACAGGCAAGCATGCGGCGCGCCCGCCCCGCCCTACCTCATACCGAACTATACACAATACATGTACATACTTATATACAGAGGTGTAGGTTACAGTAACAGTGTTCAATGTTTTTTCCCCATCTCAAAAAATTCCCAACGCGCCTAAAGAAGTTTTCACTTCAAATATACAGAGGTGTCGGTTACAGTAACAGTGTCGCGAGTTCAATGGTTTTTTCCCATCTCAAAAAATGCCCACCGCGCCTAACGAAGTTGTCACTTCAAATATACAGAGGTGTCGGTTACAGTAACAGTGTCGCGAGTTCAATGGTTTTTTCCCATCTCAAAAAATGCCCAACGCGCCTAAAGAAGTTTTCACTTAAAAAAAAAAACAAAAAAACGTGATGTTTCTTTATCAAACACAAACAAGGAATGTTATCATTTTAGAGCACGACTAAGACTTAATTTAAACGTAAAGCAGCATCAAGAGTCTTGGTCCTGTTTTCAAAGTTTTAACATTTTAAATATGTTTTTTTTTATAGGTCCTGTTTCTATTTAAAGCAGCCTTGTAACCTAGTGTAGTAGACTAGTTAATAAAAATAATGGTAGCATTTTAAGTTAAAAAATTTCACTTTAAATCCATAATTTGTAGAATGGAGCAATATACCATTATATTTATCAACAAGTTTAAATCTAAATAATTATGGTTATTTACACTTGAGCATATTATGCTTTCGTTTATGGTATAATTATTGTACTTATTGTCATGCAACCAATATCCTTCCAACCCTTTTTTTAAAAAAAAGTAAACAGAAGTGAAGAGAAGAGAGAAGGAATGGTGTTTTCTTCGGAGTAAATAGGATGTGGAGATTCATCCGAGTATATTTTGGTTATTTTAAGAAGTAATGTGGTTTAGGTGGAATTTTTATGAATATTAGTGAAAATATATATAGTGTAAATATTATTGTAAATACCAGCTCTCATATTTAATAAACTGTGTATTTAAATTTTAAAAAGAAGAATTTGTGCGTCATTCGGCTGTCATGATATTACACTTATTATTAAAGTTCTCATTTTTACGTATTTTATTTCAAGTGTGTTTTCAAGAATTTTCGTATTATAAGCTTTTAATATGCAAGTATTTCTGAACTTTTGATTTCTTTGGTAATATTATTTTTTAAAACTCAAAATACGTCACATATGTTGTAAAATATAATTATACTTGTAATTGGTTTTTAGCTTAACCTGTTAACGGTCGCGCCCGATAAGTGTAGGCTACTTTTTTCTAATTAAGATTGTTTCATTGCCCCCACTTTTTTAAGTAGAAATATTCACCTTATTTAATGGCAGATAAGATAATGCGAGAATAAAGCCAATTGCACTGTTTTAAAAAACTTGTCGTATTCAAGCAATCTGAATTTTAAAAAAGTATCCTACACAGCCCGTGAATATCACGGGCACGACCATTAAGGGGCTAATAAATATTTCATTTCTTTATATCTTTTTACACTTCGTATATTTAACAAGAACGAAAAATCATGCATCTGGCATAGATTATGAAACACTTTCCAACACTAACAGAATATTATTATAAAATTTCATTTTTTCATGCAATGAAATGAGCAATTCTAAATAATCAATTTCACAGCCTAAGAGGGACTGCTCAGACGAGGAGGCCAAGTCTGTAGAGCATAGGTGTCCCTCCCGGTACCTTTATTAAGGTTTAAAAAAAAAATACAATTTCAGCTAGAGCTGAGCCCGCCGGAAAACGCGACAGGGGGTGGGTGAATTACAATAAAATAACCCGCACATAACTCAGTAAAAATCCATTTTCAGCAATTGTTGTCCATATCCGGCAATGTGTACAAATTCTTTCGTGCAGCCCTGTACATGTCCTGGAGAATTCATATACATCACTTAATACACTAAAAATATGATGAGTTTAATAATGCATACCACATCCGAAAACGCACTTCCTGAAATTATGGATCATTGTCAGTCCTTTAGCCGAATACTTTTGTGCATCACTGTGAATGAGGATGAATGCTACGCACTCCATAATCTATAGAAAACATGTTTTAGTGAACTTCGGTGATCCTTCTTGAAGTTTCATAACATCATTAAAATGCACTACAAACGATATTTCCCCATGTATCATAATGGAATGGAATTATTTTGTGCACCCCTGTAATTAAACGTTAAATTCTACTTATTCCATACTTATTCCATACAAAAACACTTAACTGGGTAAAAATCCATTTTCAGCAACTGCTGTCCATATCCGGCAATGTATACGAATTCTTCCATGCAGCCCTGTATATGACTTAGAGAATTTATATACACCACTTAATATAGTGAAAATATGATGAGTTTAAAAATGCATACCACATCCGAAAACGCACTTTCTTAAATTATCGATCATTGTCAATCATTTAGCCGAATACTTTTGTGCGTCACTGTGAATGAGGATGAATTCTACGCACTCCATAATCTATAGAAAACATGTTTTAGTGAACTTCAGTGATCCTTTTTAATTTCAATATGCTTGAAGTTTCATAACATCATTAAAATGCACTACAAACGATATTTTCCCATGTATCACAATGAAATGGAATTCTTTTGTGCGCCCCTGTAATTAAACGTTAAATTCTACTTATTCCATACTTATTCCATACAAAAACACTTAACTCAGTAAAAATCCATTTTCAGCAATTGCTGTCCACATATCCGGCAATGTATACGAATTCTTGAATGCAGCCCTGTATATGACCTAGAGAATTTATATACACCACTTAATATAGTAAAAATATGATGAGTTTAACAATGCATACCACATCCGAAAACGCACTTCCAGAAATTATCGATCATTGTCTGTCATTTAGCCGAATACTTTTGTGCGTCACAGAGAATGAGGATGAATGCTACGCACTCCATAATCTATAGAAAACATGTTTTAGTGAACTTCAGTGATCCTTTTTAATTTCAATATGCTTGAAGATTCATAACATCATTAAAATGCACTACAAACGATATTTCCTCATGTATCATAATAGAATGGAATTCTTTTGTTCGCCCCTGTAATTAAACGTTAAATTCTACTTATTCCATACTTATTCCATACAAAAACACTTAACTCAGTAAAAATCCATTTTCAGCAATTGCTGTCCACATATCCGGCAATGTATACGAATTCTTGAATGCAGCCCTGTATATGACCTAGAGAATTTATATACACCACTTAATATAGTAAAAATATGATGAGTTTAACAATGCATACCACATCCGAAAACGCACTTCCAGAAATTATCGATCATTGTCTGTCATTTAGCCGAATACTTTTGTGCGTCACAGAGAATGAGGATGAATGCTACGCACTCCATAATCTATAGAAAACATGTTTTAGTGAACTTCAGTGATCCTTTTTAATTTCAATATGCTTGAAGATTCATAACATCATTAAAATGCACTACAAACGATATTTCCTCATGTATCATAATAGAATGGAATTCTTTTGTTCGCCCCTGTAATTAAACGTTAAATTCTACTTATTCCATACTTATTCCATACAAAAACACTTAACTCAGTAAAAATCCATTTTCAGCAATTGCTGTCCACATATCCGGCAATGTATACGAATTCTTGAATGCAGCCCTGTATATGACCTAGAGAATTTATATACACCACTTAATATAGTAAAAATATGATGAGTTTAACAATGCATACCACATCCGAAAACGCACTTCCAGAAATTATCGATCATTGTCTGTCATTTAGCCGAATACTTTTGTGCGTCACAGAGAATGAGGATGAATGCTACGCACTCCATAATCTATAGAAAACATGTTTTAGTGAACTTCAGTGATCCTTTTTAATTTCAATATGCTTGAAGATTCATAACATCATTAAAATGCACTACAAACGATATTTTCTCATGTATCATAATAGAATGGAATTCTTTTGTTCGCCCCTGTAATTAAACGTTAAATTCTACTTATTCCATACAAAAACACTTAACTCAGTAAAAATACATTTTCAGCAATTGCTGTCCATATCCGGTTATGTATACGAATTCTTCCGTGAGGCCGAACGCATGTTGTAGCACATCTCGGTGATTCATATCAATCTTATTACATTTGAAATATTGTAATATCAATGAAATGCACCACAAATTATTTTCTCCCATAGACCATAATGTGATGGAATATGTTGTGTGTTCCTGTAAACTAACTACAAACACTACAGACTTCTTCAAAACTGAACTTTCTATAGTAATCCTCAATAACGCATACAAAAATTAAATGGCAATGAGAGTTATGAGAATTAGAGTATAGCCAGACAGACAGACATAATGCATTTATACACGCTTTTCAACTAGGTTCAAAAGTGTTAAAAACTGCCATAACATATTGTATTTTATTTATCAAAGATAAGTTCCTTTCTTCGTAATGCAAAATAAGTTTAATAAGAGTAGGTTTATAAAAAAAAATTATTTCTAACTGTCTCAGTTAATCAATCTCAAGTAATGCTGAGCCTTTTAAAATAAAAATGTGGGAATATAAGTTTTATTCTTTATTCACTATGCTTTAAACTTAAGATTAATGGCCTACGCATGTTTTATTTTTTATAGCAGTTATTGATTTTTATGCTTTACATCCCACATAGCATAGAAAAGAATAATGGTTAAAACTTTAAAATCCTATAATTTATTTTTGTTTATTCCGATAAAAAACGAGTTTTTCCTGTAAAGTTTTATTTTGTTTATCATATTTTATTGTAAACGTGTTTGTGATTACGTTATACGCCACTAATTTTATTTTTCGTATAAAAACTGATCTATGGATAAAATTATAAAATACTTTAAAAAAAAAATCTTGCAAGTTCTGAGAATATAAAGCTTGTTAAATTCATAAACAGCTTCATAAAAATATAACGACAATTAGTTAGCTGATATCATTTTATACAACTAAATTGGCATTTAAACAAAAAAAATGTAGTTCAGAAATCGACATATTTATATTTTTACTTTCTTCTATCTTTACAAGAAGAAAGTATTGGATTCATGAAAATTTTAGACTTCCGGTTTTCGACGAATTTATACGTTTTAGAAGGTCCTGAACACGATTTGACTTCTGTATGTCTGCATGTGACATAAATTTTGTGGGCGCTCTATCTCAAAAACTAATGCACGAAATTTAATAAAACTTTATATTCAGTTAGTCCCTGGTATAAATTGATGCTGATTAGTTTTTCGCCCAATAGGTGGCGCTGCTAAGCTGCATTTTTCTCTATTTTCGCAACAGCTTATCTCAAGACCTAATGCCCATATTTTCATTAAACTTCAGATCAGTTAGACCTTGACATAAATAGACGCTTATTACGTTTTGGTGTAGCTTTCTTAGCAGGTGGCGCTACTATACCACTTTTTCATGATTTTTACGATAGCTATATCTCAAGAACTAATGCACGGAATATCATCAAACTTCAGATTCTGTTAGACCTTGACATAAATAGATGCTGCTTAAGTATTGGTGTAAATAGCTCAATAGGTGGCGCTGCTGTGCTACTTTTTTCATTATTATCACGATAACTATATCTCAAGAACTAATGCACGGATTTCTTCAAACTTCAGATTCAGTTAGACCTTGATATAAATTGGTGCTGATTCTTTTTAGTGTATGCGAAACCTGTATGAGATAAAGAAAGTTTTGGGATTGGCACATCCGACTACCCGCATAGCATGCATGGTCACAGTGGCGTCACTGTGACGTCACTGCGAGTCATATTTGTCACGGCACATCTGTGACCAAAATACCACCATTCAGAGAAGTCACATTGTGACTTAAGTGTGAACTTCTTTAAAACCTCTAAAAAGCATACAGGACTATTTCAAAACATGTTATTCATCATCAAAAATACATTTTTGGTCAATTTTTAAATTTTTGTGACGTCACAGTGACGTCATTGCAAGTCACGCATGTTACGTTACAACTCTTACTAAAATATACTACCATATCGTGAACTCACACTGTGACAAAAATGTGAATTTTAAAAATATTTGAAAATGAGAAGAAACATTTTACTTAGTGCCATCTTTCTTGAGAGCCAATTGACCTTAGTAAGTATTGTTGCCCCTTGTAAATTAATTTATAGTCACTTATTCCTTTATCTAGCTAAAAAAAATTATCTGGATATATATATAATTTTTTGTAACTATGCAATTTGTAGATTACCATAAAAAGATAATTAGATATGTAAACTAGAAAACGTTTTTAATTTTATAATTTATTTTTTAATTTAAAAAAAGTTGTATTTTCTATGAAAAATTAATAATTTGTGTTAAAACAACTTCAAACAATTTTATCAATTATAAATTACTTCTACTATTGATAAAGGCAGAAAAATAATATAGTGGAGGGAGGTGCTTGTTCATTGCGAAGTGCCATTAAAATGTGAAGCCCCAATGTTGTCAAAATGTAAGTACAGATAATGGGATATACTGAGAAAATTAAAGTTTCTTTTTTGTATGCTAGTGCTTTATTTAAATTGTTGTGTACCTTTATGGATGAAGTAGGTAATGAATATCATAAACGTATAAAATAAGTAATTTGCTCCTCTTAGAAGTATAAAACTAAATGATTTTATCTCCAGAAATTTCCATATATTTTTTTTTAGTTATTCAAGCCTTATTTCAAAACAAAAAATCATTTCTCTAGCCATTATTTAATTTAAAAATTACATTTAGTAAACCTGACATAAAATAAAATAAAATAAAAGGAATTATTTCAGTGTATTACAGATCTGTTAAACAGGAAGTTGAAAGTATTTTTTTTTTAATGATTGCTAAGAAAATCGACCAGCTGCTCAATATTTGTAAAATGAACTCGTCCAACTTATCGTCTGCGGTGGATATTTCGAAAAGTGGTTTCATTCGAAGGGTTTATTTATTAAGTCAAAGAGTTGCAAGGATATGGTTTCCCATTTTGTTTCATATTCTTTTTTTTTTTTGAGTGCTAATGCAGACCAGTAAACAGTAAAACACGACATTTAATTGTTGGAACGGAACAGACAAGAAATGTTCTCTAGAAAATGTCGTTTTATCGGATTTAAGATTTCAGATTAAAATATAAGTCCGAAAATACTTACAATAGCGTTGGCGGTTATAATATGTATTCGTCAATGCATTTGTAATGTTTTTGTACTTAATTTACTTGAAAAACGCTTGTATTACTCGGATTACTTCCATGATGCCATAACGAATTACATCTGCTAAAATAAGGTATGTAAAAATATTATTTTTTCAATCTACATAATTAAAGTGTAGAAAGAACACCAACAGCAAAGCTTGAAATTTTTTTGTTGTTATGTATACTAGTAAGAATTTAAATATTAATTAAATGTTAAATATTTGATATTATTATTAGATTTATTATTTTTTAATTGTATCATATAAATTATCTGTATTGTTAAAAAATGCAAAATATCAGTAATGTTCACTAAACTGCATTCTAAAACTTATACAGTAGATCTCAAATCCGATTGTACTCCGGTATACTATGTATTATGGTATCAGCATCACGGCAAATGTTACTATGGTTCCCAGTGGCAGAACTATCTCCAAATGTCTGCAACGCTAATTATGTTTTCAAAAATAGTCTGCAATACGTAATATATCATATAAATCTATTCTTGCTGCTGTTGTAGTTGTAGTGCTAATTAATTAAGGCATCAGAATTTATCTGCTTTTCTGAGTAAAAAAAAAAAAAAAAAAAAATCTGAAATTCACATTAAATATTCTGAAAGGTTACAGCAGAGGGGGAAGGGGAGAAAATCCCCTCTCGGCAATAATTTTTCTTGTTGCAGGTCATATTAACTCTGCTATTGCTTCGAGAAGATTTCAGGCTGAGTGTAGATTCTTGTGCAAATTGGGTTCGGGTTAACCCGATTTTTCAAAAGTTAGTTCAGTACATTGTGTCAGATTAAAAACTATGCCTATATTAATAAGCATAGAACTTTGTGTGTCTGCTGTTTTCTAAAGGAATGCTGCATCTTTTTCGGGACTACTTCACAAACACAAAATTCACGTTTTTTTCGTGAACCTTTGACGAAATTAGCGTTACTTTTTTCCCCCGCGATCCTTTGGCGAAATTCACGAGGTTTTTTTCGTGGCCCATCGACGAAATTCACACTCTTTCCGTGATCCTTTGACGAAATTAGCATTTTTTCTGCGGCTATTTGATGAAATTTACGTTTTCTCTGTGGCCCTTTGATGAAATTTGCATTTTTTCCACGATATTTGAACGAAACTCATGTTTTTTTTTACAGTCTTTTGACGAAAATCAAGTTTTTCTGTGGCCTTTTGACGAAATTTGCATTTTTATTGCAATTTGTCGACAGAATTAGCTATTTTCCAAAATCCTATGATGAATTTCGCGATTTTTCTTTGGCCTTTGGACAAAATTCGCGTTTTCTCCGTGATCCTTCGACGAAATTTGCCGTTTTTTCGATATCCTTTGACGAAATTTACCGTTTTTTCGAGTTCCTTCGACGAAATTTTCCGTTCTTTCGAGACCCTTCGACGAAATTTACCGTTTTTTGGCCATCTTCCGACGAAATTTGCCGTTTTTTTGCGAACTGTCGGCAGAATTCTCCGTTTTTTCTCCGCCATTTATTTGACGAAATTGACCGGGTTTTTTTTTGTGATCCTTCAACGAAATTAACAGTTTTTTCTACGATCTTTCGACGAGGCGTTTTTTCCGTAGCCCTTCAGCAAAATTCGCATTTTCCGCGATCCTTCAAAGAAACTCATGTTTTTTTTATGGCTTTTTGACGAAATTTGCTTTTTTTTCGCGATCTGTCAACGAAATTACCAATTTTTCGCGAGAATAAATTTCTGAACTTTCAATGAATTTCGCGGTTTTTTTCTGCGATTCCTCGACGAAATTCGCTGTTTTATTCGCGACCCTTCGACGAAGTTTGCCGTTTTTTCGCGTAATTTACGCGCTATAGCGCGTCAGTGGCATCGTTGTATGTTTTTAGTCTGCAGGTGCCCTAAAAAGTCCCGTCGCAGCGTCGCGTACATTCTGCCACGGGGCTGTGGTTCTTACCCCGGAATCGGACATCAAGGCAGATAGCTATCATGTCATCGGCGTCTTCATATATTACTATAGATGAATCGTAAATGAATAGAAAATTGTACAATTTCTTCACATCAGATGCTAAATAGAGTGGCTACGGTGCAGTGCGTTATCAACAAAAAATGATCGGTTTTTCTAAAAAATAATCTATTGCAAAATTTATTATTTAAAAAAGATAACAGTTTCATAAATATATATATATAATTTTTAAATAAATTAAGTATTTTTTTATTAGCAAAAGATTGTTCTTATTTTTTATAGTTATCATTTGTAGATAAAGTAATACCAGTCAAATACTGGAGTAAACATAATTAAAACACATATAGGATTTAAAATAGAAGTCCCCCCCATGCAAGATTTAAAGCATATCTTATTTTGAAGGTTAAATTTTTTCTTTTCTCTTATTAAAAATATAAGATACTGTTTAAAACATATTGAAATATTTGATAAAAGGAATTTTTGTAAATTTCAATGCTTAAAGGAGAGAAAGGAAGAGGGGGGGGGGGGGCAAAGTATCAGTTTTTTTTTTAAATTACGAACTCAAATTTTATAATATATAATTTTTGAACGTGGTTTAAAGGTAAAATCTACAGCTTTAATATTGTTATATGTTTAATTATGAACAGAATTGTAGATCAAGCAAGCTTCCTACTCTGTCCATTTTTTAATACTGCCTTTTTAAAAAATAATCTTCGTTTTAGATTTTTTCTTATGAATTTTGTAGACATCGACACGGAACGTAATTTCTTCTGCAAATGTTGTAAAAACCTTGCACAAATACTGGTATTGAAAAAAAAAAAAAACGAACCAGTGGGAGACCTGTTCAAGGTTTTTTTTTTTCACAAAATATATCTGTAAATGGCTTTTTATCGATACTATTTTTTTCCTTTTTTCATATTTTAAGAATGTTAAAGTTTTTTTTTTTTTTTTTTTTTTTTTTTTTTTTTTTTTTTTTGAGGGGGGGGGGGGGGGGATTTAAGGTTGAGTTTTATAATTTTCTGTACACATTTTTTATTATGTATTTAATAAAACTGTGCATGAAATTTACTTTGCCATTTAAATTTTTTTTAAACAAATAATATCATATGAAGAAGCGTTAGATTAAACCCCTTTTAACTATATATGACAGTTAAAAATTACTTTAAATTTATATAATTTGTATCTAAAATTCATGTACTGCCTTGTGTAGCATATAAGAAATGTTAAAAAAAACAATTAATTAAAAATATCAATACATAAAAAAGTAGTAGGAATTAAAAATAATTTATTTTAAATATATGATCTGTTAAAAAGTTTTATTTTAAATGTGCTTTTAAATCGAAAATTAAAATGCAATGCAGTAGCAATTTATATAATAATTCTTACAATTATTTATTTATGTTGTGCTTAGGGTCAAACTGATTATATTTTTAGGGTTTCGTCCATCTCACGAAACCCTATTCGTCTCGCTTCTCTGTCTGTCCGTCACAGAGTCGGTTCTCAGAAACTGTATAAGTTAGAGACTTGATATTTTGTGTACTTACAGCTGAATACCTATTGTCAAAAGTATACACATTTAAAGACTTCAATACATAACAGAAAAATAGCATAGTTTAATGAGTTTTTTATTAATATCTGGTAATTATGGACCGATTTTTACGTAATTTGAAAAAAATCGATAGAGGACAAAATCTATATATATATATATGTATTTCTCTTACGAAATAAGGCTTAATTTCTAGCTTAGCGTTTGGCAACAAAAGTAGTTTCCAGAGCTCAGACCAATGAACGGTCTAGATTGGGCAAGATCAGCGAGATATCCAAGAGATCTATAACACAACATATAGTTAAGGGTCTTTGCGGTCCACCTATTAAAGCCTCTCTTTTTAATTTTACTTCTGTAAATTCCACCCTCCCCCCACTTTACGCTATCCTATCTTCGGCATTCAATACTTTCTTTTAATAATAATAAAGCTCCCGACCTTGAAAATGTCGTCCACTGTGTAATAATTTCTCTTTTTCAAACAAACCCTACATTCTTCTTAAATATGTATAACTAACTGCCCCTCCCGGGTTTCCCAGGTCAGGGATAATAACCTAAAATATGCTTAAAATTAAACTAACCTCAACGTTTCCCGGGATTATTTTAAGCATCTTTCAATCTCGCTATGCTAGTCTGTTTTTTTTTTTTAATAAACAAACCTTACCTATTTTCATGTGCTGAGTAATAAAAGAAAACTCCCGACCACGCAATCGCGTGTGTCGTCACAGTATGATTTTTGCCGATAAAGAGGGTTACTTAAAAACCCAACGCTAGTACTTTTTTCCTCTTTTTCTTCGCTGCGTTTCAAAGGGAAAAAAACAAAATATCGAATCATTCGATCCCATATTTGTCAGAGTTTTCTATATTTTTAAATGATTTATTCTTTTTGTATAGGATATCTCCGGTCGAAGTCTAACGTGATAGTTTTATACTTTTTAGATTTTTGTAATGAGTTTCGTTCTGAAAAAACTTTTTTTTTTTTTTTTTAATTAACCAAACATTGTTTCCAAAATTGAAAATGTCTTTATAATGAAACTAAAACCAAAATCGAAAAAGTAATAAATTATCAAGTTAGGTTTTGACTTCAGATATCCAAAGCAAAAGAATAAAGTACTCATTTGGTATAGGAGCCTTTTTTTTGGCGTGATATAGAAAACAACAGAGGTTAAATTTGGCGAGAAAAAGAAAATTTTCAAAAGCACATTCTGGCAACCTTTGTTTACATTTTAAAATCTCATCAGAATATTATGTATCTTTATGAAATGACCGTCAATATATCAAACGCACAAGCAATTGTTTTTAACATTTACACCATTTAATGCACATATTGAAGAGCAGTGTATTTAATATATACATAAATAGGACATATAATAATGTAATACGGTATATATACAATATGTAGACATAAATAAGCCAAATAAGATTGGAAAATTTTTCTCTTGTTGTCGTTTCATTATAGTGAATATTTACAATATTTGGCGCGAAATCGCACTTTCTTAAGACTGAGTTATGCACACAATAAAGAAAAAATACCATGAGTAATTAAGATATCTACAAAAATAACTTTTCAAAAGTAAAAAAAGCCAAGCGTAAAAAAAAAAAAAAAAAGTTGTGGCTAAAAAATGGTGTGATATCAAATTTCCAAGCTATTATATTACTTTTTAAACTTTTTCCATTAAATAAGTTATCATATATATATAAGTCGAGTGTCTACGTATATGTTAATAGAAATCGTTTTCTCCTGTACTAAATACATCCTAAAGAGTTTCTGAAAATTCAATTTTTTTCAAATTATGCATGATGGGCTTGACGGCCATCTTTGCATATTATTCACAAAATTCTAAGCATCCAAATCCGTAGTTAAAATCCGATTTTCAAAATTGTTATTTAAGCAAATATTTTAAGCGTTTCATTTATAGATTTGTATGCTCTGAAAATTGTGTCTTAAGATAATGATGACTTATTATAAAGATTCATCTTATGATTTATTTTTTAGAGTAATTAATAATTTCAAACTAGTAAAAATCAATATCTAAAAATATCAGTCTTATCTAATTTATCTGTCCGTAGTTAAAATTTGAAGTTCGAAATTGTTATAAACATATTACATTGCAAACATATTACGCTTCTACTTCAGAAATTTGGGTGCGTAGAAATATGGAAAGATGGCCGCCAAGCCCATCATGCATAATTTGAAAAAAATTGAATTTTCAGAAACTCTTTAGTATGTATTTAGTACAGGAGAAAACGATTTCTATTAACATATACGTAGACACTCGACTTATATATATGATAACTTATTTAATGGAAAAAGTTAAAAAAGTAATATAATAGCTTGGAAATTTGATATCACACCATTTTTTAGCCACAACTTTTTTTTTTTTTACGCTTGGCTTTTTTTACTTTTGAAAAGTTATTTTTGTAGATATCATTTCTTTTTTTTTAAGCAGAATAAACATAATTTAAATAATCTAAACATGAGAAATAATTTAAAATTACATTTTACTTTCAGTCATTGTTTAAAAGGTTAACTAGAAATACCAGTAGATTTTTCAATTAAACTAATAACAACATACTAAATGTGGCTTGTTATAATACTTGTTATCCCCCGTTAAAAATATCACTGACTTATCGATGAAATGAATAAAGATGGAATACGTGCATAGCGTGTCAGTGCTGCATTTGAAATCAAACATGATATCACGCTCTTTTATTATTAGCACTAGCTGGCTTCGCCCGCTAGCGGGCCCGTAATTTACATCGAGGCCTCGAATCTTTTAAAACCTCGAATAAGATAAACCTCGAACCGAACGAACCTCCGATATGGTTCCCCGCTGCCTTCGGCACATGATAATCCCTTAATTTGCACATCGAATAGTATAAACCTCTAACCAAACTAACTTCCAACACGGTTCCCCGCTGCCTTCGGCATCGTATAGCAGTCGTGCTGCGCACGCTCAAGTTCCATCTTCCACCACCAGGTAGCGCAATCTGTTCTGTATGAACCTCGGGCACTGAAATCGTTAAGACTATAGATGTCGAGTCGATTGAGCTATACTCCGTCATGATCTAGCCCATAGAACCAGAGATAGAAAAGTGCCCCCTGGTGGTGAAAAAACGAACTAAAATCGGAAAGCTCTATCGATGTCGAGTCGAATGAGCCATACCCCGTCGTGATCCGACCCATAGAAACAGAGATAGGAAAGCGTCCCCTGGTGATGAAAGCTAATCGCGTTTGGGGGCAAAAGGGGGGATGAACACCGGAGATGCATAATAGGTTTAAGCGGTCACAGACCTTTCCAACGATGTATCACATGAGGGGTGTGTGCAAAAATTAGAACCCCCCCCTGCATATTATGATTAAGCGTTCACAGACCTTTCCAACGATATATCATATGAGAGATGTCGGCAAAATTTCGAAAAGTGCCTCCTTTGGGGGGGGGGGGCTCAAAGTGGGGGTATGGACCCCGAAGATACATAATATGAATAAGCGGTCACAGGCCTTTCGAACAATATATCATATGAGTAGTGTCGGGGGGGCGCAAAATGTAGGGGTGAAACCTGTGGTGCATAACACGAATAAGTGGTCACAGCCCTTTGTGACGATATGTGACATGACGGATATCGTTAAAATTTAGAAAAGTGTGCCCCCCCCCCTTGTGTAGGCAAAACGCGCTCTGCCCTCCCTATAATTTTTGACGCGGCTTTATTTTAAAAATTTATGTTATGTGTTATAAAATATCGTAAAGTTTCAAACAGATAGCCTTATTATACTTCCTAATTTTGTTCACGCCCCTCCCCATCCACTCCCTGAAATGTGGCGCACCATTCTTTTTTATAAATTTTTTATCATGTGTTATAAACTATCTTTAATTTTAAAACAGATCGCATTGGAATTTAATATATTTGCTGAAATTACTATTAAATATATAATAATATAGAAATAAACCCTCCTTTAGCTTGTAATTAAGATATATGAACAATTTTTCGAATTTCTGAAAGCTGATTTTTATTTATTTATTTATTTATTTATCTATTTATTTATTTATTTATTTATTTATTTTGCGTTGCCCTGTGCATGTTTGGAATTTCTTAGCAATTTCTTAGATTTACATTATTTTATTAAATTAAACATTGTACTGTTACAATAAATTTAAATGGAAACTTCACTTCTAAAAAAAAAATAATTTAACAACTGGATTTCATTAATTTATAGGAATATGACGTGAAAGGTATTCTTGCGAACGAAATGCCTGTCCTTTACCGTGTGTTTTTATTTTTAGAAATAAATGAATCACATTTAATTCATTTCAAAAAAAAATTTTACGTTTGGAAAGAAATTTTAAATGCCGATAACTCTTAATGTATACATTTTAGAAGGTACATCTTCCCTCAAAAACTAATTTATTTTTAAAGATCTTTCTAAAAACGTAAATTATATATTTAAAATATTTTTAAAGCATAAACACTACAAAACATGACCGTCTGATTACTTTATTTTACAATATTATAAAAACACGTATTTTATCAGACGATTAAATACACTAAACAAACATGAGTGAAAAAATGACCTGGGCCTGGACTCGAACCTGGGACCTTATGCGTACCATGCCGACGCTCTGCGACTGAGCTACCCAGATCCATATCCAGGACCGGCAATTTCTCATACTTATTCATGTTAGAAACAATCTGCCACAGTTTGCAGTCATATTTAATTGTTTGATAAAATGTGTGTTCTTATAATTGTGAAGTTTTATTAAAAAAAAAATATCTTCAGAAGAAAATGGCTGACTTGCAGATGAAATTTGATGTGGTTATAACCTGTAACTGATTTGTGCTATTATGATACAGATGGTACATGGTCGTTGGCGGGTTTTATCTCTGTTTTGGCATAATTTTTTAATCGCCAAGTTAATTAACAGTTTTTTGCTAATTATGGATAGAAAATAATATTTTTTTACACTGGATTTTATAAAAGCACATAGATTACGTAATTACTTGTCTAAAAATGCAATCCTTTTTTAATTCTGCCGAATATTAAGGTCTGTAGGTTGTTTGAAAAAAAAAAGTTTGACGAAGAAAAAAGTGATCATTTTAAGTAACTCGACGTCTTTTTAAAAAATCTATATCTCTGTTTATAAATCCTTTATGAAGATGAGTTTGGTCTTAAATTGAAGTAATTCTTTACTAGATTCTTCTAGTTTTCGTTTTTTTTTCTGCGACGCTTGGTTTATTTGATATGTGATATTTTAATCTGGCATGTTTTGTCGATTTAACATTGCGAAGTTTATTTCTGTAAATAAGCAGTAGCGGTCTTGTCCAGTCTTGGCGTTGTTTGTGTGGCCTTTTTTTTAAGCTTGGCTTGGCAGAGCGACCGCCCTGCTTGATATTGAAATGTAAATTTGCAAAGAACGTTTTCATTGATCCAACATTAGCTTGCAAATGTCATTGCACGATTAGTCTATAATGACAGTCTTGCATGATGATATAAAAATATATTTAATCTGGAAATTAGACATGAAAAAACTTTTATCATATTGGGTTTGTTCTTCGTGCGCGTTAAGAAGCATCAATTCTTTCCAATACTTTATTTAGCGTATATTTTCATTTTTTTGCAGTTTAATTAGTTTCAGCATGTATAATTCATGATTTAACTTTTGACTTGAACTGTATCAAAAAGTAAAAAATCAGAAATAAATGAAGTTCACTGGCTTATTCTTTAATTTATTTTTTAAATATCTGTAACTTTAAAAGAATTAAAATATATATATTTTACAGTTTAGTCCCGAACTAAGAAAATATTTTAGATTCAGTTCATTTTTCTGTTCCATCTAAAATAATCGTTTTTTTTTTTTTTTTTTTTTTTTTGTATCGGAATTCTGAAAAAAGTGTTTTTTCCAAAATATTTGTATGCACTGCAACTACATTTTAAACTAGGAAAGACGGAAATTATGTATAGCAACTTAAGAAAGACATAAACCATAAAATTCACTATTTACTTACAAAATCCTCACAGGGTTCTATCTGTATGATATTTTGCTGTTTTCTTTAGAGAATTTTCTTTAACCATGACATTTTAAAGTTGAAAGCTCTCTGTAACATTTTAAAGCATCGATTATTTTGTATTACCAATCAAATTTATCTTAACCTTTATAAAAGCTATATTGTGGATAAAAAATAAATTTATATAAAATAGCAAAAAATAAAAAGAAATTTCTGTTCTCCCAATGAAGAATCAATTAGTATTGCATCCACGTGTAGTTTTCTCCATGCATCTTTCTTTCTGTTTCCAACTCAGCCGCTTCAAAATACGTGCTCAAACCGCAACCAATCGTTGTTCCGAATTTCCCCGGCAAAGTATTACGTCACACATCAACCCACGCACACCTTTCCAGTGTTTTACTGTTTCATCATTTCGTTCCAAAACAGCTCCGACTGAGGAAGGGAATGTAAGCATTAGGTGGAACTGCAAGCAGAACGTGAAAAGAGAAGGCTAAATCGAAAGGATATAAATCATATAATTTTTTATCAAATCCATATACTTCTTAGACTCACATAAATAAAATTTGTGTTTATCAAAATTCATAAGATAACAATGTTTATGTTTTCTGATGGCTTAAATAAATAGGATATGTTACAGAGTCAGAATATTGTTCTGGATTCAAATTTAGAAATTAATATTGCTTAAAAAATATAAAGGGATGGTCCTTTAAAGACGTGAAAATAAAATCACCTGTTGCCGTGATGGATCATTGCACAGCATATAAATGCTGAAAGTTTAAAAATCATGTAAGTTTTGATGGATTACATTGGAGATTTAATATTAAACAGCTCTCATCATAATTTGACATTTATAAATATCTGCAAGACTATTGTTTAATACTACATGCAAATGCTAAATGAAATATAAAAGCAGTTGAAATAAGCTTTTTTTATTTGTGCAGTATTCAAATTAAACTGATAACTTTTATTATAAAGAAATAAGATGTGTTGAAGATAATTAAAAATACAGCGAAAAAAAAGTGCTTTAATTTTCATAATTTTATAAAGCAGCAGTGAGAGACGTATCTGCAAACTTCATCATATTAATATAAATATTTATCATGGATACAAATAAAAAGTGATACGTTTTGGTGTTTAGTTGTTACAAGAAATCTGCACGACATCCAATTCAATTCACAAGATCATTTTTCAAAATGCGAATGGAAAGAACCCAGACTCTTTTTTCTCTGTTATTTCTCTGTGCTGTCATACACTATTCAAACGGATTCTTCAATTTCTATCTGCAAAGACGGGAGGTTCTGGCTTTATTAGGTAAGTTGTTAAATATTTATTTGAGTACATTTTACTGTACAAAACTATTTGTAAAAATGTTTATAAATAACAAAGTAACTATTCAGAGATATAAATTTGAGAGGTAATTTATAAGAGCGTTTTGAGTGAAAAAAAATTAATTAGTTGAAGAGAGTTTTATTACTTATTAAGTTTGACATTGAGTATTTTCACTGTAAAATGGCCTAAAACAAATATAATAATGTACTATATAAACAAATGTATTTATTTTATATAAATATATCTGAATCAATAACTTAAGCAATTTTTTTTTACCACTTTTAAAAATCTATCATTACAGAATTTTTTGTGTCGAACAAATTTTATCTTTTAACGCTTAGCTAATGAATGCCGATTGCCAACTTTTATTGACTAAATATGTGTTGTTTCCAGTTGGATACCAGTATTTTTGCGTAGAAAATTGTAACCACAAAATTTGAGCAATTAAATAATGTAAAAAAAAAGTTTGTCAAGTGTTGTCAGAATAATAATAATTGAAAACAAGACATTTAGACAATACAAATTGGTTTTTACGAATAGGGCGGCATTCGTTAGCTAAGGGTTGAATCAATACTTTTATGTTTTATAATTGTTTTGTGACCTACAAATGACACATTTATCATGTGTATTTTGATATTTTTACAAAAACGTAATGATACATTTGAATTTTGTTCAAAACTTTACTGACAGTTTATAATTCTAATAAACAGGCATTTAAAAAAATATTAATTACTTGAAATAATTGATTTGTGATGTGTGTGAAACAACGCAATATTTCCAACTCACTCAGTCAAATAACGTGGCAGAAATATAGAATACCTTTGCATCGATTTTTGTGACATAAATTTTTATCCAATAGTGAAGTATTATACCTTATTTAAGAAAATGAATGCAAGTCTTACATTCAAAAGAATTTTAGAAAAAGCGAAATCACTACCAAACACATGTTCTCCTCTTTACGGCGTGGTGAGTATAGTTGCAAGAAAACAAGTTTTACAGTTAACGCGCGATGGGTTTTTTCGGCTCGCTTAGGATTTTGTTTTGTTTCGTTTTGCTTTTGTACAGTTAAAAAATAAAATTTCCTTCGTTGGAAAAATTTTAAATTATTAAATTAATATTTTCATTATCTATTCTTTATGCAGATATTATTACATTAGAGTATTTATGATTATATTGTAATATAATGTGTATGAATATATATTGAACTAGCGGCCCTCCCTCGCTTTGCTTCGGGTTAACCTTGAAAACCTTCATCTCTTTGTGTTTTCTGTAGACCTTTTTAATGTGTACAATAATTAGTACATTATTTTGATAAATCTTGTAGGGTTCAGCCTGCGTTTGCAATGTATAAGCGGAAAAAATGAAATTATTTACGACATCACATTAAAAACCTCAAAAATAACAGTATTTCTCCACTATTTAATGGATGTTATTATACATATAAACCTTCCTCTTGAATCACTCTATCTATTAAAAAAACCGCATCAAAATCCGTTGCGTAGTTTTAAAGATTTAAGCGTACATAGGGATATAGGGACAGAAAAAGCGACTTTGTTTTATACTATGTTAAGAAGATGCAGCCATTCAAAAAGAGAAATTAAAACTGTTTTAGAATATATTGGTGTGTGTATGAAAAAAAAATCATAGTTGTCAGCACTGTCTTAAGTAGCTTATAAAGTCTATATTTTTCGGTATGAATGCATTGTACTCTGAAACATATATATATATATATATATATATATATATATATATATATATATATATATATATATATGTGTGTGAATTTAAAAGATTATTTATATCATAATCGATAAAAAAGTACACGAAAATTAAATGATAGCATTTTAAATAATAACTTCAAAGACCGTGCAATTATGGAATATTCTCATTTGTTTTTGAAAATTCCTGGGAGTGAGCCGAAACATGTCAAACAACCTAATACATGTTAGTTTACTGTGTATTTATTACGTTGTTAATTTACACCTTTTAGCATTTAACAGAAATATATTATTACAAGGTGTTATAATTTATTATATTATTATTATAATATCATAATCGAATTCAAAATTTTTAGAAATAACTCTATTTAAATAAAAGGTGAATTTTTTTCCCCAATTCTCTTTTACATTTCATTTGATTTTCTATATCTCCAAGTCAAGATTTCATAATGAAAAAGTAAATATTATTTGTTTTCTTTGTTCAATGGATTATTTAACATAATCTATAAATAAGACTAATCAATGCGTGAACTTTAACATAGATTTTTATTTAATCAAATTAAGATATGTTTGACTTAATCCTTTTAGGAAATTTCTCAAATGGAGATTGGAATTTATTTCCTGTAACGAAATTTAAATCCATAATATTCAAATGTACTTAATAAAGATAGTTTAAACTAGTATCAGCTCTTGACACAAATACTTTAAAAAATTAGGTTATTTTATGCACATACTTTTTTTTATTGTTCTTCTTTTAAGGCGATAGAATTTTGTAAAGATTGCATTATTCTTACAATTGTAATTTAATGCATTTTATCTTTCATTCATACAAATAGGTATTCAAAAATTATTTATTTATTATAACAGAGTCATGAGTAATAATTTCAGAAACATCTTCACTTAAAAACAGATTTATTAACTACAATCAACCAAAAAAAGACGTAATTTTGGGCCCAAATTTGGAACTCTGTTTATAAGCCACGATATTAGTGTAAGAATCTATAATCTTTGTGACACGTGTTATTTCTCCAGATTTTTTTTTATATTGAAGCTGTATCAACAGGGTTAAAAGCTACACTTTTAGTGTCTGAGATTTTTATCGAAATTTGATCTGCAAATTGAACAATAATCTATAAATAAAATTTAATAGAAAATATGATAATGAATTTACAGTCTTCTACGTCTTCACAGAAAAAAATCCTTATTTTCTAAACGCTTACGTCAAACATTATGTACGAAGTTTATATTTACATTATAAATGTTTTCTCTTATAACAAATTTGCTTTTTATTCAAATTTTGACAGATGAAAATAAAAATAACTTATATGACTACGCTTATATAGTAATTAACATTAGTCTTTACGTTACAATTTTTAATATTTCTAAAATTTTCAGTCCATATGTTTAGCATTTTATATTGTTTTAATATAACTTAATAATTTAAATGTGTTTCGTATTATACGCCCGCAAGAAAATATCTTGTGAATTGGACTTCTCCACACAGTTGTAATCATTCTTAACAGAAAAGAAGAGACGTAAAATAGAAATTTCAAATACAAACTTTTGTGAAATGTAGCTTTTAAAATTAATTTATAAAGACTCAAACAAATTAAAAAATTGTCATTTACAAACGAAAATCATTTTTTTTAAGAAATATTCTGTTATTTTTCTAAAATTGATTTAAATAATAACTTCGATATTTTATCAAACTTTCATCATGAACATGAGAAACTGATACCTTGTTGAACATTGTTATCAAACATTTGTAAAAAAAACAGTCTAACATATTTTTAAACAAATAAGCACTTTTAGAAAATAATATTTGAAAACCAATTTCATTTTTAAAATAAATCAATTTTTCAAAAATTCGTTTTAGCTCATGGGGCCCAATGAATTTCAACAGGTATTTCAATGAAGGGAAAAGTTTTTTTTTCATATTAATGTTTCTAGTTAACAATCAGATAATATCTAGAAGAATTAAAATAAACTTTTAGTTTACATTCATTTTTAGTTTTAGGAACGTTTTTAGTCATAAATGTTTTTAAAGCAATACTTCAGATAAAGACTTTACGTATTATCTTCATCGTTAAATCTTTTGCAATACTCATTACATTTGTATTATTTACATTATTATTGATATGCATTATTCATAATAAGGAATGAATTTTTTTATGGGACAAAGATAATCCATAGAAAAGTGTTATATTTTCAAGCGCTTTAATATTTCTTTAGCCAAATGTTTATAATCAAGAATTAGCTTCGTGGTTTGTTGGTGTAGATAATCATAATCATTGCAGATAGTGAATCTCATTGCAATAGTTAAAAAACATATAGTATTTTTGATAATTTGACTCTACAGGAATTATTATGTGAAACCAGCCTTCATTTCTACAACGTCAAAAAAATTCGTAAGTTACAGAATTTTTCCGTTGATTACATTTCGTTAAAACGCAAACATGTCCGCTTTGATTTCCCATTTTCTCTCAAAATACAGACAATTCATCCATGTAATGTAACAATCACCTGAAGTCCTGCAATCTAAAGCTGCGTTTTTGTCAAATTATAAGGATGTTCCGGCAACTGTGCTGCTTAGTACTCTTTCGTATCAGAAACGGAATTTTTACGTATGTCTCTTTTTTCACAAAAACACGAAAAATTCGCAAACCGAAGTTCAAAATTTTCCAAATTCTCAAGTTAAAAGACGGAAAGTTCTTCAAATAACAGAAAAATTTCTTCCAATTACAGGAGTGTTCCGGCAGAGGTGTAATACTTACTATAGAATAAATTGACCTGTGTGTATAGCATAGCATTTATCGTTCATTTAGAGGGAACACAAAGGAGTTCGGTTAAAGTACTGTCTATTAACAATGATTGCAATACATTTCCGTTTATTGACGGAAATTCCAGAAAGGGAACTTTAAACTGTGCTATGCATTTCCTAACTGTACTAATTTTTAGAATTCTTTGTAGTATATGTACAAATCTATATATCATATATTATATATGATCTACAGACTTGTACAATTTTTTGTGCAGCTCTATATAATATATAGCTTCACAAAATAATTCGATTATTTTTCTGAATATTGTTGGTAATTACGGAAATTGGGTTTTTAAAGGTGTTATAATTATTCCAAATTGTTTACTTAGACATCATCTTTCGCTTTTTCAAACGGTAAAGATTTGTAAAAGTATTTTGGAAGTGTTGGAAAGTGTTACATAATCTATGCTTAACGCCCAATATTTAATTCTTGTTACTCCTTATCGCAAGATGGGTAAATTCTGGTCATCTCTCTCCCACTTACTGATTTTCGTGAGAGAAGACTCTCCACACCACCAATTTTACGTGCAGGTTTGTGGTTTCACACGCAATGTTCCCAAGAGATCCATCATACTGACCACGCTTCATGATGCTAGATTTCGATATTCGGATTTAAATCAGTGCTTTAAATCATGATGTACTACTGGTTCAATTTTAGGAGTTGTTATTTGAAACTTAACTACAGTTTTTAATATATATCTGTTTTTAAAAATATGCTTTTTCTGACAATATGAAAATAATTTAGAAAATTTAATTTGTTGAGGAAGAAAACATATTTCCACAATAATGTTTGCAGTTAATGTTCAGTTAATGTCTGGTATAATCAAAATAAATAGCACTAAAGTACCAGAATAGTAATTCTTTTAGGACATTTCATCCATTTATCTTGAGAACAAAGGAGCTATTCATTTCTAGCTGGCCATTAATACCTTCTCAGAGTCTTTATTTCTAAAGAAGTGTGACGAATTCTTTTCTTTGTGTAACGAAGCATCTGAAACTTCTTATTAAAAGAAAACGAAGTAGAAAATGCTCAGTACTTGTTGTATACAGTGTTAAACAAGCGAATAATAAATGTAACTTAAGTAAATAACCACAATGTGTTTAAAACTAGTGCATTAAATTTAATTTATGGGTGATGCAAATGTCTCGTGTTTTTAGAAATTAGTTTATTTCCAGATGAGTGATTTCTGAAAGTTTAATATTACTACTATCATTCTTAGAAGATATAACAATAAACAAAAGTATTTAACTCACTTTAAAGCGTGAAATAGATATCAATGATTTAATTTAAATCACAACCGTTTCAGTCACATTTGTGACCATTAGGGGTAGATTTAACGGTTTATGAGTATTAGGAACGCATTTTTTCCCCCAATCTCTATATCTCCCCCCGAATGATTTGTTATCGGTATCTTAACTATTTTCCCCATATCTATTTCTCTTTCTGTTGCGTTTGTATTAAGTGACCAATTTAACAGATCTTCGATGTTTTATCCGCCTTGCATGAATCCAAATGAACTTTAAAGAAAACAACAAAACAGAAAAAAGGAAAAGAGGGAAAAAATAGCCTAGAAAAACTAACAAAATGGATGAGCACGACGAACTGAAACTAAACCAAAATACAAAATACAAAATACACAATGTTAAAAATCACCTCCTTCCTAAGGCATTCAAAAAACGTTTCGGGAGCATGTCATGTTCGGGAGCATGTTGGGTATCTCTATTAATTATCTAATAACCTTTATTACCAATCGGAAAATCATGTATGCAATGACATAGTTTCATTTAATATACCGAAACTTTAGTTGAATTTTTTTTGGGAGGGGGTAATTTTTAACGCTGCGTATTTTGCATTTAGTATTTTAGTTTAGTTTTAATTCGCCAAAACAGATGATGCTGATTCATTTTGTTAAATTTCTCCGGCTGTTTTTTTCCTCTTTTCCCTTTTTTTGGTTGGAGTTTTCTCATGCAAGGCGAGTGAAACATCGAAGATCCGTCAAATCTACCACTGATGATTGGATATCTTCTAATAATTAAGGGAGTAGTGTTCATCCCATCTTTTATTATTATTATTATTTAATTATCAACTAAATTTAAACCTAACTTCATCTTTGCACTGGTTCATACATTTAGGTTTAAAACAATTTTTATTTTCGTAAAAATATTCTTATAAATTTCCAATGTAATAACGTCATGCTGTCTAGAAAGTGTCAAAAGCTAATATCACCTAATGATGCTTTTAATATCTTAGCCTAAAATCCGAGGAAACGAAAATAGATTGTTCTGATCTTACAAGTACTCTAAAAGTATTGTAAAAATACATGACAGAAAACGGATACCTGGCGTTATACGGCATCAGTAGCATTTTGCATGTTGGACCCGTCACTTGTTCTTACATTTATTTTATGTGTGCTTCGAATTATTTTTGCGGTAGACCTTCAAGGCATGTTACTTTTAATATTGTGCTCGTGACAAGAATCGCCATTAGTATCTTCAAAACTCCAGATACCTTCGAAAGTTTATAGAAACCTTATTCACATAGTAAATGATGCCAGAAAACGGATAGCTTGCGTTATACGGCAGCACTAGCATTTTGCATGTTGGACCCGTCACATGTCCTTATATTAATTTTATTTATGCATCGAATTATTTTTGTGGTAGGCTTTCAAGGCACGTTGCTTTTAATATGGTGCTCGTGCAAAGAATCTCCATTATTGCCATTAGTATCTTCAAAACTCTAGATACCTCCGAAAATTTATATAAACCCTATTCACACAGTAAATCATGACAGAAAATGGACAGTTGGCGTTATACGACAGTACAAGCATTTCGCATGTTGGACCGTCACATGTCCTTTCATTTATTTTATTTATGCATCGAATTATTTTTGTGATAGACCTACAAAGCTGTATGCCTTCCCTGATTTTGAAGGCATATGAGCAATCATATGAGCCCATATGATTGCTCAAAAGCAGTGGCAAGGTGTGGATCACGGATCTGGAAGCATTCGAAAGCAGTACTTGTAGCTGTTGAAAGATGGCTAGTGCGGCTAAGTCCACTGGAAATTGCCCGAATCGTACAGTAGTTTCCAATTTCATCGTAATTGCACTAATAATCTGGAGAATGAAAATCTTATGCTTCTTATATATATTAATCTTCAAAGATTTTACTTTATGAGAGTCTTAAAGTATTCAATCATTTATTGAATGTCACTAAAAATTTACTTTATCTCAATGCCCAATATGGAAATTTAAATAAGCATAAGAAATCCCAGCAATATATGAAATTCTAATTTTGCTTGTTAAATAAATTTATGTTCGTTAAAACGTAAAACAAATTATTTTTGATTATGCATAATTTGGAAAAATCTTAGAATATACTGCTAACATTTCAGGTAACTTAATCGAGTTAAAACAATGTCCATATGTATTGATTGTTTTGGTTTTTGTCAATTTAAATATCATTCACATCTCAAATGTATTATTTAATTCGATATATATATTCTATATCGGAATTATATATTCTATTCAGGAATTAATACCAATTGTTATTTTGAAATAGTCTTTTATTTAACACTTAATTTTAAAAGTATGCAAAAGCAATTAACATATCTATTCAAATGATTCAACGGGAATTGTAATAAAAAAGAAGGGATAAATAGTACTTTTTCCCATAAATTAGATAAGAAACATTGCGAATGTTCCACGGGAAAAATTTATTAGACTTTCGTAAGATCAATGACACTTGTTTCTGTCTTACTCGCACCTTTCATTTCCTTTTTTTGCAAAAGACTTTTTCGGTTTATATTCCTATATTCTTCTATATTTAATTATTATTATTTTTTATATTATTTTCTTTTTAGACATTTAATGCAAATGTACTCTTCGGTTATTTTAATTATCGGGAAGAACTTTCAATTTTAATAAGTTTTTTTACACAAATATTTTCTTTTATTTAGGCAACTTTTTTTTGCATATTTTCTCTTCAAAGCTCAAATAGCTTAGTTTGAAATTTCTTATCGATGGATAAAAGGAAAGACACCTTCTAAACATGGAGTTGTTAAACTTTATGTTAAATGAGAATAAGTTTGTCGCAGAAATATGAAATATGATATGATGTTTGTTGGTATCCAGTGTATAACAACTAAATAATATCGTATTAAAATCTTTTTAATCATACAAATTTACCAAATTATGAAAAAACGAGTTAAATGGCGGTATTAGAAATATATTTCCGTAAATTATGCCATTCTTTTAGGTTTACATAGGTTTTAAGTGTGCATTTTCATGACTTTAAATCCAAATTTAATACTATAACTTAACATATTTGGAACAAATTAAATTAATTGGAAAAAATTGTAGAAACGTTTCCACATACAGAAGAAAGGTTTACAAAAATTCAGTTTTATATTGTAGTTTCCAATGATTCTGAAAATATTTTATGTTTCTTCAAAAAATTTTAAACGAAGAATGAATCAAAACGTTAAAAAAACAAGCAGTTTTCAAAATTAATGGGATTGTTTTTCCGAAAATTATGAGCAGCCAAGGGGCCTTTTCATTTCAGAAACGTCTCCGCAAGCCCGAAAACATATTGTTTTCTAAAGTTTCTGATTGGTTCTTCTCCAAACGGTTTTGAAAATACAGGAATGGTTTTCGAAATCATGGATTGCACTAAATTTCATTAAAGAGTATTCTACTTTAGGATAGATTTCTGTATTTCTGTATTTCTGTACGCTGTAGACTAACATGTTTTAATGATAAATTTGCACTAAACCGTAATTTATTTTTTGTAACGACGCAAAATTTCGTCTTTTGTATGTGAAATTTTGACTCACATTACACTTGCCTGAATTATTAAGAGTTAAATACGGCACCAAAAAAAAAAAAAAAAAAAAAAATTCTGTTCAATAACTAATTTACAAAAAAAAAAAAAAATCCTTAACACTTGTTTGATTATTTTGTCTATGCATATTTACGCAGCTGAGATATCTATTATTCGACAAATTTTGATTTTCGCTTATTAGCGACAAAGTCCTAATTCAGCCATTACGTACTTTTCAGTCGTCATCTGAAATGAGTAATCCTTATCTGACCAGATATCAAAAATCAAAATCAAAAATGTTCGGTATGTTTTGGTTCTGCTCTGCATATACATTCCGAGTCACGTGCTTAATCTTTAGGATTCGTTTATGAGTCGTTGTCAAATATTGAAAAAGTAAATGTGAATACCATTAAAGGTTAACAACAACAACAGCAACAACAACAAAACCTTTGGGATCAGGGGTCGAAAGTAGCATGCTACAACTTAGCGTTCTACATTTAGCGTTCTACAAGTGGCGTGCTATAAATAGCGAAACTACAATAGGCACTACTTTTTACAGTAGATTTTAGTGTAACGCGCTACATTTTGAAAAATGTAATGTATCGAGTATCGCGATACAAAAAATCAGTAGCTTGTAGCGAGCTCTGACGCTACTTTTCACGATACTTCAGAAAGAAAAAAAGTACCACTGTAGAAATAAATTAATCGTAACTTTCTTTTTTGGTGAAAAATGTGTTCTGCTCAACAGTTTGCGAATCTCAGCAGTGTTTAGCAATGCATTGCATGAAATCACAGATTTTTTCCATTGACACTTGCCGGTAAAACCAAATGCTAAATCAACAAAGAAATTAACTTTCTTGCTGGTAACAGTTGGTTACTTACTTGTTATTATGTTGTCAAGTCTTAACGCCCGGTTTCTTCATTTGGAATTTCTTTATTTACATATTTCTTTATTGTTTGAATTTAGAGTTATTTATGAGTTATTCTCTACATTATAAAATTAGACAACTAAATATAATTAACTCTCAACAAAATGTAATACAATTAACATATTAAGAGAGTTTTGGAGAGTTAAGAAAAGAAATCTATCGGAAAATGCAAAGGTCAACAGTAATTTTATGTCACATGCAATAATTACTGCAAGAATATAAAATAAAATTTATACAGTGTATGGTTGCGCATAAGTATGTTATATACACGAATAGCACTTTTTATATCATTCCTTCAGATATACGGCTACAGCTTTGTTTTTTTTCGTCCGGAAACATAAGCTGTAGTTTAATGGCTTTTTTTATGTAACTATATTTAAATGTTGATAGAATTACGCAAACCTCTCTTAATTTTTGCTAAGAAATTATTACTATGTGTGTAAACTAATATTTTGGAAACACACACAAAACATTTTCTTGTAAGTTAGTTTAATGTCCTCGGTTATATCGCACTCATTTGATTGTATCCTGGCAGACACGATATAACAAGGGTCACTGCATTACTTAACTTGCATCCTCAATTTCGAGTACAGATTGAATGATACTTCAATAAAATCTGAAAATAGCGAAAGAGTGACAACTTTTGTAAAGTAATTTGTAGTCACTTCTCTTTAAAATAAGTAGTTGTAGTTCTAGTTAACTACATTTTCAATAAAGTAGTTGTGATTGTAGCACACTACAATAAAAATGTAGTTTTTCTGACCTCTGGATCTCTGCTTGCAACAAATTACATTTGCTCAATTATACCGTTTGACCATGGACCTGATTACGGAATATTAATCATAATATTCAGCGCTTTTGCACTAAACGTAAATCTGTAAACGTAAAAACATTTTATTTTTTTCCTAGAGGTAGGGTGGAGGCGGTGGCGTCCCAAACAAAGCGGATATTTTCTATAATTTCTATAATGTTAATTTATAAAAACAACTGTAAAAAATATCCGTGAATTCAACGAATTTTATTGTTGATTATATTTCGTTAAAACACACAACCTTCTGCTTTGATTTGTCTATTTTCCCGCTTCCCCCGCTCCCCCCCCCCCCAAAAAAAAAAATTACACATATTTCATCAATCTAACGTAACAATTGCCTGAAATCCTCCAATCTAAAGCTGCATTTTCGTCAAATTATAGGGATGTTCCGGTAACTGTGCTGCTTAGTACTTTTTCGTATTAGAAAAGGAATTTTTACGTATGTACATTTTTCCCCAAAAACACAAAAAATTCGCGAACGGAAGCTCAAAATTTCTTAAAATTATCTAGTTAAAAAACGGAATTTTCTTCAAATAATAAAAAAAAATCTCTTATAGTTACAGGCGTATTCCGGCAACTTGCTGCCTGTACTTTTTATATTTTTTGATTAAATTATCTTTGAAAATGTACAACATTAATTTTTTAATTTGTAAAAAATCAACTAATTTTATTCAAATTTAAAAATATTGTTCTTTTGTATTAATTTAAATTCACATTTAGTTTTAATATTTCTTAAAAAATGATGCACGTTTTATGAATAAATATGATGTCACTTTCGCATTTAAAAGCCATATATTAACAGTTTCAAATTTAATGCATTGTTTATATATTTTTTTTAATTCTTTTTTTAGCAGTATAGTTTTATTTATATCGATTTAAGCATCAAACTTCCGAAACAAAAAAGGCGTAACGCCTGAAACGCTTATTTTTCTTTATGACTATAAATTTTTTTGACTTGAACATTTATAAAGTAATAAAAACAATAACTTTTGTAAGAGAATTTTATGATCTTAAGTTATTGATCCATATAAATGTCGACACAGAAATAGATGATGGAATAATTTTAGATGACAGTCTTGGGAGAAAATGATGGATAGAAGGTGGAGAGAAGGCAATATTTATTTATTCTTTCTTCCTCTGCGTATTTTTGATTTATAGGATTAAAGATTGTACAATAAAGCATGGATTTTAAGCGTATGTGATTGAGATATTCTTTTTAATATATTTCAGTTCGAGAAAGATTCAATAAGATTCATTTCATAACCACTTCAGATCATATGTTATTAAATTCAATCTGTTTAGAAGATATGATTTATGATTTCTATTTGCAATACATTGTCTTCGTAAGTGTGTATGATGTATTTATTTTGTATTTCGAATACAGGTTAAATTGATATGCAGTATCGATAGGAAATTTTCAAGATTTCATTTGGAAGTTTTATACAATTACATAAAGCATTGTATAAAACTTCCTTAATTTCAAATTTACCGAAATCTGACAATTTCGTAAATTTTGTCAACATTTGGGAAAAAGACATTTTTTTAAATTTATATTTAATTTCGTTTAAATCCGAAACTATTTTAGTACATTAACGGATGTCTAACACAGTTGTAAACACGACAATAAATGATACAAAGTTAAAATGTCAAATTAATTTAATTTAAATCTTCTGTTCTAAATTTCATAATCTTACAACCCCGATTACATAAAGGTTCATTGGAAAGTTTTGTAAATTATGTTTCTATTTCAGAAAAATATATTTCATTAAGCAAAATAATTGCTTATTCGTTTCATTTACCAATAAAATGTTGTGATATTTATAATAAATACACCCAGATCATTGGAAAAACAATTGTGGTAGCACATGATGTGTTGTGGATCAAGATTATGAAATATTCTTCATCAATCCCTGTTGCGGTCTTTTGATGAAAATAGATTTTTTACATACATTGAAAGTTGTTGACGTATCTGAAATGCTATCAACAACAACCGAATATGTTGAGGATAATTATAGTTTTAATAAGATAATAAGGCACGAGTCTTTTTCCTCAGCGTTTCCCATATTGTACTGTTGAATTACCACAACCTCGTCAGAAAACAATCTCTTTTGAGGGGTATTTTAAATTCCGATGAAGTATGGAGATTGACAATTTGTTAGAAACCCCTTTAAATTCCGATGAAGTATGAAGATTGACAATTTGTTAGAAACTCCATATTTCGCTACTTTGTTATAAATTTAGGTTTTAGATGCAGTCTTTGGGTGAAGGGTGTTTTTTTTTCAACGAAATAGGTTAGGCAATATGACGGTCGATCCTGATGTTCTGAATAGATAACCAAAAATGGAAAAGCACATCGGGATTTATGCTACAAAATTAACATCCACAAAAAGGATACTCGAGCTACTTGCTTTGGTAGGGCAAACAAGTGATTATCACTGGTCTGATCTTTTTGACTTTTAGAGCGAACAAAGATTCAACTCCGCTGACTGATGCAGAACGAAGGCAATTAATGAGTGCAAACCCTCTCTTGACTGCTTGGCTCTTTTGTTGTGATATATTTTTGAAAAAAAACTATTGACATTGTTGTTTTTAGTCATCGACTACTGGGTTCGTTTCGAATGGCAATGACGTGAAAGTTCGTACATGCATGGTTTGCTGTGGTTAAGAGGACATCTGAACATGGGGAAACATTAGACATGGGCAGTGACGAAAATGTTGCCACCGTTACAACCTATTTTTATAACTATGCAGCGCTAACCTAACAAGAACGACCTGGCAAATGATATACCGCTGTCAAGTTCACTTTTCAGACATTTTTAATGCAGATCGAGAAAACGACCTCGCTCAACTCTTAAATCAAATCCTGCGACACACAAGGCATGAATATTATTACCTAAGAAAAACAAAAGGTACAAATAGCTGTATATTTGTTTTTCTAGAATAAAAAGTGCGACTCAGTAAAGTTTTGTAAAGAAAATAACATAATCAACTTTTTCCCAAAAAGAAACGACCATTAAATGAATACCTCTGATGACATCGTATCATACGTATCATAAATTTAGAGCGCTAACATGGATTTCAATATTATTACATCAAAGAATGCTATTTTGCATTACATTACCAAATATGCATCAAAATCAGAAGCGGCTTCTGTTTCGTACAAGGATAAGTTTTCTGGCATTTTATGTAAGATGAACGATACAAATCCAACAATTCAACCAGTTCTAAAACTCGTTACAAGAAGTAGTCCACATATTAAAGAGGTTGGCGATGTATCACAGTAGTCAGGAGGTAACTACAATATATGGCTTCATGAGAAAGACTGAGAATAGATTAACATTGCAAGCAACGAAAGACCATCAAAAACCATGGTTCAGAGATATTGCGAGCGTCCAGAGAGACTTGAGTCTTACATGCTTCTTCAGATTGCACAAATATTTCTCAGTAAATGAAGTCGAATATCATGGAAGAAGAAAAGATGCAGTTGTCAAATTTTTGCTCCTATATCACTCAACCGCGACCCGACTCTGACAAAACAAAATACTATGGGCTACAATTATACCTCTCTGTCCTTGGATAGGTTATCCTGACTTTTTATTCCAAGAAAGCCAGCCGTCTGTGCATCAGTCATCGGATGAGGCATTCAATGATCTAAGTATTGATACATACGAATAGTTGAAATTTCCAGCTGCTAGCATTATAGACTGAGATTCCAGAGAGACTGAAAGAAAAATACCGCGAAACTGATCCGTATGTGACCGCAGCTGCCATATTTTCCGTACAGACAAACTAAAATTCTTTGGAACAACGCATGATCAAGCATGTGAGTGGAAAAGTGAGGCTACTATCAGGAGCGGATGCTTGTGTGAATCCTAGGGCACTTGGGGCACGGCCCCACATATAATTCTATATTCAATTTGCTAAACTTAAACACAAATTTTCATTAAAAATTTTCCCACTTCTGAAAGTTAGGACTTCCGCCAATGGAACAAACTAAGGATACAAAAACTTAGTTTTAAATTATTAAACAGTACAATTAAAAATGAATTTCTTTTTAATTTAAAATATTGTCTCTTAATAATGTCATGGAGTACTGTACTATATGTGGTTAATTTAAAGATAAAAAAATATTTATTAGTCTTAATCACTTCGGCGTTTAAATAAAATCTGCTAATGTAGTCTTTGTTTCATAATATTGTTTTTATTTTATTTTATTTTATTTTATTTGAGATAGAGAAAATGATAATCGAGGTGGTGAGAAGATGATATTTGTGTTTTCTTTTTGATTTATAGGATTACAGAGTGCACAATAAACCACGATTTTTAAACCTATGTGATTGAGTTTTTCTTCTAATATATTTCAGTTCGAGAATGATTCTATTAGATAAATTTCTTAATCACTTTAGATCATTTGTAATTTATTCCAATCTGAGTAAAAGATGTGATTTATGATTTTCGTTTATCATACACTGTCCTCGTAGTTATATCCGACATATCATATCATATATTCTAATACGAGCAAATCTTGTGTGTGGTTATATATATATATATATATATATATGCAAATTTTATCTTAAAACCGGCTCTAACGATTTTGACGAAATTTAGTATCCTACCGTTTTGGGGAACCAGAAAACCATTGGGCTAGGTCACATGTTCGAGACAATTCGATTAGTGGGTCATTTTGGGTCATTTTGTGTCATGGTCTAGCTAATTGTATCTAAAAAATGGTTCAAACGATTTTGACGAAATTTTGTATCCGACCATTTTCGGGCACGAGAAGTCTATTGGGCTGGGTCACATGTTCGAGAACTTTTGATTAGTGGGTCATTTTTGGGTCAACGCGGGTCAAATTAATTTTATCTAAAAAACGGCTCTAACGATTTTGATTAAATTTTGTGTCCTACGAGTTTCGAGCACGATAAAATCATTGGGCTAGGTCACATGTCCGAGAAAATTCGATTAGTGGGTCATTTCTGGGTCATTGTGGGTCAAGATCTAAAAAGCGGCTCAATTTACACTAAATTTTGCATCCAATGGTTTTCGGGCACGAGAAGACTATTGGGATGGGTCACATGTTCGAGAACTTTCGATTAGTGGGTCATTTTTGGGGCAAAGCGGGTCAAATTAATTTTATCTAAAAAACGGCTCTAACGATTTTGATTAAATTTTGTATCCTACGAGTTTCGGGCACGCGAAAATCATTGGGCTAGGTCACATGTTCGAGAAAATTCGATTAGTGGGTCATTTCTGGGTCATTGTGGGTCAATATCTGAAAAGCGGCTCAATTTACACTAAATTCTGCATCCAATGGTTTTCGGGCACGCGAAGACTGTTGGGCTAAGTCACATGTTCGAGAAAATTCAATTAGTGGGTCATTTTGGGCAGGGGTCATGATATTTGAACTCAAATTTAATTTTGACCGAGCATAGCTCGGTCTTCCCTGCTCGTTGATTTTCTTTTCCATTACAGATTATATTGCGTTATATGTATCTATCGATAGAAAAGTTTCACGGTTAAGTTTGGAGCTTTTATCCATTTACATGAAGGATTTAACCTGAAAATTTCTTAAATTATTTTAATATATGAGAAAAATATATTTGTTGGATACTTATTTTATTATTAAATTTATTTTAATCAGAAACTGTTCCGTACAACAGTGTCTGGATCTTGGGTCAAAATGTATAAAAATAATTTTATTGTGTACGTATTTTAAAATATATTTTCTCCGTCATAATATTTTAAATAAGGAAAAAAATTATTTTTTCTTTTCAATCTGAAGATTATACGAAATCTAAAATTATAATAATAATAATAATAATATATATATATATATATTATAATAATTTTATATAAATATATTATATATTTAATATATATATATATATATATATATATATATATAAATGAAAACACATGTGACAAACAATATAGATATTATAACTTTATTCTAATTATTAAAAAAAAAAAAAAAAAAAAAGTATTGGATTTGTGAAAAAGTTTGGCGGATTTATACGTTTTATTTTTTAACATGATTTCACAGTTTTTAAAAATTGTCTGTCCGTGAGTCTGTTTGTCTGTAAGTATGTGTCACAAATTTTGTGGGCGCTCTAACCTACGCAATACTACGTAGAATAGACGAAATTTCATATGAAATTCTATCATTATGTGAACTGGTGCTGATTAGTTATTGGGCAAAAACCCCCAAGAGAGGATGCCGTAAATCAATGCTTTGTTCGATTTATGTGATGTTTAAATCTGTAATTTATGTGCGCAGAATTCAACATCAAATTTTGAATCCTCTTTATAGGTATAGATTGTCATTCAATTTTGGTTGCAGTCATCTAAGAGGAAATGCCAAAATTTGATGATTTGCTCGAAATAGTGATACTTATATCACCAGTTTAAATGCACATAATTCAACGAAACTTCACGCTTAGCATCTTGAATGTGGGAATACATTGTCATTCAATTTTGGTTGCACACTTCTAAGAGAGGGTGAAGAGATTCGTTTATTTGTTCGAAATATATAATGCTTATATCTCCAGTTTAAATGCATGCAAATAAATTTGATTTTCCTGCAGTAAAAGTCTTCATTGTTCACAATTCCATAACAGTATTATGCATTTATATATTTTTTTAAAAACCTATTTTTTAAATCGATGTAATTTTTTGTGCTATTTAAAACATTTAATTGAATTGATTTATATAGAAGAGAGTTTTGTGATGACCACAACAAACTGGTTACATTTATCATATACATAAATAATATCGTTTACATTTCGTAATATAAATTTACTTGATTAATTTAATCTATATAAAATTAATCTCGGTTATGTTAAGTTTCTATAACGGTTAATATGTACAATATGATTTTTTTTTCACTGGTGCGAAAATAAAATAAATCTTGATGACTGAAATAATGGATAAACATCATAGATTTCTTAGGCTGCAGTCTTCCAAATTACAGAATGAACAAACGCTCATCCTGAAAAAAGATGTACGAAGTAAAAAAATAAAAAAAAATTATATATCGAGTTATAGAAGCTGGAAATATATAAAAGTTGAAATGTTTTTGTTTCGTTAGTTGAGAGAGAAAATATTTTCGGAAAACATCCGTATGTTAAGTCTTTTTAATACTTAGAAATCAGACAAATATTTCTGCAACTTTCAATAGCTACATTGCTACATATGTAGGCGCATTTAATTCATATAGGCACTTTGGGTAAATAAATCTGCATCAAAATTTACATTTGCAATTTCCCGTCCATATATGTAAAATGACAAACAAACTACATGATACAGCAACATCAAACGTTTCAATTTCCATTTGAAATCAAAATTGTTTAGAAATAAGTGGTAATAATTTACAAAGATATTTTGTACAGTTTCTTACTTTATCCTTTATTGTGCAATTGCAGTTAAATTCAGTACCTTGAAAACATCGGAAAAGTCCAGGCTAGGATTCGAACCAGGGATCTCTTGGCTGAAACTGTCAATGCTCTACCAACTGAGCAATCCCGGACAAATCTGGCGGATCTAATTCACACAGTTAACCGTATAGATCATAGTATCTGGTATGATATCTGAATCAGCTCAACAGAATAAATCACAGGTAATGGGAACTACAGTAAACGCTGGATACGTGATTACAATTGATTAATTTATGGGTAATTATGGATTTAATTCATCAGTGTTTGTAATAAAAGTTACTACTTTTGATAATGAAACGAACACAACTTTTATTTGATTTACCGTACAATTTTACATCCATGCATAAAAGAAAAATATTTTTTTAATGACGTAATAAAGAATAATTTCTATACTGTTACATAAGGAACACTTTGGGACCAGGAAATATCGATACAAAATCAATAATGACATATAAAAGAGAAACACAGTAAAAATGCTTTCCTGTATATTTTTGTATCTGCTTTAATTACAGCGCAAATCTTAACAAAATGTCTGAATTAAAATTCATAACTATTAAAATTTTCCGAAAACCTATTTATCATTCTTACTTGTAACTTATAAAAACTGTAACCTTAATCATCTCCAAAATAATTCTCATTCTACAGCTGAACCTACATAAAGTATTTTCTTGATGTTAATTACTTTATGTAAATTTAATCAAAATTATTAAAATCAAAAACTAGTTAAAATTTCCGAAAACATATTTATCACTAATCCTTTTATATGTAACTCATTATAAATATATTCCTTGATCATCTCCAAAATCATTTCTTATTGTATAACTAAATCTAAATAAAGCCTTGCCTTAATGTTAATTACTTTAAAGCTTAAAGTTTACTATTTATTTAGGTAATTTCTTCCAAGCCGTTACTATGCAAGCCATAGAGAAAAGGATTTAGAAAGGCACAACTCCTTTCTAAGTAGAGAGAAAACGCCTCTCATCCTCTACGGCCCATTTGCCTAATTAGGTCCTTTCAGAAAAGCGTCGATATTTTAAGTCGCCCTTATATTCTTCGCCGCTTTCGAGTTATTCTAACTTGTTTTTCTTGCGATCTTCTCTCCTGACTGGTTTATCTGGTCGTTAATTAATTTGCAAAGTGATTTTCTAGGATAAGATTTTACAAGTAGAAAGGTGCAAGTGTTGAATATGAAGAACTTTTAAAGACGTATCCTTACAACCGTAAGAATTTTATAAACGCTTCAAAAGTTTCATGCTCGTCTTATGGTGATGGAAACGCTAAGACTATGTAGTTTTATGAGTTCAAATATGATGTTTTTAAAACTCTTTACGGCAATGAATTTTGATAGTTAAAAAAGAAACTAATTAGTAGCTGCAAGTAGCTAATTAGAATCAAAATAAATTTTACAAGTATTTAAAAAAGGAAAAAAAGTTCAGATAAAATATTTTTCAGACACATCATAGCAATATAAAAGAGTCCATCATGCAGTATTTTCTCACTTGTTGTTAAAAAGTTAATAAACGCTGAAGTTAATAATAAAAATGTAAATTTAATTTATGTTTCTAGATCTAAATTATGTCAAAAGAAGATTCTTCGTTAATTTCGATTTTCTTTTTCTCTTCCTATCTTCTTTCCTGACTGGTTTATCTGGTCGTTAATTAATTTGGAAGGTAATTTACTACGATAAGAACTGAGAAGAAAAAATGTGAAAGTGTAATATGAAGAAGTTTTAAAGACGCATGCATACAAGGGTAAGAATTTTATAAACTCTTGTAAATCTCCATGCGCATCTTACGGTGATAGTAACGCTTAGAATAAGTAGTTTTATGAGTTCAAATATGATGTTTTTAAGCTTTCTCCGGCAATGAATTTTGATAGTCAAACAAGGAACCATTTCTGAGATGCAAGTAGCTATTTAGAATCAAAATAGACCTTACGCGTATTTAAAAAAGGAAAAAAGTTCAAATAAAATATTTTTCAGACACATCATAGCAATATAAAAGAATCCATCACGCAGTATTTTCTCACTTAAGAGTTAAAAAGCGTTCTAATTAATAATAAAAATTATTTTTTTTTTATGTTTCTAGGTCTAAATTGTGAATTTCAAGCTATTCAAAGTTGTTTTTTCTTGCGATTTTCTCTCTTGACTTGTTCATCTGGGTTGTAATTAATTATGAAGGTGGTTTTCTACGATAATATTTTAAGAATGAAAATGTGCAAGCGTTGACTATGAAGAACTTTTAAAGACGTCTGTTTACAAGTGTAAAAAAAAAAAAATTATAAACGCTTGAAAAGTTTCATTCTTGTCTTATGAAGATTGTGATGTTACTTTTTTTTTTAGCACTGATTTTATTTTAGCATTTTACACTACGCATTTTAATAAGTGCAAAACTGACATTTTTAACTTTAACCGGCATTATATTTTAGTCGTCATAAGAAAACAAAATCTGAATTGAGCTAATCTATTTAAAAACAAAACCTGAATTGAGCGAAACTATTTAAAATCAAAATGCAATTAACAAGTATTGGAAAAATAAAATAAAAAGTTCAAATTAAAGATTTTTCAAAGGCATCAGAGAAGTATAAAAGTGTTGAATACAAAGGCATTTTCTTCCTTGTTTCTAAAGTGTTAATAAGCGCTGTAATAAATTACAAGAATTTAAGCTTAATTTATGTTTCTAGTTCTAACTTATGTCAAAAGAAGATTCTTCGCTAATTTCTAGACATTTTAAGGAGTTTCTCTTGCAATCGTTTTCTTCTGACTGGCTTATGTTTTTGTTAGTTATTTTGAAAAGTGATTTTGGGGGATAAGATTTTGGGGAAAAAAATGGTGCAAAGTTCAACATGAATGATTTTTAAACATGCATGTTTACACAAAAAGTAAAAACTCGAAAAGCGTCAAGCTCGTCTTATGGGGATGGTAAAGCGTAGAGTATACAGGGTGTCCCAAAAACATTGATATCGGCTTTTATTCCTTAAATATTGATCATACACATATATTATAAATTACAATGTTACGGAAAAAAAAGAGACATAATTTTATGAAATCGATTAAAATGTTCAGAGGATTAAATTTAAAGAAATACAAAATTTTAATTTTCATACGGCCCCCGTACAAAAAATTCCCCAGTGAATAAAATGTGCCCCATGTACGAAATTTCAGCATTTTATCATAAAAAGTCGCAGATATATGTTTAAACAATGTTGGTGAGGAGTTAATCATGAATTAAAATGTACATGTTTACAGCTACAGTATGGGTGACACGACGAAGAAATGCATCATAAGGAAATAAAACAAGGCTTTTATCTTTAGTTTTATTTACAAATTTACAAAACTATGATTCCTGAAAAGTACCTTAAAATTTTACATGATGAAATACAGAATAAAACTTGGAAACGAACAATAAGACATGAATATGTCGTTAATGAACACTAAAACAGCTTAGAAATGCTTGATAGAAATGTAAACGTTTTGAACAAGCTTTGTAATCTTTGCGTAAAGTTATTATTTATACGCAGTTTAGATACTTTTGTATTAATAAATAGCACAATTATTATTTATTTATGCAATCACTGTTTCTTTCGTAATTTGTATATGACCCATGAAATGCGATCATCCCGACATGAATTTTCCCTTTTGTGAACTCATATCCAGCCATCTAAGAGTGGTTTAAGTAAGCATTTATGTATTTTTATATATTTGCGACTTTTTCTGATAAAATGCTGAAATTTTGTTCTATGTTTCTAATTTTGTTCTACAATTTATGACCCTATTAGTGTCTGGTACACATTTTACTCACTGGGAAATTTTTTGTACGGGGTCCCTATAAAAACTTAATTTTTTTATTTCTTCCAATTGAATCCCCTAAAAAAATTATTTTTTTTTTTCAAAGTTACTTTGTAATTTATAATATATGTCCATGATCAATACTTAAAGAATAAAAGCCGAGGTAAATTTTTTGCGACACCCTGTATAGTTTTAAGAATGGAATTATAACGTTTAAAACTATTACCGGCGCTGAATTTTCATTGACATAAAGAAAAACAATTTTTAGCTGAAAACAGCTAATTTCAATCAACATAATCTGTATACGTATTTTTAACAAGTAATATTAAAAAAAAATTCAATTCAACCTCTACTTAGGTCAAAAATGTTTTGTTTTTTTTTTTCCGGCGATCTACACGCTGCGCCACTGACGGTATTTATTCCTAAATTTTTATCACGCTAAATATCTTTTATATAAGAGAAATTTATTTTCGAGTACGGGAGAATTTCCTTCCGTCCCAGGTGAGGCTCAATCCTGGGACACTAGTGGTTATGAGCTCAGAGTTTAACCGACTACACTATCAAGACTTGTGAGTGAGTGCTTTTAAATGGAACTAATGTCTGAAATAAGTCGGCTGCGTGTTGATATTTTTTCTCCCATATAAAATTTTAATTAATTAATTAAATTTAATTATTGAATTAATATTTGAAAAAACTGTATTAACATCAAGTGTCATCCACTACAAGTTTAAAAAAATGTATTTGAACTTGAGTGGATGAATAAAAAGTATTTTATTAACGATTGAAAATTTGAACAAGATATATAAATATATATAGGAAGAATGTAAACTAATAGTAGGAATTGAGAAAAAGGAAAAATGCTCAGATAAAAGATTTTATAGAGGCATCATAGAAATATAAAATAACGCATCGCATTATACGAATTTAACCCTTAACTGATGTGGCAGAAATTGTCGCTTAGCTACTAAGCGAACTCTGAGACCGGTTGATCGAAATATTAATAAAAAGCTCTATTAACTTATAGGATATTGCTTCTGTACAAAATTTTACGTATAGTACTATTGTAATTAAAATCATCTATTCAGAAGACTCTAGCGATAGTACTAGGACATCAAACAAAAAAACAATTTCAGTAGCATCTGCATCTATAGTTAAACTAAAAATTACAAGCTAAATGATTAAAATTGAAGAAAGCAGTCTATGAGGCCACTAACAGCAGTTATAAGGGTTAACCTTAACTCATGTCTTTTACGTCTAACTTATGTCAAAAGAAGATTCTTAGGCAATTTCAAGTAATTTTAAGGAGTATTTCTTGTTATTGGTTTAACGCTGTTATGGTCGTTACTGGTTATGGTTGTTAATTATTTTTAAAAGTTATTTTATAGGGTACTTTTTCAGGAGAACATAAAAAACTTTTGAAGACATGTGTTTTCAAGCGTAAGAATTTTATAAACTCTTTAAAAGTTTCATGCTTGTCTTTTGGTGTTGATCATGCTAATTTATTTTTCGAACGCAATTTATTTCAGCGTTGTAAAGAGTGCAGTTTTATGAACGAAAATATAACAAGTTAAAGTTTTTCTGGCATGGAATTTTGTTTGTCAGAAAGAAAATTAATTTTCAGCTAAGAGTATCTAATTAAAATCAAGATAGAACGTACACATATTTAAAAAATGAAAAATGTTCAGGTAAAAGACCTTTTATAAGCATTATAGAAGTATAAAAGTATTAATCATACAGATATTTTCTAACTTAAAAAAAAGTTATTAAGCGCTCTAAATCAACAATGAAAATTTAAGTTGAAATCTTTATGTTTTAACTGGTTTTGTTAAAAGAAGATTCTTCGTAAATTTCAAGCAATTTTAAGGAGTTTTACTTGCGATCTTCTCTCCTGACTGATTTATCTGGTCGTTAATTATTTGCAAAGCAATTTTCTAAGATAAGATTTTAGGAGTAAAAAAGAGCAAGTATTGAACATGAAGAATTTTTGAACGTTTACAAACATTTGTTGCCAATATAAAATAATGCCAGATCTATTGCGAGGATGACTTCTTCAAGCATATATTCTAATATGAGCAAATCTTGTTTGTATGTGTAGTTATATATATATATATATATATATATATATAATGCAAATTTTATCTTAAAAACGGCTCTAACGATTTTTACGAAATTTTGTATCCTACCATTTTGGAGCACCAGAAAACCATTTGGCTAGGTCACATATTCGAGAAAATTTGATTAATGGGTCATTTTTGGGTCACTGCGGGTCAAGCTAGTTTTATCTAAAAAACGGCTCAGACTATTTAGACTAAATATTGCATACTATGGTTTACGGGCACGAGAAGACTGTTGGGCTAGGTCACATGTTCGAGAAAATTCGATTAGTGGGTCATTTTGGTCATGGGTCAATATGGGTCAAACTATTTGTATCTTAAAAACGGCTCAGAGGATTTGAACTAAATTTAGTATCCTGCGGTTTTCGGGCACGAGAAAATCATTAGGCTAGGTCACAGGCGCGAGAAAATCCTATTAGTGGGTCATATTTGTGTCACTGTGGGTCAATCTAATTTTATCTAAAAAACAGCTCAGACTATTTTGACTAAATTTTATATCCTACGGGATTCGGGCACGAGAAGACAATTGGGCTTGGTCACATGTTCGAGAAAATTTGAATTGTGGGTAATTTTGATCATGGGTCATTATGGGTCAAGATTTTTTTTTAATAAAATAAAAGGCATTATAGTAATAATACACAGAGAAAAATATATCGAGTTGAACTCAAAGCTAATTTTGACAGAGCATAGCTCGGTCTTCCCTGCTCGTATATTTTATATGATGAGAGTTAAAAAGTTGAAATAAATTTAAAATATTGGTAACTTAAATTATAACATTACATTTAAAATACTTAATTTAGTTTAACAGTGACTGATCACTATTCAGCTAATAAATAAAACATTTATTTAAGATAGAATAATCAAGAAATACACACATATCGGAAATTTTCTGATAACCATTTAAGTCCACCATGTAGTTTTACGGTTATATGTTAAAATATAATAATGAATAAATAAAACTACCTGCATTGACATCTATTTTGCAACGATTAAAAAAGGGAGCTAACATTAGGCGTTCAAAACTTTATATCTGCATCATTCCTAAATTGCATTTGTTTAAGATGGAAGAATGAAGAAATGTACACATATCAGAAAATTTCTGATAGCCATTTATGTCTACTATTACAGCCAATAAAATATTTTTAAAAGAGCGAGTTTTCTCCTCTTTCCATATTGTTTTAGAACACTAATTAAAAAATATATAAATTATGAAATTAATATTAAAAATATATGTATTGTACCATATAAAATTTTTAATATAAGTTGATTTCTAGAAACTTCAAATATGCGAATCCAAAATTACAAGTAAATCATTCCGCTAAGTAGTTTTAGGGTTTTGTATTAAAATATAATAATAAATAAATAAAACTATCTGCATTACAATCTGTTTTGCAACGATTAAAAATGTATTCAACATTAGGAGTTCAAAACTTTACAGCTACATAATTCTTAAACTGAATTTATTTAAGATAGAAGAATGAAGAAATACACACATATCAGAAAATTTCTTATAGCCATTTATGTCTACTGTTACAGCCAATAAAATATTTTTAAAAGAGCGAGTTTTCGCCTCTCCCCATATTGTTTTAGAACACTAATTAAAAAATATATAAATTATGAAATTAATATTAAAAATATATGTATTGTACCATATAAAAATTTTAATATAAGTTGATTTCTAGAAACTTCAAATATGCAAATGCAAAATTACAGATAAATCATTCCGCTAAGAAGTTTTAGGGTTTTGTATTAAAATATAATAATAAATAAATAAAACTATCTGCATTACAATCTGTTTTGCAACGATTAAAAATGTAGTTAACATTAGGGTTTCAAAACTTTACGTAATTCTTAACCTGCTTGACCAAATATCTTCCCGTTTGGTCCGTAACGGTGCAAAGGTAAAATTTACCGAAAAATGCAACTATGATATCAACATTAGATGTTAGAATTGAAAATGTTAATGTTTGTTATAATTTCAATAAGTAAACGACCCCCCCCCCCCCCGCCCAAACATAATTTAAGAAAAGCATCAACCCCTTCAGCACCAGACGTACACTGCGTACGTTACGATTTCGTTGTACACTCCTACCAGATGTATTACCCGTACGTCATGTATAATATTGAAGTGTGTGGTGTTCAAGAAGAAAAGGGTTTTGTAAATTTCATATGAAATAAACATAATAATACAGTAAAATCTCCATAACGGACACTCCCGAATACCGGACACCTCTATTTAACGGACACTTTTCAAATCCCCACTCCCAAAATCTAAATTTTTGTATGTTTAACCTCTGAATAGCGGACATTCCGAATAGCGGGCAGTAGTTTTGGCGATCAAGGAGGAAAAATTATTTTTTAACCAGAAAGAACATGGAAAAAAGAAAGTAAAACGGACTCTTTTTCAGAATTTTTTCGAATAAGACTTTGTGTTTCAAAAAGGATGGCTGTATCGTCGAAAAAATGAAAAAGAACGAATCACTATTTTATTATATTGCAATGTATTAGGGGAATTTTAAATTCCTCTTATAGTTCAAAAAGCTCCAAAACCCATGTGCTTCTCAAAGAACATCCAATTAAAAAAACTTGTGTTATAGAGCGAATAAAAAAGCCTGGATAACCATTTTTTTAGTGATTAAATGGTTAACTTCCTTTGATAATAGGATGAAAAAACAAAGAAAAGTTCTCTTGTTTTCGGACAGTGCAACTTCTCATCCAAAACATTTTAAATTGGACAATGTTAAAACTATGTTTCCCCCCACTCCCTACAAAGACAACTTCCGTATGCCAGTCCCTTGGTCAAGGCGTTATACACAATTGTAAAGACTGGTAGAGAAAGCTTTTATTAAGCCATATTGTTTCGAAGATTTATTCTATGAATACAGTTGAGAAAAGACTAAAATTAGTTAATGTTCCCAATGCTTTCAAATTCGGATTTCTTCATGTGTAAAAAACATATAACCGGAATGCTTACGACAATGTTTCAGAAAAGCAGGCTTTATATTAAAAGAAAATGAAACACTTATTTCCGATAGAAATGAAGAACTATCGCAATAAGTGAATTAATGAAATGAATCAGGAGTGAAGAAATACCGAAATGTCCATCAACATTGATGATGACCTGCTGAAAAAGAAACAGTTCACGTAGTAGATTATATTCCTTCAGAATCTTCGACAAAAGCTGACTATTAGTGATATGAATCAGATACTGAAACCAGGGTATGTTTCCTGCAATATCGACATTTTCCGAGAAGCGGCCAAACATAGTGAGCAGTTACACATGTTTTTTTCTTTTTTCAAAAAAAGATTATTCAGAAGGATTAAAACTACTGATAGCATTAAAACGTCTCATAGAAAAACTAACTACATGTAACCGCAAGCAAAAGCAAGCTTTTGTAACAGATTTTTTCGCTAAGAATGTAATAAACAGTGGAAAAATGTATGTACAATTTTATTTCAGTTTTATTGCTTAAAAAAGTTATTTTAATTTCTGATTAATTATATAATAGAAGTTCTCAGACATATAAAAGCCAATTAATGAAACGTTAAGCATTTCTCAGCGATTTTGTGAATCTTTGAAGTTTTCCCAATAGCGGACACCTCTGAATAGCGGACAATTTGTGCGCTCCCGAGGTGTCCGTTATTTACAGGTTTTACTGTATATGACAATTTGAAAAAAAAAACACATGATTAATTTATAGACGTTATAGCTAATCTGTTGGTACTAGTGTATTTTTTACATGATTTGCTGCAGACTTAATATTGGGATATCCTTTTTTTGTTTGTTTGTTTTCATGACTGTATTACTTAAAATTATGTCAAATCAGATTTCTGTAGAACCTAATATCTGCTTGTTGGATACTAATTTTAAGCATTTAAACTAGAAAAGAATCATTTCAAAAACAAACATACGATTTTAATTTGAAAGGGATAAAATATTGGGTTTATATTAGCCTTATGTTTTGTTCAACTGACATATAAAATACAATTGTAGTTTAAAATGCATATTTTACACTCATTTATATCTTCAATCGAGAACTCTTTAAATGTAAACTAATTAATTTCTTCCATCCATAAATTAAGACCTTTTTATTTAATCTCACGATCTTTAGAATTATTATTTTCAAAATAAAATTAACTGTTTCACGTAGATGCATTTTCATTTGTTCGTTTTCCTTTTTTGTTTTTACAGTAACCGATGATTTTTATCGAGTTTAACGGCGCACGACATATATTTAGCATCAGGGTCATATATAACGGCTGTTAAAAGGATTAGAGGAAGGTTGTTCACCACCCTTGTCGTAAATAATGGGATCAATGCAGGAAAGGGGACTTTTTCCAGCTAATGGCTGTGTTTAATTAATTAACTCATCAGTTGCAATAATTAACGAGGTAACATTTGACTAAGTTATTAATATTGTTTCGCACACACGCGCAGCACTAATGAAAATTAACGGTGCAATTACGTTTTATGTGCTAATGTGAGTACCTTTATCAAAAAAGAGTCGAAGCGAAATTATTTTTTTTAAGTATACATTGATGTATGAAGGAGAGAAAAAATTCTTCTTACTGACTAAATGCTTATTTCCCATCAATTATATATGCTTTTAAATTGTGATTTTTTATAAACTGAAACTTGATGTCTGTACATCGCATTTGATTCTGAAACATTTAACAACAACATGTTGCATTCTTACTTTTTTATGCTTATTGTTGTATAATTACAACTTCATACTGTGAAAAACCAATCATATGTTTCTTTGCAGCACATAAAACGTATAACATGTATTGGCGATTTTTTCTTTACCAGCACTTTTTATATAACTGTAAATCTAGGACTCCTTTTTGTTTTACACTATACGTCCATTTTTATCAATCATTTACAACTAAGAATAAAGTTTAAGAAGGTAGAATAACCACGTGAAAAATTTTCACTATTAAAAGAATTTTTATTATTTTTTAAGCTGTTGTTAATACAGACAAGTAAAATTGTGCATGCGTGTGTACATATATTATTTTTTTTAAAGAGATTTATTTTATTAGATAAATTTATTGGCTGACAACCGATTTCGTGATTTGGCAGTGTTTTTTCTTCAATTACTTGGTTATGGCAATTGAAATTGTGCATTCTATGAAAAAATATTTATTTCTACTGCAATTTTTCACAGATTTGTATGTCTTTAATTGTATATATATATGAAACGGTGCCCCTGGCGAGTTTTTCACAATATAAGCCACATTTCCTCATTTTTTCTTGATTTTTTAATTGGTTTTTCTATTTTCATGATCTTGCATAAGGGTTTTAGGTTGTTTTGTTAATGATTTAAAAATAAATTGTGGTCATGTTGTTTTAAGTTGGAATTTAACTTGATCTTTGGCCAATTATTTACAAAAAAATATAATGTATGTATACATTTATATGTATATAGTTGCAATAATTAAATATATAACATTTGACTATGTTATTAATATTGTTTCGCGCACACGCATAAATAACAAAAATTAGCAACAAAACAAGATTTTATTTGCTAATGTAAGTTTTTTTTATATGAATAAAAGTTGGAGCGGAGATATTTTAAAGGTGTACATAAAATAATAATAATAAAAACCTGACAAACTATATGTTTATTTTCCATCAAAGCTTTAACACATGCTTTTGAATAACAACGTTGATAAACAAAAACTATATGCTTACTAGTTATATTTGACTCTTAAACATTTCTATAGCAATATAAAATAACAGTTAAAATTAAATTTATTCCACTCATGGTTTTTCGGTGCTTTATTTTTTCAAGTGCTCCTTTTGAAATCAGGTTACTTTATGTTGCAGCCTATAAATTGAATTTCTATATCCTATTTATTTCGATCACGACATAAACCATAAAATAACAGGGTTTTAAAGTTAGGATATCGAATTCAGTAGTGTATTTTTATTTGGTACTTGAGCATGCATAAAGATCTGCGCAACAATATTATGCTTTTGGAAAGTTTAATTTGTGTTTTTGTATAGACTGTTTTCATTGGTAAGTTTAAGAATCATAAGTTAAGTAATTTTTTAAAAGTTTATTTAGATATTTTCACTAAAAAGCCTTTGTTAATATTTTTTTACAAAAAAATTATAATATATATTTTTTTAAATTTATATAAAAATTTTATAAAAATTTATATAAAAATTTTATAAAAATTTATATAAAAATTTTATAAAAATTTATGTAAAAATTTTATAAAATTATAATATATGTATTCGACATTCCATCTGCTAGAATATTTTTTTAATGAGTTTATAACGAATATTGCAATTACAACTGAATTAATTAGATAAAATATATTATTTGTAGAGAAAAAAAAATGCACTTTTTGATGAAATGATATAAATTATAACCTCAATTATTATTTAAACAGAATAAAAAATTACTAAATAAAAATAAAAATGATAAAAACATTTAACAGGATAAGAAACTTACTAAATTTCCCGTTATAAAAAATGATTCAAAATAAAAATTAATAAGTTGATGCCTTCAGTTTTGCTTACCCATTAGATTTCACTATTTAATCAATAGTTACACTATTAATTATGTTTACCCACAATTTACTGTAAATCAATATAATACATGTGGCGTACCATACTCGCGTACCGGACTAGCGTGCCATTTAAATTCCATTACACATTATGCTTAACTTCACACACCCATTCTCTCATTTTTATACACCCTTTCATTTATATTCGCCCTAAAAATTTAGTTCTTACTAATTTCAGTCGAGCGCTTAAATTAAAACAGCTTTGAAAATAGTTAATGATTTAGAAGAAAAGAGTCTTAGCCGCATAACACCTTCTTTAATACGCCTTTTTCTTCCCTCGTCAATTTCGGATTAGAGAGTTCAATTTCGGGTGAATATTTGTAATTTGAAAAGGGGTAGGGAGAATCATCACTTACTTTCGTTATAATAATAATAAAAAAAATCTTATCTTTTGGGAAAGTTTAATATTTTTATTGGTGATGTTAATTTTCACTTTAACAATAATACACCCGCTAAATTTCACGTGATTATATTAAAAATGATTCAAAGTAAAAACTAATATGTTGTTTCTTTCAGTTTTGTAAAGCCATTTAACCATAACTTATACCATGAATTATATTTACCTACCATTCACTATAAATTAATATAATACATGTAGCATACCAGACTTGCGTCAATGTTTCATTTGTTGGAAATATGTCAGTATTACTTCCAATATAGTATACATATCCTGGAAATTTTGACATATATGAGGTATACCAATACTATAGCATTATTGTTATTATAATACAAACAAATTCTAAAATAATCCAAAGAATCCACCTAAGTTGGTGTATCATTGAAAAAAAAATTATACACCAGGGATGGCAAACCCGCGTTCTGCATAATAATCATCTGCGGGTTCATAGGAGAAATTCTGAGAATAAATAAGACGGAGATTACTATTTGGAAATTGTGGTGACAAATAACCCGCAAAATCGCGTTCACCATCACTGTCATATACGAATATTCACCAATATTCAATAAAGACTGGTATATAGTATTTTCGTCATTATCAAAATGTTAAAATGACATTTGTACAAAATTGGCTCAATATTATGTGAAAAACTTAGTCAATAATAGGTCAATATTTACTGTTACTTTATGTATAAAAAATATTTGATCATTAGTTGCAACGTATTGCACTGCGTTTTACACAGTCACATTCACGGGAGAAAACATTTTTCTTTCTGGATCTAGACTTCTTATAAATATTACTTCTTTTTAAAAATAAAAATATTAAAAGGCAGGAAAAAAATAAAAAACAATTTTACAATCCGACAGCAGGTCAGAAAATGTTTCGCAGTTTTGCCTTAGTGATTTATAACTCCATAAACTAGAAAGCTGTATCATTTATATTAAAATTTAATATTTTTTACCTAATGAAATTGAGCAACACCTGTTAAAAATTTCTTTTCATCTCATTGAAGCGAATTTGAAATGTTTTGGAAACAATCGTGATAAATGACATTCATTTTAGAGTTTGACCTGCCAAACAATATTACGTAAGTTGAATATATTTTTCCTTCATTTATATTCAACTAGATTTTTCCCAACTAAATTTGGTTGTTTTTCATTTTTGTAACTTAACTTTTTTTTTCGCTTTCATATCTATTATTTTTTGTTGTTGTTGTTAAATTACATTTATTTTATTTTTTCCATTGCCAGAAAAGGGTAATGTTAAAAAAAGATTAAATATTTCTAAATAAACAAGTCTGCAAAATACCTTTTTCCCCTCAAAAAGCAATAAAAATAAAATATTAAAATAGCTATAAGCATTATCATTTATCACGATTTTGAGCGTAGAAATTGTTTTTGTAAGGTAGTGTTAGGATAATATATTTTTTTATTTAATAAAAGGAGAAGTAATCAAATTAAAGAGAGTATCTACCTATGTATTTTTCTTTTTAAGCGGTATCTTATAATTACATTAAAATTTATATATATTTTTGGAAGGTTATGTTTGTTTGCAGCTATTATAATATAACTAGCTGACCCACCCGGCGTTGCCCGGGCAGACTGTCATTGAAAAATATAACAGTGGAATGGACTTTATATAAAAAAAAGACTGAATAATATTTATTTATACTAAAAATTTGTAAAAAAATTAAATAAGAGCTACAATTCTAAAAGTATAACAGTTACGTTTAAAGTATGAAACGGTCAGGAAAAATTATTAAACTTACTTTTCCCTTTTTACTAAAAATCCATTTTTAATTTTATATTGCTAATTGTATTTTTTAATTTATAAATATTCAATGCTTACAAAAATCAATATTTCAAATGAAAATGTATAAAAAATATATCTATTTTATTGTTAATGCTGACAAATTATAATTACAATTTATTTGCACTATAATCAATAAATCATTGTTTGTTTCCCTTTTATTCCTTGCACCAACCAATGAGATGCGTTTCATTCGGGCGTTGCCATTAGACAATTAACAAATAATCGCGATTCCTGTGCTACATACGATAGCGTAATATATATATATAGACAATAACAAAAGATAAAAATTAAATTGACCAAATAAAAAAAATCAATATCAAATCATTAAAATATCTTATACCCCCTCCCAAATTGATAGGATACGAAATTAAAATATGTAAAGCATTTTTCACGTGTTTTTTTAAGCTGTAATACTAAATAATGCACCACAATTGTTACACTGTTTTTAATAGTATCCATACATACAGATTTATTAATTTTCCTCTCACTTTATAACAACTATTAATTTACTTGAAATCATATTAGCCATTTTGCATTATTCATTACTATGCAGGAATTTCACTAAATAAGAATGAATTAATTTAATTTCATCAAATGAATTTACGTTGTTTATAAGTAAAGGAAATTAAAAAGAGTAATACGGAAATAAAACAGTCTGTCTATTAAATTGTTTTAAAATAATTGTCGCGAAAAATTTTCATAATGTATATACTTTCTTCAAGCCTGAACAAATCCCAAAATAGCAATTATGAAATCTTGAAAGTAATGTAGTCAGCCACTAAAGCAAGATAATGGGATCGAATATCTAAAAAAAAAACACTGAAGGAGTGATTATATTACATTTCTTCTCTATTTCCCTTAAGATCGGTGTGTTGGAGATTGGAGTTAATTTATTAACTATTCTTATTTTGATCCAATGTTTCCACAGTTTTCTTTACGTAAAAAAAAAATAAAGTTTACAAAGGAAACAATTAAGTCAAAGCTTTTTGCTTTATTTATCTGTTGTTTGCTAATATTATTTTAGTTTTATTTTTTATTATTTTTAGCAAATTAAATATTTTCCTTTCACAACCGTTTATAAATAATTTGTTTCGAGCCGAAAATAAATAACTTTGAATATTTTATAAATACGATTTCATTTTATTTTGTAGCTTTTGTTATTTAAAGTAAAATATATAATTTCTTTTATTTTCTTTCATTTAATCAATCATTTCATTTTAACAATCTGATATTATGCTATTTATTTTATTTTTTATTTTTTTATTTTTATTTTAAGCATTAATGATTTTTTAATAATGTCTCATTAATCACACTAATGTATGTTCAAAAACTATTTTTAAAGGTTTTTTTTTTTTTTTTTTTTTTTTTTTTTTGGAATTTTGAATACAATTTATACTATATTTTAAAACATTCTTAATAGAATATACTAGAATTGCGCATAATCTGTGTAAAAGCAGAATGCTATACATTTACATTTTATTCGACCCCAGAAGCTTCATAACTAGAAACTTTGGTTCATAAATGTGGTTCACTGAAGCGTGTCAATATGATGTTCACAAAAAGAAAGTTATACCTCAATATATTTATTTTAATACGTATCTGAAACGGAAGTATTTTCAAGTTAGCTAAATCGAAAATAAGCGTTCAAATGGAAAGCGGGAAATATCTAGTTTATTAACACTGAATATACCAAATTTCAGTCATTTAGGGCTATACATATAAAACGTTATCAGCTTTTTGATAACCTTGGACCCCTCCCCCTTCCCCTTATGATATCATATGTTATCATTCCTTGAACCGCCCCCCCCTTCCTTCTTAATGATATCGTTATCAATGTCTATAAATTATTTTTATTTTTACACTTTTTTTTTTTTTTTTTTGCTTTTATACGTTGCAGTGATACACATATATGCCACAGCAGTGATATGTATACTTTACTGATTCAAATGAACAGCAGTCAATAAAATATAACTATTATACATGAAATAACTTTAAATCAAATAACACCTAAAAGAGATAGTTACTATTTAAATATATATTAATAAAAGCTATTTGTTACTTAATGCATTCGACAGTAATATTGTCTTCTTGTACCTGTCCTCTGTACGAGAAGGAAGCAAGCAGAACTTCTTATCAACGAAACACATGGACAGCATTCTTTCTCTTTTCTTTACTAGTAAATACAAGTATCATTTCAAACATACTTCTCCAACAGCGAATTATATGCGCATAAGACAGAAGAATAGGAATGCCGAACGTTGAAGTATTCCATATTTTGGAAGGAAATGATTTATAATCATTTTATCGCTGTATTGTTATTTGTTTTTAAACAAGTAATATAAAAACTTTTTTTAAAGTCAATTCCTACTTAGGTGAAATAGAATTTTTTTTCCAGCGATCTACACGCTTCGCCACTGACGGTATTTATTCCTAAATTTATATCCTGCTAAATATCTTACATAAGAGAAATTTTTGAAATGTATTAAAAATTAAATAAAAAATAAATAGCTAAAGTACCAAAAATTAATAGCTAGAAAAGTATTTCTCACAAAATTGTTAGACAAACTGTGTTAGAAAGGTAAAAAACTTGTATTTTTATAAATTTAAATATATTGTATAAATTTAAAATCTAATGATTATGCCGTTTTTCAACTATTGAATTAAAAAAATTACCAAACTTCACAATAAAGTGCCATAGCGATGTTACAGTTAGCAATAATACAGTTTTTTCAAATATTAATTAATTAATTAAATTTTATTATTTAATTTTAGTTTTATACTTCATTTCTGTTCAAAAGTATAGACTCACTCCACATTTATAGTCTCCTTCGTCCGCGAGCCGCCTGATCTTCGTCCGTGAACAGTCCCACTATCTTTTTACGTGTGAAGGTGAGACTATAAATATGGAGTGAGTCTATACTTTTGAACAGAAATGAAATATAAAATTAAAATTAATTAATTAAATTTAATAATTGAATTAATATTTGAAAAAACTGTATTAACATCAATTGTCATCCAGTACAAGTTTAAAAAAAATTATTTGAACTTGAATGGATGAATAGAAAATATTTTATTAACGATTGAAAATTCCAACAAGATATATATAGAGAGAGTGTGAGCTAATAGTAGGAATTAAAAAAAATAATAATAAAAAACTATTCTGATAAAAAAAATGTTTAAAAAATGATAATGATATCAAAAGACAAATCTCCCTCCCCCTAGAGATATCTTACGATATCAAGTGCCAGATCCCCCCCCCCCTCCCCCTTAAAGTGATAACGTTATATATGCACAGCCCCTTTTGACCGTTACCAAACAAAACTATTTCGATTCAAACCAGAAATTTCTTCACAAAATAAATAAAATATAAATCCCATAGAAATATGTTAAACAATAAACTTAAATAGTTTTAGATAAAAATTCTGGTGTAAATATTTTTATAAAACTTGAGTAAAATTCCGAATCAGTTTAGCGTTAGAATACACAGACTGTGACTGAAGCTTGTTTAAACATGCTTTTTTTTCCTGTAAAAAAAAAAAAAAAAAAAAAAAAAAAAAAAAAAAAAAAACTATAATTGTTACACACTTTATTTTCAATAGGGATCATGCACATTAAAATCCCTCGTTAATTAAAACAAACAAACAAATACTGAACATAAAGCAATTCGGATTTTTTAATATCATTTGACGTTTGGAGAGAACTAAACCTTGTTACAAAATAAAATAAAATAAAATAAAATAAATGAGGGAGTAAAGAACTAAAGAAAAACATAAACTATACTCATATTCTATCATTTAAATAGACTGAAATTCTAATGAAAGATCATTCATTAAATCTAGTGAGCAATACATTCTAGGCACAATACAATGATTTGTTTAAGGGAATAGATTAATGCTGAATATTGAATGCTGAGTAAACGACAATAACATACAAAAATTTCATGGCAATCCGAGTATATTTACATGACTTAGAGTACGGACAGATTGCAGACGGACAGACAAACCGAAGTCATAAACACTTTTCAACTAGGTTGGAAAGTGTTAAAAATGCAGAATTCATTGCTTGCGCGAATTGAAAGTGTGATGCTGTTACGGTAGAAAGTGGACCGGTGAGTTAGCCCTCCGTTCTATTATAGAGCTCAGTGAACCTCACATGTTCTAAATCATCTAAACAAGAGCGCGTGCGTGCATGTCACAATTCACGCATGTTCAATTTAAGCTTTAATGTTATATTTGTTGATGTTAAATCTATGGCATTTATGATTTATAAATATTCCTAAAGGTCACGATTTGCGTCAGATTTGTTTTACGCTAACCTTGTCGGCCATAGCAGCTATCACTGTGCTGAATTTGATGGTCATCGGCCGAAAAGTTTAGTCGGACTAGAGTCACAAAGAAACCATTATGGAGGACGTATAAGCTCTTCACTCGCTCAGATCAAATAAACAAAATCTAATGAAAAAATACTGTTATTATCCCCTATTTTATGTTGCTTATATAATCTGTTGCGCTTCTCGATCATTTGTTTAATAAATACTTTTAAAATATCCTTAAATTTATTATTTAATTTTTACTTTTAATGAATGGAATATTAAGTATACCTAGTTTAGTATAATTTAGATTACCTGTTGAATATTTTAGCAAGATCTTTTGAAACAAAACTGCTCATTTCTCTTATCTGCCCCAGTTTGAATGACGCCAAATTATACTTCACACAGACGTTAATATAGATATATATTTTCCCCCCTTTAAATTAGGAATAGTGATATATTAAGATAAGTTTGGTATTTATTAATTAATGGACTTAATTAAAAGAATTCCATAAGTAAAATTTGGTAAAATAAATTGTTGATCTTTTTTTTTTTCAAATTACATATTTAAATATTTTTATTTCGATCTGAAAATGATACTTCTTCTTATAACCTTTTAATTTCTTCAGTAATTTTCCTTTATTTGTCAAATATCTGTTGGAATGAATAAAAAATGCTGCTTGTTAGATATAAAATTAATATTTAATACCTATGTGTATTTCACGCATTTGGCATTTATAGTACCATTTATATACGATATAATATTCAGCATGTATCTATTCCCTTAAACAAATCATTGTATTGTGCATTGAATGTATTGCTCACTAGATTCAATGAATGATCTTTCATTAGAATTTCAGTCCATTTAAATGATAGAATATGAGTATTTAGTTTATGTTTTTCTTTAGCTCTTTACTCTCTCACAATTTATATATGTATGATATAATATTCAGCATTTATATATTCCCTTAAACAAATCATTGTATTGTGCATAGAATGTATTGCTCACTAGATTCAATGAATGATTTTTCATTAGAATTTCAGTCCATTTAAATGATAGAATATGAGTATTTAGTTTATATTTTTCTTTAGCTCTTTACTCTCTTACAATTTATATATGTATGATATAATATTCAGCATTTATATATTCCCTTAAACAAATCATTGTATTGTGCATAGAATGTATTGCTCACTAGATTCAACGAATGATCTTTCATTAGAATTTCAGTCCATTTAAATGATAGAACATGAGTATTTAGTTTATGTTTTTCTTTGGCTCTTTACTCCCTCATTTATTTTATTTTATTGTATTTTATAACAAGGTTTAGTTCTAAGCAAACGTCAAATGATGTTATGAAATCAAAATTGTTTTATGAATGAACTTTAACTCTTTGTTTGTTTGTTTCAATTAACGAGGGATTTTAATTTTAAAACAAATAGCAATGTCTTTCCTTTCTTATGCTTTAGAATCATTTTATTGATAATGTATTACTTTAATTACTTCTTGTAAAAACAAAATTTGTATTAAAACCACATGTCTTACAGATTTTTAAAAATCATCAGAGACTCCAATAATCTAATGTCCTTTAAAAATAAATAATTGAAAAATATTACTTCCAATTGATTTTAAAAACAAATGTTTCATTTAATAAATATACTATTTTCAAATGTTTATAATGTTTATTTAAAAATAATTAATTAAAAACAATATTTCCAGTTGCTTTGGAAACAAAAATAGCTAAAAATTTAATTTAATAAACATAATTTTTCAAAATTTTATATCAAATCAGACCTTGAAATAATTCTGCGATAGAAATATAATGAACTGAAATAGAAAATAATAATAATAATAATTTATTTAGTAACTATGTTTAATTAAAAATGTTTGCTTTGCAAGGAAAGAAAAAATTAATAAATTATTAAAAACTCCCAAAATCCTCGAATAGCAATCACTGTTTTTGCCGTCTTATATTTTATAATCATTTTATCGATAATGTATTATTTTAATTGTTTTTTGTAAAAGAAGAACCTGCATAAAAATTACCTTTCTTACAGATATTTTAAAAAGTCATCATAGACTACAGTAATGTTTAAAAAAAATTTTTGAAAAAGATTACTTCCGGTTAATTTTAAAAACAAATATTTCATTTAATAAATATATTATACGGACTCAAAATTCTACAATGTTTATATAAAATAATTAATTCAAAAACAATATTTCCAGTTCCTTTTGAAACAGAAATATTTAAAAATTTTATTTAATAAACATAATTTTTTCAAATTTCTATATCAAAACAGAACTATAAACAATTGAGTAATACAAATAAATTGAACTCGGATAGAAAGTAATAATAATAATTTATTTAGTAATTACGTTTAATTTAAAACGTTTGCTTTGCAAGGAAATAAAAGTGAAATTATTAATAACTTCGAAAACCTCAAATAACACTCACTCGCCTTTGCCTTCTTATATTTTAGAATCATTTTATCAATAATGTATTATTTTATTTTATTTTATTTTATTTTATTTATTTATTTATTTATTTATTTATTTATTGTAAAAGCAGAATTTGTATTAAAACTACATTTCTTTCAGAATTTCCAAAAATCCTCATAGACTAGAATAATATTTTAAAATAATTATTTTAAAAATATTATTTCCAGTTATTTTTAAAAACAAATATTTAATTTAATAAATATATTATACGAATTCAAAATTCTACAATGTTTATATAAACTAATTAATTAAAACATAATATTTCCAGTTCCTTTTGAAACAGAAATATTTAAAAATTTTATTTAATAAACATTTTTTTTTCAAATTTCTATATCAAAACATTTACGCAGAATTTGAAACAATTCTGCGTTACAAATAAAATGAACTTGGATAGAAAATGATAATAATAATAATTTATTTAGTAATTACGTTTAATTTAAAACATTTGCTTTGCAAGGAAAGAAAAAATGACTAAATTATTAATAATTTCCAAAATTCTTGAATTGCCTTCATATATTTTAGAATCATTTTATCGACAATGTATTACTTAATTGTTTTTTGTAAAAAGGAACCTGTATTAAAACTACACTTCTTACAAAATGAAAAAAAAATCATGATATACTCCAAAAATCTTTTAAAATAATTAATTGAAAAATATTATTTCAAATCGATTTTAAAAACAAATATTTCATTTAATAAATATATTACTTTCGAAATTCTATAATTTTTATTTAAAAATAATTAATTAAAAACAATATTTCTATTTACTATTGAAACAGAAATATTTAAGTATTTTATTTAATAAACATAATTTCTTCAAATTTTACATCAAATCAGAACTTGAAATAATTCTACGATACAAATAAAATGAACGCAAAGTAAAAAAAAAAATAATAATAAAGAAAGAAAGAATAAATAATAATAATTTCTTTAATAATTACGCGTAATTTAAAACATTTGCTTTCCAAAGAAAGAAAAATGAATAAATTATTAATAACTCCCAAATTTCTCGAATATTTTCAAAATCTCCCAATTAAACATCTTTATCAAAGGGGAAAAAACACTTAAGCTTATTACTGTCTTCGGAAAAAAGGAAAGTAAAACCAATAATTTCCTGCAATTTGAAAAGAAAACTTTCCTCTTTCCCCTTTTTACGCAAAACTCTAAATGCGCCTGCTTTTGTTTTTCTGTCCACTTTCCGTCTCCAATTAAATGCAGCTTAACTGCACCAATTAGTTCTTTCTCATCCACCAATTAATATAAAATGCCGTTTAATGAACAAGATTTTCTTCTGCAAAAGAAGGGAAAAGGGGGAGAGGTAGGAAAAGTTCTCCTCTGAATGCGTTCTTAATTAGAGAACAAATCCCCAGGTCCGAGTCGTGGGAGATTTGGTAAGGGATTAAGGAGATCTAATCCCCTCGATGATTGGTCGGAGCGAGGGATGTTTGGAATGAGGGGAGTAAGAATTGGAGTTGGTGGTGCGAAACGATTGATAACGAAAATTGAATTATGTGACTTGATTGTTGTAGTTGTCATGGTCAGCTTTCATCAATATGAATTATAAATAGGGTAATAATTAACTTCACAACTTGCATTCAATCATAACAAGTACCGTTTTCAGTATAATCAGTATAAATAAGCCTGCCGCAAAAATAATAATAACAATATATCAAACAATACCTATACGTACAGTGAAGTTTCTTTATTACGAACTTGCATTTAGCGAATCTTTCTAAATAACGAATGTTTTTGCAGCACATTAAATGAAAGAGAATTTTGCATAAAACTCCCCTTTAATAAACAAAATTTCTATGTAGCTAATTTTCTGCAAACGATCGGTATCCCAATTTTTTCTTTCTGAATTCTGTGTTAAAATAATGTTGACGTTGAAGGCCAGGAAAATAATGAAAGTGGTAATCTTGTAAAATCCAGAAAAGATGGATGGATTTGGTATCATTCGACATGTATAAGAAATTCAAAAAATTGTGCTGCATGAGATTTTTCCGTTTTTGTCATCTTATGCAAGCTATTTTATAACAGAGGAATTAGGGATATTATTATTATTTAGCGAATGAAGGATATATCATTATCCTTAATTTGTTAAAAATCAACCTCGAATTATAAACTTTTTTTTTCCTTTAACTAAAATTTTATTTGATTGCACTTTTAAAACCGGTTTCGGAAATGAAAGTATCTTCGTAAAAAAGGGAAAAAAAGCACTGGAACCAAAATCGAAAAAGTATATAAAAAAAGGTCTTTCTTTATATCCATCTTGCTATCCAATTAAATATATATATATATATATATAAATATCGAAATGCAAATGAGATATTTCAAATGAACGTACCTATAAGTTTAATATTAGCTTGCAGGTGTTTTCACGCCGCTGCAGGAATTTTCGTTTTCACTAAAGAATAAGCACCTATCATTTAAACTTTCTATGTTTTAATTAACACTTCGTAAAATACCATTTTTAATGCTAATGTAAATATATTGTATACAAAATCTGAAATCTTATTGTGTTTCATACTGTAAAAAGTTATGTATCATCGATGTCCATAGTATTAGAACAGTGGTGAATATTTAAGATAAATCCGTACCCATATGAATTAAAATAATCAAATTAACCCATATCGTATCAAAGAAAAAAAAAGCACTGAAAAAAAATACTTTTTTATACAATCTTACATATGTGTTTCTCTAAGCCTATGTATACACATAAAATAAATAAAAAAAAAAAACTTACCAAACTTTTATTAGTTTGATCGGTACAGACTGTCCTAAAAATAGGACAATACTATTCTTTGTTACTTAGGTGGAATAGGAGAAAGCTTCTTAGGCATAGTCCAACGTTACATTTTTTTACAAATATTTGTTGGTTTTGCTGTACATTTTTTTTTTTTTTTTTTTTAGCTGGCATCTTCTTTGTCGAATTTCTGGGTTTTTTTAAATAAAATGTTCATTCATTTTTAAGCTTTAGAGAATATTCATCAACTTGTTGAAAACCAAATTTTCTGACAGGCTATTTCCTTGGAATGAAAAGTCCCAAATAGGCAACTGTTATATGTCTTTAAAAATCAAGCAAGCTCAGACTATCATCACTAAATAGCTGATTGAGCTTCCATGCAGCAACTAATGCTGTTTCAAATGCATGAACAAATAATATTAAAAATAAAGGCACATCAAAGCAAAAGCAATTTCCATCAATAAATGGAAATGTACTCGAGATATTTTGTGTTGCCCTGTATATCGTCTGTGTAATTTATAGACAAAAAATTAGTTTTTAATTAAAAAACGTACCACAACTTAAAACGCACTTCCGACAATCATTGTTCTTGGAAACGAATTCTAAACGAATTCTTTTGTGTGTCCCTGTAAATGAACGTTGAATGCTATGCACACCGTATTCTATAGTAATACTCTTGTAGTATACCTGAGTGATATATATCAATTAAAGTATGTTTGAAATAGTGTAACATCATTATTCATCGGAAATGATTTTTCCCCATAGGCCGTAGTAACGGAATTCTTTTGAGTCTCCATGTAAATGGACTATAAAAGCTACATATTCCATTTTCAATACTGAACATGGTATAGTAAACCTGGTTAACATATATCAATTTCATGGCAATCTGAGTATATTTAAGTGAGTTAGAGCACGGACAGAAGCAGACATACGGCAGATAGACAAACTGAAACCATAAACACTTTTTAAATATGTTGGAAAGTGTTAAAAAACGGGGAAAAGGTAAATGAGTTTGATGCGTCCCTGTCAAACAGTGTGTTAGGCGCTTGCATTAGCGGTAGAGGAGCAATGTTTGGAATGTAATAGAGAAAGAAAGGACTATCTCCATTACTAACTGATGGGGGTTAGGTAGTAGTGGATTGTACCATCCTCCAATTTTCAGCACAGTCGAAAATGCAAGGAAAATTTATCTCCTAGATTAGTTTTTTGACAATGTTTTTTTGCTTGTATAAAAGTATGGAATAATACCTCAATAAATTTATGTGTGAATTTTTTGAGCTCAATACTTTAAAAACATTGTATGCTAAAAACGTAAAAAAAAAAAAAAAAATGCTATTTTAAAAATTTAATAAAAAATATCCAACATTAATTTAAACTTGCGATAAATATAAATATATCGTTAAATGGCTCTTGAATAATAAATCGTCTTTAATTTGAATTAAAATATTCAAAAGAATTTATATACAGTCCGATTATGCGTGCTACCCTATTTTTAAGACGATGAGGAGATATGGGCTAAAGGAATTTGATTTATTCGATGGACAAAACCCCCCAAAATCAAACAGTTTCCATAATAAGTACAATGTGCAGCATCACAACATACAAAACATAATCAGCAAATAAATGTACAAAAAATTGTCAGTTTCAGAATATCGGTACTAAGGAATGACTTTTTAAAATTGTTGTATAAAACAATCGTAAATTTAAATGTTTGTTTTGTTAGTATCGTTTACTTAAGAAAATTATACTGAATATCTAAATACAATAATCTTTATCGAAAAATAATATAATAAATTTAAAAAGGAAAGGGGAAAAACAGTCTGCTTAAAAAAATTGTTCTGAATTTATGGAATTCGTTTAATTCATATGGATAATGATTTATCTTAAACGTTCATCACTGTCCTTCTACTGAAGAAATACAATGGCATATAATTTTCTACAGTTATATAACAAACGCTATGTCTTATTCAAATATAATATACAACATGTTTAGATTAACTTTCAAAATGATATTTTATGCACTGTTAATTAAAACATAGAAAATTCAAATAATCGGAACTTATTTTTATTATTTAGTGAAACAGAAAATTCCTACATTGTTCGTTCAGTATTCTTCACGGAATATTTTCTTTATAATAAAGATTAACACAAACTGATTACAAACTTTTAATGTTATTTAGAAACAGATACTTTCTTTTCATTTTTCGTCTACATTTCATATATGTGTATATTCATTTACAGATCCTTAAATGTTATTCTCGATAATTGGTATAAAAAAATCTACAAAGACTGTTTAGTCTATTCTGAACCACAGAACACTGTCTGTTCTGAACAAAACCTGTTCTTCCTTCTGGTGATAATCAAAAGTGTGGAATCTGTCCGTCCATCTTAGGAAGCCGCATTTACTCACTTACTAACTGAATTTTTAATAAGTCTTATATATTATATATTTCATTTGAAAAAAAAATTAGAAGTGCATTTTTTGCTGATATTCTGTAATCAATGCATTATAATTAATAATTCAGCAACATTTAAGGAAAAGGGGGCGACTTTTAAAAATGCAAGTATTGCGAAAGAAAACGCCTCAAAATTTCTCTTTTTCTTAAGATGCCTCGGAATAAATCTGGAAAAATGTTCACTAATTATTAAATTTTTTCATAGAACAATTATCAGTGACTGAGATTTAAAACAACTTTACGATTCTAATAATTAAATGTATTTTGTTTATTTTAAGTTATTTACGAAAAATTGGACGTATTTTTGTTGTATTTCTGTGTATAAAAATAAATGTAAATGTATTTATTAAAACGAAAATTCTCCAAAAATAGGTTTTATTTTTAAAAAACTGCTTGTTTAAGAAAAAAACCATACATAGATTAAAGTTAAAGTCACAAATAATTTTTTTTTTTTTGGCTCATCCCGAATTAAAAAGTGTTTTAAGAAATCTCTGTTTCTTTTCCTGGTGTTTATATTCTTAACATAAATGATCATATAATATCTTAAAAAGAATGCATATTTAAGCAGTTTGATTTGAAAAAAGGATTGGTAAAAGAAATTAAGAAACATGATTGCGAATTACTTTTAAATTAAAAGGAGCACCCTGCATTTAATTTTTATTTATAACGATTCCTTAAAATCGCTGCAAATTTACTTTCTCTCAATGTTAAAAAAAATGCTTTAAAAAGTCATTTTTATCATAAAATAGGGTAATTGATTAAAGAAGTATTCCCAAAACTCGTTAGATAGCAGAAAAATACAGGATCTCATCTTTTAAAAAAAGTCGTATAAAAACATATAATGAGCCTCATAAAACTTCTTGAAAAATATCACATTTTTTCATGAGAACTGATTTAATAAGCATGAATTCCACTAGGAGAGTTAAGAACTTTTTATATATAATTAATGGTTCAATATCACTTGCTTAAAAAAGGAAAACGATCCATGCCTTTAAGGAAGCTAGAAGAATGGTAATCAAAAATATTATCGCGATGAAAAAAACTGACTTAGAAAAAATAATCCCAGTAATCCCACTTCTATTAATTCCGATTTTAATTGCTCACTTCGAACGAATTAATGATTCCTCTTTTTTATTTATTTATTTTTCTGTGTCTGTGAAATGCGAATACTTTTTCCTCACAATTTGTACCCTCTGGCATCTTAATAAATCTGACTTGGATAGCGTTATTTTTCTATTAAAATCCATTGGATCGTGAAAGTCATTCTGGCAAGCCGGGAATCTGATATCCAAAATCTTGCCCTTTGGGTATCGTTTTAATATTTACTTGAAATTTTTTCTAAAAGTTTCAGTTTAAAAAAAAAAAAAATTGTTATAAAAAAAATAAATGGAAATGTGTATACGGAAATAGAAGAAAAAGTAATTTTCCTTCGTAAATATTTGTATTTTCATGAGATGAATTACTTTACGTGTGTTATATTTTACTCATTAACTATACGTTTTCTAAATACGCACTATTTATTACGAATTTACACAAGTATAACAAACATATAACAAGAACATCGTATTACACGATGTTAAACATTCAAGTTAGTTCCGTTTTTCTACCATTTCAAATATCGACCAATAAAAAATAGTCCATTTCGTGTTATCTTTCTACTAAATAATGTCCATTTCAAATGCGTGGAATTAGGCTTAAATAATTACACGACTATTTGTTTAAGCAAAAATCATAAATACGAAAATTAAGTATACGTATTAGTTTTTTTGTCACATCACACATAAAATAAGTTATTATAAATCGCCTTTTTCTTATGTTCTATATATTTAGAAATATTCTGACAGCAAATAATTTTGTAATACATTAAAAAATGTCTAAATTTATGCGATTTCATGTAAAAACATGAATTTCCAAAAGAAATAAAGAAACATGATTGCGCATTACTGTATAATAAAAAAAAAGCACTGTGCATCTAATTTTTATTTACAAAGATTCGTAAAATCACTGCCATTTTAAAAAAAGTAATTTAAAAAATAAAATAGAATAATTTAACAACAAATAATTTTGCCAAAACTTTGTAGACAGCATAAAAATACCTGATCTCATCTTTCGGGGGAAAAAAAGTCAAATAAAAACCTATAATGAGCTTCATAAAACTTTTTATAAATATTCACCTACATTTTCTCATGAGAACTGATTTAGGATACACGAGTTCCACTAAGAGAGTTAAAAATCTTTTTTTAAAATTTAATAAAGGGTTCCAGAAAACGTTTAATAAACGTTTAAAAAACAAAAAAGAAAACGTTCAATGTCTTTAAGGAAGCTGGGAAGAATGGCAATCAAAAATGTTATCGCGGGAGGAGAGAGGAGAAGGATCAATTTTGAAGGGGAAAATGTCCCAGAAATCCCACTTCTACTGATTCTGATTTTAATTGCTTACTTAGAATGAATTAATGATCCCTCTATTTTATTTATTTATTTTCCTATGTCAGTGAAATGCGATTTTTTTATACTATTTTGCTCCCTCTGGCAGATTAATAAATCTGACTTGGATAGCATTATTTTCCTTGTTTAAAATCTTCCGATTGTGAAAGTCGTTCTGACATGTCAATAGTGTGACATACAGAATTTTGCCACTTGGGTACCAGCTCCGCGTTAAAATGAAATTAATTCAAAAAATTTCAAGGTTTTTTTTTTTTTTTTACATTTAGCTTATAAAAAATTTTGAAATATAATCTATTGAAATAGAAGAAAAACAATTTTTTTTCGTAAAATTTTACTATGCTTAAATGCTTACGCGTATGTTTGTTTAAGTAGAAATCTTATATATACAACTTAAATACATAAATAACCTTTTTATCACATCACTCATAGAAACATTTATTATAAGTCTGTGTTTCTTGTCTCGGCTCATATGGTTATTATCTTTAGAACTATTTTGAACAGAAGCAATCATTTTATACTTTTAAAAAGTATTCAAATCTATGCAGTTTGATTTGAAAAAATGAATTGCTAAATGAAATTAAGAAACATGACTGCGGATTACTTTGAAATTAAAAGAAGCACGCTGCTTTAATTTTTTATTTATATCGATTCATTAAATTCAAATCCAATTCACGTTCTCTCAGAGTTAAAACAAATTACTTTAAAAAGCTACTTTTATCTTAAAATAGGTTAATCGAGTAAAAAATATCCCCGAAACTCTATAGATAGTAGAAAAATGCAGGATTTTATCTTTAAAAAAAAGGTAACATAAAAACATATAATGAGCTCCGTAAAATGTCTTGAAAAAAAAAAAAAATCGCATTTTTTAGTAAGAATTTGTATAATAAACATGAATTCCACTAGGAGAATTAATAACTTTTTTAGATATAGTAAATGGTTCAATAACACTCACTTAAAAAAAAAAAAAAAAAAAAAAAAAAACTTTTGTTTTTAAGGAAGCTACAACAATTGGTAATCAAAAATATTATCGTGAGAAAAAAAAAAATCCCAGAAATCCTACTAGATTTTAATTGTTCACTTCGAACGAAATAATGTTCCCTCTTTCTGCATTTATTTATTTTCCCAGATCTGTTAAATTTGAATTATATTTCCTTATAATTTGTTCTCTCTGACATCTTAATAAATCTGACTTGGATAGCGTTATTTTCCTATTAAAAATCATCGGATCATGAATGTCGTTCTGGCAAGTCAGGAGTCTGATAAACAGTGTCTTTGCCTTTCAGTATCTATACATGCTCATTTGAAGAAATTTCTTCAAATTTCATAAAATTAATGGATACGTATTTATTAAAATATTAAAAAAAAAAAAAAAAAAAACGAATATTATTTGGTAAATCTTTATTTTTCTTACATAATTAAACGACTGTTTGTTTAATTAAAATCTTATATATAGAACTTAAGTATAAATTATTACATGTATATACATTATATACCGTGTGCGCCATAAGCTCGTTGAAACTTTAAAAATTAATTATAAAGAAAAAATGATGCTAAAAAATTGTGGTTTGCAGGAATGGAACTAGAGGGAGATCGGATTTAAAAATAAATAAATTAATTAATTAATTAATTAATTAAATTAGCGATAGATGGCGCTGCATGCATATTATACAGCAGATTTATGGAAATCAGGCTGTCAATAAAACCTTTCAATACACACAGATTCTTCATTCGATGCCAGCAGTTTGCTATCATTACCAGATCAAGCGCTGTTAGTTAAACCCTTTTACAAGAACAGGGAATCAGCAACTGGCTCATTGCGAAAATTTCGCACGGCAAAATGTCTGAAGACAAGAAAAGAGCCTGTTTAATGTGCTGGTGCTGGAATATCAAAGCTTGTCGGACTCTTTTACTATAAGCCTAATTTACATACATCTGCTTCATATTATACATGTCAGCGCCATCTATTGGTAATATTTTTAACTGCAACTTTTTTGTATTAAAAAAAACCCGATCTCCCTTTAATTCCATTCCTACAAATGGCAAATTTTTAGCATCATTTGTTTCTTTTTAACGAATTTTCATAATTTTAACGAACTTATGGTGCACACGTTATATACCCATATATCCTTTTTTGTCACATCACATATAAAAAATGTTATTTGAAATCTATGTTTCTTGTTACGATCTATACATTTAGTGCCATTCTAAACATAAATCATTTTCTCACACTTTGTAAAAGTATTCATATCTATGCAATTTGATTTGAAAAAATGAATTGCTAAACGAAATTAAGAATGATGGCTGCGGATTACTTTAAAATTAAAAGAAGTACGCTGCATTTAATTTTTAGTTATAACGATTCATTAAAATCACCACCCCATCTTCACTTTCTATCAAATCACTTTCTCTCAAATTTAAAACAAATTACTTTAAAAATCATTTTTATCGTAGAATAGTATAACTGAATAAAATATACTTCTCCAAAACTCTATAGATAGCAGAAAAATACAAGGATCTCATCGTTCCAAAAAAGTCACATAAAATCATATAATGAACCTCGTAAGATGTCTTGAAAAATATCCATTTTTTATTTAGTAAGAACTGATTTAATAAACACGAATTTCACTATGAGAGTAAAGAACTTTTTACATATAGTTAATGGTTTAATCATTCGCTTAACAAAGGAAAAATTTCATGATTTTAAGGAAGCTACAAGAATTGTAATAAAAAATATTATCGTAGAGAAAGTGACTTAAAAAAAAAAAAAAAAAAAAAAAAAAAAAAAAAAAAAACATAAATCACGTTTTTGTTAATTCCAATTTTAATTGCTCACTTCGAACGAATTAATTATTCCGCTTTTTTATTTTTTTATTTTCCTATGTCAGTGAAATGCGAATTTTTGCCCCTTATATTTTATACTCTGTGGGGCATCTTAATAAATCTGACTTCGATAGTGTTATTTTTTTATTAAAAACCATCAGATCGTGAAAATCGTTCTGGCAAGCAAAGAGTCTGATATCCAGAGTCCTGCCCTTTGGGTATCAACACCATGCTTATATGAAGTAAATTCTTCAAATTATTTTTTTTATTTTTAATTAATTAATTTATTTTTTGCTTTTTGCTTATAAAACAAAATGAAAATGTATTTATTGAGATAGTAACAAAACGAATTTATTTGGTAAATCTTTATTTTCCTTAAATACGTAAACGACCTTTTGTTTAAATAAAAATCTTATGTATGCAACTTAAATATAAAAATATTACATGTATATACATTACATACACACACATATACATATATATATACATTTTTTTTTCACATACCACATAAAAATTGTTATTAGAAATTTATGTTTCTTGTCATGGTCTATATCTTTCGTACTATTCTAAACAGCAATCATTTTCTCATGCTTTGAAAAAGTATTCATGTCTATGCAATTTGATTTGAAAAATGAATTTCTAAATGAAATTAAGAAACATAGCTGCAGATTACTTTAAAATTGAAAGAAGGCGTGCTGCATTTAATAATTATTTATAACGATTAATTAAAATAACCAATAATTCACTTTCTCTCAGAGTTAAAAAAATTACTTTAAAAATCACATTTTTCATAAAATAAGATAATTGAATAAAAAATATATATACCAAATTTCTACAGATAGCAGAAGAATACCGAATTTCATCTTTTTAAAAAAGTCGCATAAAACATATTATGAACCTCGTAAAAGGTGTTCAAAAATATCACAATTTTTAGTGAGAACTGATTTAATAAACATGAACTCCACTAGGATAATTAATAACTTTTACATACAGTTAATGCAGCGAGCTTTTTTTAATGTTAAAGTAATCCGAAACCATGTTCCTCAATTTCCTTTAGCAATTCATTTTCTCAAATCAAATTGTATAGACATGAATACTTTTTAGAAGCATGCGAAAATGATTTCTGTTTAAAATAGTAATAAAGATATAGATCGTGACAAGAAACATAGATTTCAAACACTCGCTTAAAAAAGGAAAACGATCCATGACTTTAATGAAGCCACAGCAATGGTAATCAGGAATATTATAGTGAAAAAAAAAAAAACAAAAAAAAAAAAGAAAAACAGAATTACGTTTTTGGTAATTTCAATTTCAATTGCTCACTTCGAAATAACTAATGATCCCGCCTTTTTTATTTATTTATTTGCGAAAATTTCCCCTTATATTTTGTACCCTCTGGCATCTTAATAAATCTGACTTTTGGATAGCGTTATTTTTCTATTAAAAACCACCCGATCGTGAAAATCGTTCTGGCAAGCACAGAGTCTGTGATATCCAGAGTCTTGCCCTTGGGTATCAACTCCATACTCATTTGAAATAATTTCTTTAAATTTCTGTTTTCTTTGCGTTTCTGTTTATAAATCTAAATGGAAATGTATTTATTGACAAATTTTGATTTCGCTTAACAAAGGAAAAATGTAATGCTTTTAAGGAAGCTTCAAGAATTATAATCAAAAATATTATCGTTGGGGAAAAACACTGATTTGGGAAAAAGAAAAAAAACACAGAAATCACGTTTTTGCTAATTTCAATTTTAATTGCTCACTTCGAACGAATTAATGAATTAATTATTCCGCTTTTTTATTTATTTATTTTCTCTGTGAAATGCGTCTCTGTGAAATGATGTCTGTCAAATGCGAATTTTCCCTCCTTATATTTTGTACACAAAATGGCATCTTAATAAATCTGACTTCGATAGCGTTATTTTTTTTATTAAAAACCATCGGATCGTGAAAATCGTTCTGGCAAGCACAGAGTCTGATATCCAGAGTCTTGCCCTTGGATATCAACTCCATACTCATTTGAAATAATTTCTTTAAATTTCTGTTTTCTTTGCGTTTCTGTTTTTAAATCTAAATGGAAATGTATTTATTGACAAATTTTGATTTCGCTTAACAAAGGAAAAATGTAATGCTTTTAAGGAAGCTTCAAGAATTGTAATAAAAAATATCATCGTTGGGGAAAAACACTGATTTGGGAAAAAGAAAAAAAAACAGAAATCAGGTTTTTGCTAATTTCAATTTTAATTGCTCACTTCGAACGAATAAATAAATTAATTATTCCGCTTTTTTATTTATTTATTTTCTCTGTGAAATGCGTCTCTGTGAAATGATGTCTGTCAAATGCGAATTTTCCCTCCTTATATTTTGTACACAAAATGGCATCTTAATAAATCTGACTTCGATAGCGTTATTTTTTTATTAAAAACCATCGGATCGAGAAAATCGTTCTGGCAAGCACAGAATCTGATATCAAGAGTCTTGCCCTTGGGTATCAACTCCATACTCATTTGAAATAATTTCTTTAATTTTCTCTTTTCTTTGCGTTTCTATTTATAAATCTATTTATAAATTTATTGACAAATTTTTGATTTCGCTTAACAAAGGAAAAATGTAATGCTTTTAAGGAAGCTTCAAGAATTGTAATCAAAAATATTATCGTTGGGGAAAAACACTGATTTGGGGAAAAGAAAAAAAAAACATAAATCACGTTTTTGCTAATTTCAATTTTAATTGCTCACTTCGAACGAATTAATTATTCCGCTTTTTTATTTATTTATTTTCCTATGTATGTGAAATGCGAATTTTTCCTACTTATATTTTGTACACAAAATGGCATACTTAATAAATCGGACTTCGATAGCGTTATTTTTGTATTAAAAACCATCGGATCGTGAAAATCTTTTTTCAAGCAAAAGTCTCATATCCAGAGTCTTGCCCTTTGGGTATCAACACCATGCTCATATGAGGTAATTTCTTTATTTTTTTTTCTTTTCTGCAAATAAAACAAAATGAAAATGTATTTATTGATATAGTAACAAAGCGAATTTATTTGGTGAAACTTTATTTTCCTTAAATACGTAAACGACTGTTTGTTTAAGTAAAAATCTTATGTATGCAACTTAAATATAAAAATATTAAATGTATATACATCACATACACACACACGCAGAAAAATACAGGATTGCACCTTTTTAAAAAGTCGCATAAAAAAAGAGTTTTTTTTAATGTTAAAGTAATCCGAAATCATGTCTTTCAATTTCCTTTAGCAATTCATTTTTTCAAATCAAATTGTATAGACATGAATATTTTTTAAACATGCGAAAATGATTTCTGTTTAAAATAGTAATAAAGATATAGATCAGGGGTGGCCAACCTGTGGCACGCGTGCCACAGAGCTACCACTATTTTTTAACAGAATTATTCACCTTAAATAAAGAGTGAAATTATGGGATAAAATGAGGTAAAAATTTTTATTTAAAAAAAAACTGGTGGCGAACGATTTTCAGGGGAAAAGGTTGGCCACCCCTGATATAGATCGTGACAAGAAACATGGATTTCAAACACTCGCTTAAAAAAAAAATTAAATAAAAAATAAACGATCCATGCTTTTATTGAAGCCCCAAGAATGGTAATCAAAAAGATTATCGTGTAGAAAAAAATATGATTTTGAAAAAAGGAAAAAAAGAAAAAAACGAAAAAGAAACACGTTTTTGGTAATTTCAATTTTAATGGCTCACTTCGAAAGAATTAATGATCCCGCCTTTTTTATTTATTTATTTTACTATGTCTGTGGAATGCGAATTTTTTTCCCTTATATTGTGCACCCTTTGGCATCTTAATAATTCTGACTTAGATAGCGTTATTTTTCTATTAAAAACCACCCGATCGTGAAAATCGTTCTGGTAAGCACAGAATCTGATATCCAGAGTCTTGCCCTTGGATATCAACTCCATACTCATTTGAAATAATTTCTTTACATTTCTGTTTTCTTTGCGTTTCTGTTTATAAAGTTAAATGGAAATGTAAGTATTGAAATAGTAGAGAAACGAATTTTATTTTGTAAAACTTTATTATCCTTACACTCTAAATAAGAAAGAGTGACTATTCACTCCGGAGGAGTGGATATTCACTCTATCGCAGAGTCAAAATTTGCCCAACCTCTTTAGAGTGACTATTCACTCTAGGCAAAAGTGAAATTGTTCACTCTCTGAAAGAGTGAATACTCACTCCGGAGAAGTGAATATTCACTCTAAACAGGGGTGGATACTCACTCTTTCAGAGGAGTGACTATCCACTCTTGCAAAAAGAGTGGGTTTTTTCACCCTGATAGGAGTGAATAGTCACTCTTTCACAGGAGTGGCTATCCACTCTTTCATAGGAGTGACTATTCACTCTTGCAAAAGGAGTGGATTTCTCACTCCTGACAGGAGTGAATAGCCACTCTTTCATAGGAGTGAATGTTCACTTTTTATGGAGTGAATTATTTTTTATGTTTCTTTTATGGGCATTTTAAAAGAATCATATATTTTAGAGCATGCAATGAAAATAGACGTGGTAAAGATTGGAATAAAATACTTTATTGGCAATATTTATTTAATTCATAGTTTGTAACAGTAATTGAACTCTTAAGGAAAAATTCAATTAGAGTTACATAATGAATTAAATTAGATTACTGACAGAAATAAACTAAAATATTTTATTCCAAGCTTATCACTATTGTGTTTGCTTTCATTGCATGCCTTATAAAGATATGATAGTTTTAAAATGCCCATAAGGGCAAGTAATTAACCAAAATCTTAATCAGTTAATACTATTTTTTTTTTTCAAATACCCATTAAGTTGTATTTAGTATTGTAATAATTCCTGTGATGTACGTTATGGTTTTTTTTTTTTTCATATGTAATTCAAATTTTAAATCTTTAGATCTCTGTATTAATTGCTAATGAATTTAAATCTAATCAAACATTATTGTTTACTGCATTTTAGTTTTTTTTTAAAGTTTTATTTATAACTATTTAATAGATGGATATTCTATGACTAACAATGTGTGATTTCACTTTAATTTTTGTTTTAAATATAAACTCTTATCTTTTGACCATACTTTTCAGTAAATTAGCACTATTTTGCAAAGTCCTATTATTCTAAAATCATACATATTATTTCTGTTGTCAACATCCCTTTTTCTATGAATTTACAAAACACACAACAACAAATGAGGTATCAAGTCAACAAACTTGTATTAAAATGTAATAAAAATAAAAAATATTTCTAAATATCTCATTACAAAAAAATTGAATTATATATTTTTTAAATAAAAAATATATTTAGCAGGCATTTTCTTTTAATAAAATATTTCTGTGTGCAAATATTATAGTACATTAAAGAAAGAGAAAGTATTAAGGTGGAATTTAGAACAGTGATGTAGCCCAACCATAAATCTTCTTGCATTATAAAAATTCTTACTCATATTTGTACACATTTGTGATACTTACCACACAATTTTTAATGTATTAAATGAGCACACATGAAAGATATTTGCCAAAAAAGAGGGCAATTGCTCTCTAAATATAAGGCGAATTTATAATTATTTTTTAATATTATTAATTTTGCAACGTTTTGTACTGAAAGTTATTCTTGGCATTTTTTTAAAACCTAAATCATGTTATAACAAAAATGCATAAAGTGAGATAGAGGGAGATACGTGTATTCAACAATGCTTGGTTTTCACTTGAAAGTTCAGCTACAATTTCTAAAATAAAAATGAATTTCTCCAATTTTCTAAGAATATAAAAATATAGAATTAAAAATATCCAATTATAGACTTTATAAATACATTTTCAAAGACAACTTTACAAACAAGCATATGTACAGTACACCCTATTCATATTTCAAGGACATGTTTCTTTCTTTCATTTTTCTTGGCGAAGACAAGGATTAAAAAAAAAAAAGAAAAAAAATATTAGTTAATAATATTGATCTCAATATTTGACAAACAAGTTACTTTTGTCTAAAATATTTTGCATATAGGAAAAATAACAGTTGCAAGGTGATATAACCATTATGAATAAATATGGGAGGTAACTTAAAATGATTTAACAAACACTAGGTTTTCTAAAGAGAAAATTTTCACTATGAAATAGGTTGACTACAAATTGTAATCAACAATGTTGAAAACTTGCCGATTTTACTCGTACATGGAAGCCAATATATATATATATATATATATTTTCATGTTCTTTACCGATCTTTTTTTCATGTAATTTATACTATTTGTTTTTGACATTCTAATTTTTTTTTTTTTCCATTTAGAAATTTTTTTTTTTTTTTTTTTTTTTTTTTTTTTTTGAGGATTTTAATCCTTTTTCCAAAAAATAAAATAAGAAGTAGCATATTTTAAAGTTTTTCTTTTCTTTTCCTCTGTGAACTTATAAATCAAAACAGGATTTACAATCTTAATTTAAAATAGAAACTCCTTTTAAGAAGGGAAAAAAAAATCAGAAAAATTATTAACCACTGATTATCAGAAAATGGATTTTTTAAAGGTAAATTTATAATGGATTCTAAATTAAGATATAAATTAAATACTATGAGAATTATTTCAGCTAAGTGAAAAAAAAAAAAAATTAACATATTGCATATTAAATCAAATTTAAAAATAGAATTTTTTTTTCTCTTGTATTTAAAGATTTAAATTTCTTTTAAGGATCACCTGAAAATAAAATTCAAACACAAGTGAAATGACACAAATAACATGTAAATAAAGTTTATTTTACAATCAATTTTTAATATTATATAACAAAAATTATAGAAGTCTTTTTCTTGCAAGTCAATACTATACTTTTCTTTGTTGCAGCTTCTAGAAAAAATAAAATTAAATAATTAAACAAAATTAAATTGCAATTAAACAAAACTGAAATGCAATTAAACAAAACTCTTGTTTTCAAACATATCCCCCCCCCCTTCCCCCTTGAAAGAGAACATGAGTCCTGAACTCGGGTTGAGCAGCTCTGGGACAATTTTTCTTGGCGTCAATTCATCATAGCTAAAATGTTTTTGAAGGCGATGATGATAAAAGTAAAGTTAATTTAGTTAAATTATTTAAGGATTTTTTTTTTCTCAAATATAGAATTTTAAATAACATTTTAGATATATTTGTCCTTTAGCAGCTTTATACTAAAATACCAATCATTAAAATAGAGAGGATTTTTTTTTTATATGCAGTTTTTGGGGCCTAGAAATATTTATCCATGACAAATTGATGCAACACGGGGTTGAGGCCTGCCTCATCTCTGTCTTTTAAAACAGGCATGAGAATAGGTAAAATGCTTAAAAGAAGAAAATATTTCTTTTGCTTTTCCTATCCTTCCCTTCCCTAATGAATATCCTTTTGCTGCTGGGAAAGGAGATGCAGAAATTTCATGAATGAAATTTATACAATTATTTATTGTTACTACAAAGCAAAAAATGAGGCAAAATTTTTCTTTACTACAAAAATATAAAGTGAAGATTAAATTTTGAGTGTTACAGATGTCAAACTTTGTGGGCTCATGGAAGGGGGTCGAAATTGTAAAGATATTTACATACTATTACAACAAAGAAACCCCAGAAATCTGTTTTTGTAGCAGGATAAATTGCAGTTCTGTAGCTCAGTTTAACAGTTTTGTAGCAGGACAAACTTATCAAATAGAGTTTTCCATTTTTCCATAAAAACAAAGGATATTTTAGAAAATATTACCAGAGATGACATTTTTAACTTAATTTTGGAATGCTACAGACCTGGAAAGGTTTTTATGATTCAAAAATCACTTATAACTCAAGGTGAGATAAATTTATCAAAAAAGGAAAAATACTGTTCATTTCCAAATTACTTCAGTAGTTATGCCTTACCAAATACTTTTACGTCTAAAAAAGTCTGCAAATATGTCAGAATGCTTCGAATTGTTGAGCGGTTAAAAATATTTTCTTTGAGAATAGCCATAAATGCAGAAAATCTTTTGCAATAATGTTATTTTTCATAGATTGTACAATAGCTGTGTTTTGGAATAATCATCCTCTTTGAATTAAGATATGTAATAAATATTTAAAAACTGAAATTTAAGATACTGAACCTGTATCAGAACCCATTATTCTGATAAATTTTAGACTTTCATGATGTTGCCCATCTTAGCTACCTAGTCTGTTGCCAAGCTTATTAAACAAGCTTTCTCCAGCTACCGTTAGTTGATGCACACCATGTCCTTTTTTTTTCATCTGTTTAACCATCCTTCGCTTGCAGTAAAATTGGGATCGCCTTTAGGTAACTGTTTGTTTAAATTTAGGGCTTTTCATTGAATGACTGGTCCTGAAAATGGTAGGCCATATTCTCTTTCAACGCAAAGCCAAAGAAATAAAGCTTTGTCCAGCATTTCAAGTTTACCCGTTTTAGCTTTTTTTGATCATCCAAACTGTCACTCAAATTCAACTTAAAGCAAAAATCCTCACTATTTTTTCTCAGACAGACACTGTTCATGTTCCTATTACAAGATCAAAGGCAATTTTTTTTAATGGTTCACCTTTATCAATTCTATCAAACGCTTCCAATTTCTTTTGCATAGTCACAACAATATTTTTTCATTTAGTCACCATTACTAACTCAGTTCACTGATATTTTGCAATAAGAGAGCTCTTTCTACCAAAGTCTCAACACATGCATGCGCATTAGAGATTGGCAACGTCTTTCCTTTTAGGGAATCGCTCCAGCCGGAATCGTTCACCGAAAGGAACGAGTTCTTTGGAGTGATTCCTTTGGAATCGTTTCGAAAAAAAAAAGAACGATTACGAAATAAAAGGAACGATTCCGAGAAAAAGGAACAATTAAAAAAAAAAAAAAAAAAAAAGGTTTTCGAGAAAAAGAAACATTTTTTAGATAAAAATAACAATTTCAAGATAAAAGGGATAATTTTGAGAAAAAAGGAACAAATCCGGAAGTATTAGAACGAACATGAAATCCATAATACACTGCTCAAAACAATTAAAGGATATTGCAGTTTTAGGTGGATTTTGTATCTGGGAAACTTTTTAGCTGATTGATACATGGTCGACAGACATAGTAGGTTATATGAGAATAAATTACACATGTTTGGCAGAAAAAAATGCATTTTATTGCGCATTTGTGTACAAAAGGAAAAAAACACAATTTGTGCATATGAGAAAAAAAGAATCAGAAAAGGTGTTTTCTTCAAAGAAAATCATTTTCAGTAGGGGGTATGGTTTCCACGGGCGGCCAGCAACGTTGAACACCTTTGAGGCATGGACTCAATGAGGCTATTAATGACGAGTTGGGGTATTCTGCCCCACTCTTCCAGAAGAGCTCTTTCCAGTTCTTGGAGAGTTTGTGGGGGTTGTTGGCGGCCAGAAACTCGTCTTCCTAGAGCGTCCCAAACGTGCTCGATTGGATTCATGTCTGGAGAACACGCTGGCCATTCCATTCGAACGGTTCCTTCCTCGAAAAGGAAATCCTCCACCAGGTTTGCACGATGTGGCCTGCAGTTATCGTCCATTAAAATGAAGTTATCTCCGATTGCTGCAGCGTAAGGGACTACAATAGGTCTGAGGATCTCATCCCTATATCGGCGACCAGTCAGAGCTCCATCTCGAATGATGTAGAGGTCAGTGCGCCCATCAATGGAGATGCCACCATACACCAACACTCCTCCACCGCCAAATCTGACACTTTTGTGCACGAACGCAGGATTATTCCTACTGCCACGGTCCCTCCAGATGAAAATACGCCTATTATCCGGATGCACAGAAAAACGGGACTCGTCAGAAAACAGAATATTGCTCCATTCATTTCTCCTCCAGTTGACATGCTTGGTTGCCCACTCCCTGCGGTCGCGACGATGCCTTGATGTTAATCTAACACATACCATCGGTCGGCGAGCATACAGACCTACAGCATAGAGCCGGTTTCGGACAGTCTGAGTTGAAATCGTGGTGCCTGTAGCCGAGCGAAGGTGTTGTTGGAGAAGAGTAGCGTTCATGTTTCGGTGTCTCCGAGCTGTTAACGCTAAATACCGATCTTCATTGGGCGTTGTTGCCCGTCTACGACCTTTCCCTGGTCTTTGGCCTGCACATCCACTCTCCAAAAAAACGGTTCCAGATCCTGGAAATGACACTTTGTGACACTCCAATGGCTTGCGCTACTTCGTCTTGAGTTTGGCCTCCTTCTAACCTACCAACAATTCTCCAAGCTTCTGAATCTGTCAAATGACTTCGCTGAGACATCGTGGGGGGGGGGGGGGAATGGGAAGGCTTTTTGTGAAAACAGAAAAAAACCCATAACTTCTTAATTATGATACGTATCGAATCCATTTAAAGTTATTATTAATTCTAGGTAAAGGGCCAAAAATTTATGTATGACAGATTTTTGATATCATTAAAAAAGGCCCCAAAGGGGGAAAAAAGGGAGGTTTCAGAAGAAAAAAAATTAACTTCGTCAATTCACAAGATATCAAATCTGCTTAAATTTATTATAAATCCTCTTAGTATTAACTAAAACTTTTATATTGACAAGTTTTTTATAGGACCAACACTTATAGCAAAAAACAAATAATAATAACAAAAAAAAAATCCCTGCCGGCTCCGCCAGCAAACAAGTTAGGTTTCGAAGTGGGCACTTCCAACAGCCGCATCATGGCAAAAAGGTCATTTCTTCCGCAATTCCCAGCAAACGCAGGTGATAAGTACATAGCTAAATAATAGACAATATTTTAACTGAAGTACAATAATATACTTCTATTTATCTTAAGATAAGTTTAAGAGAAAGTAATACACAGTTGTAGTTTATTAATCAATTCCCCCCCCCCTCCCGCACTTCTCTCTCTCTTTTATTATTTTTTTATCACATACACATTAGAAGGATTTTTTGGCCAGAAACTCAGCTTTAATAGAATCAAAATCTGCTATTTTAAAATAAAATAGCGTATTTTAATTTATTAAAACTGGCCAGTCTACAAGAACAAGGACAGATTCCGAGGACTCGATCTTTTCGGAGTCTACATTCAGGACCGATTCCGAGGAATCTATCCTTTTTGGAATCAGAAAATTTCGATTGATTCCTAGGAATCGTTCCTTTTCGGAATCGCTACATTTTTGACTAATTCCGAGGAATCGGTCCTTTTCGGAGTCGATTCCGAGGACTCTGTCCTTTTCAGAGTCGGTATATTTTGGACCAATTCCTAAGAATCGTTCCTTTTCGGAATCGCTACATTTTGGACTAATTCCGAGGAATCGGTCATTTTCGGAGTCGATTCCGAGGACTTGGTCCTTTTTGGAGTCGGTACATTCTGGACCAATTCCGAGGAATCAGTCCTTTCTGGATTCGATATGTTTTGGACCAAATCTGAGGAATCGTTCCAAAAAGGACAGATTCCTTTTTAAAGACTGGAATCGTTCCTTCAATTTCACTGCCGGAGTCGTTCGTTTGGAATCGTTCCTTGACAAATGACACATCTCTAATGCGCATGCAGAACTCTACCGAAATCTTGGCACATGCATGCACATACAGAATTCGGCTCTTTCACAAATTGAGATGGATAAGGAGAGAAAAAGAATTATGATGTTGCTTGACCTTGTCTAGAGAGAAAAGTGATTGTGTGTGGTATCTTTCACAAAATTCAGAGAAAGAATAGAGAGGCAGTGAATCGTAAAATTGACTTGCAATATGAAGTCTGTTATCGCTCAAATCCGCCGCAGAATTCACGGAGCACGATGTTTAGCATGTTGGTCCTTTGCTACGTCCCTTTTATACCGGGACTCTTGCAGAAGCCAGGTAGAAAGGGAAAAAAATGTGAAAATTGAAACCGGACAAATTTAAAAGGGAAATTTATTAAATTAAAGACACCGAATTGCGGGAAGGGTTGGGCTCGGGGCTCTGAAGCTATCAAAAGATCCTTGCGGCTTTCGAGCTCTATGTTCTATGTGGCCCAAGGGCTGACTTCATTGGTCGGAGAGAGGCTGCACGTGAAACAAGGACTGGATTCATTGGATGGGGAGAGGTTTTCAAAGAAAGCCACCAGCTGTTTGGGCCGACTGTAGGGTTGCATTTTCAGCGTCACACCAAACATAATCATATCATCTATATTTATTCTCTGAACACTGTGGGTATTTCTGCTGATCAGGGCAGCTTCGTTAAGCAGCATTTCCTGTTAAGAAGCTTTGAATACCAATTGTCACTGGTGATAAGAAACGTAACAATAGTCTGTGGCTGTTTCGAGGAATAAAACTTGGAAAGCCCTAAGGTTGTGTTTAGTGTGCAAACTTGCAAGCTGTCCTCAGTTGGCATAAATCCTTTCCCTTCCCATTCTTCTCGAATCAATTTGTGGTCATGTACAAAAGAAAGGGGTGGTGTAAACAGCTGTCCCCTCCTATTAACTGCTATTGCTTTGACCTCTGAATTTTAGACATTCTGTGAAAGTCATAAAACATCAAAGATTCTGAAAATTGCAAACGAAAACATGCTAGTTAAGTTTACAGGGGTTGATCCAGGAAAAATTAGGGACCCCTTCACAAAAATCCATTTAATAAAACAAGCCCCTTCACAAAATCCCATGCCATAAAAACATTCAGGGTTCATACAGAGTTGGGAAGAAAAAATCCAAGGAGTCCAAAAAATGGTTAAGGATTTGCTATTTTTTGTTGTTGTTGCTTTTATGTGCTGCATCGTTATGTGGTATGCACACTCCAATTTTTAATGCCCAATTTGGAGACAAAAACAAATTTTACTCTATTAGAATCTAATTGTTAGTGCTGGAATTGCAAAGTATTCACAAAATATTGTTTACTGATTTCGTAAGTTTAAATACAAAATAGACAATCAACTTTTTTATGCAGCGACCAATGGTCATATAAACAGAGATTAGTCAAACCCTAAACACTTATTATGTATATCACATACATGATACATTTTAAAGAAAATTTTTAAAAAAATGCTAAACGCAACATACAAGAAAAAATATAACAAGTTTTGAATTTATACTTTTAGAACAGCTGTAATAGATTTCTTTGATGGTGAAACTTTGACGAAATTCACGTGTTTTTTGTGACCTTCTGGGGGAAATTCACAATCTTCTGGGAGAAATTCATGTTTTTTTGCAATCTTTTAATAAAATTCACGTTTTATTTCAATCGTTTGACGAAACTGATGTTTTTTTCGCGATCTTTTGATGGAAACTGCGTGTTTTTAGTGATCTTTTGACGAAATTCGCACGTTTTTTGTGATCTTTTGAGAAAATTCGCATATTTTTCGCGATCTTTTGAGAAAATTCGCATGTTTTTCGCGATGTTTTCAGGAAATTCGCGTTCTGGGGGAAATTTGAGTCTTTTTTCACGATCTTCTGGGGGGAAATTCGCGTTTTTTCGTGATCTTTTAATGAAATTCACGCTTTATTTTGATCGTTTAACGAAACTGACGTTTTTTCACAATCTTTTGATGGAAATTGAGTGTTTTTCGCGATCCTTTGACGAAATTGCCGTGTTTTTTGCGATCATTTGAGGAAATTCACATGTTTTTTGCGATCTTTCTAGAAAATGCGCGTGTTTTTTGCGTGTATTTCGCGATCTTTTGAGGAAGTTTGCATTTTTTGTGATATTTTGAGGAAATTCGCGTGTTTTTCGCTATATTCTGGGAGAAATTCGCGTTTTTTTTTTTTTTTTTTTAAACGATCTTCTGGGGATAAGTTCGCGTTTTTTTTTTCACGATCTTCTGTGGGTAAATTCACGTTTTTTCGCAATCTTCTGGGAGACATTCGCGTTTTTTCGTGATCTTTTAATGGAAATCGCGTTTTATTTCGATCGTTTGACGAAACTGACGTTTTTTTGCCTTCTTTTGATGGAAACCGTATTTTTTTCGTGATCTTCTGGAGGAAATTCATGTTTTTTCGTGATCTTCTGGGGGGAAATTCGCATTTTTGCATGATGCTGTGCTTCAGATAAATGACGTGCATAAAGGATTTACCGTGCATTTTACAAGTACGATTTTTTCCCCTCGGCAGCAACATCGCTTGTGTCCGAAGCCGCAATACAATTTAAGGAGTTTCTAAGGAGTCGTTTGCTTATCTAAGTAGTTCTAAGTACTACTTGGGAATGTTTTCATTTCTAAGGAGTCTAAGGAGTCTGTGCGAACCCTGCATTCATTAATTACTTTAATTTTGTTAAGTTTTAAAATGTGTAATTTGTAAATAAAACAAGTTCACCAGAAAGAAAAACTTTAGCAGGACTTAAAGAAGTTATTATTAAATGCTCTGTTTAAGTTTCAGTAGTTGGATTTCATCTTTCGTTGCAAAATGTTATTTTTCATAAAAAATAAATTTCACAAAATAACTTACTATTTACAAAATGGGCCCCAAGGAAAAAAACCTGCATCGACCCCTGATCTATGCACTGTTCCAGCCTTTAGGCAAAGCCCCACTACCTGAAATGCCTTCTTTTTACTCGCAATCATAGCCATTAGAAAGTTTTAGGATAGAAAATATATTTTCAGAATGTAATGTGAATGAGCAAAAAAATACTGTTTTGGAAATTCAAAACTCAAGCAGACTTAGCCCGGGTTATCCAGAGATCAGAGTTAAAAGGGTCCCAGTTAGCAAGGTTCCACTATACAATTAATGATGTTATATAAATAAAAGTATTGTTAATGTTGAATGTTTAACCCTTTCAGGAGCAAACCACTTCTACTGCTAAAATGTGAAATGAGTGAATGAAACTGGAATTACAAGCAAATTAATTTTGAAATAAGAAAAAGCACATATATAATGAATGTAAAATTTTAAACCAAAATTTTGGTGCTATTGTGGCATTTAGGAATATATATTTATATATATATATATTAGGAATGCACCGGATATCAAGCTCCTGTCGGATATCCTGCTTACTCAGCACTCAAAACAGATATTCTGTCCGGACGAATACTTCAATATCTGGTTGCCGAATAGCAAAAATTTTTTAATTATATTTTTAACATTGTCAGAAAAAGCTAGTGCGAAATTAATGTGCTATCCTATTAAAACAATGTTAATAGAAAGAAATTCTCATTGTCACAAAAATGAAATTATAGGATTTATATATGAAACTATAATATTTTGAACATGAAAATATAATATTTATAAATAAACAATGACAAAAAAATATATATATATTATGTAGGAACATTAAGTGCTTAGCATTTTCAGTCTGTAATCTGTTATATTTTTTTATCACAAATATTTCCTGTATCTGAGAATAAGTGTTCAATCTCAGATGGTCTCCTTTTCTTGTGTTTTCAACAATCCTAAAATAAAAATGATTTTATTCTTTTTTTTTTTTGTCTATGGATGAAAAACTAGCTGTGGTAAAGTAATACTGACATGAAAAGAATTGTGTCATTTTCTTCAATAGTTAACTGTCCCTTTTGTACTACAAAACAAGATACTTACAATGAGGAGTTTCTCTATTTAAATTCTGTTAGAAAACATTTGTCATGAGTAAGGTAAGTACTAATATGTACGAGTATGTTGGAAAAGAAAAAGCCACTTCAATAGGATGTTTAATATTTATAAATAACAAAGATTTATAAGTATGAAAAACAGAGAAATTACTTAATTGTTTATCTTTTTATGTTCAATGACACTGAATAAATGAAAAAACTACTAATATGTGTATTAGAATAGGCAAAGGCAAAACATGATTAAATATCAATATTTAATTACTACAATGCATTTGTTTTTAAGTAACTTAACTTAAAAAATGAATTTAAATCTATTATTTAACATTTGAATGACATAAATAAAATTATAATAAATTAAAGTTTTTCTTCTTTAAGCAAGCATAAAATAGAAATATTACTATTGAAATTAAAAACAAGAAAGTATTCGGCCGGATACCAAATATTGGGTAAAATTTTGTGCCAGATATTTGATACCTGGTATCCGGCAAAAATTCTATCCGTTGCATCCCTATATATATATATATATATATAGTGATCTCTCACTTATATGTGGTACACAAAAATTACTTTTCAGTATTTTTATTTTTTTTTTAAATCGAATTTTAGCCTTATTAAATTGCAGAAATTATAAATCGAATTTTACTATTTTAAAATAGTGCTACAAGAAAGTAATTAATGAACATCGCGTATAAGTGAGAGGTCACTGTATATATGTGTATGTGTAATTTTTAGAATTTCTATAAAATTGATATATATATATATAACTCTTTCTATCAGTATAATGAAAATGAGATAAGGGAAGAAGGGGGAAAATTGCAACTTACAAGTAAGGAATGAAACTTTTTCTTTATTTTTTTTCTTTCAGTTGGGCTTCATACTGGAGAATGTTGTTCTAGCAAGTCTTTTTTTAATCCACGTTCCTAGTAATGTAAAATGAAAGAATATTTTCAGTTTGTATACTCTTTAAAAACTTTCAACTAATTTATGTAGTAAATAAATGTTATATAATATATATACAAAACTACAAAACATAATGAGAGTGTGATATTCCACACTGAAGTTCCTAAATTTATTTTCATAACTAAATTTGTTAATCGCGTGAAAAAAATCGGGAAATTCTTTAGTCGGTCACATGAAAAAACCCCCGCGAATTTCGCTAGTAAGCTGCAGGGAAAAAATATGTAAATTTGCCGATTGGTCGCAAGAAAAAACTGCACAATTAGCCAATTGGTAGCAGGAAAAAAATTGCGATATTCTTGAATTGGCTAGCAGGGAAAATTTGAGAAATTTGTCAGTCGATCGTAAGAAAAAAAATCACAAAATTCTTCAGTCGTTCACGAGCTGAAACTTGTGAGTTCATTATGGAAAAAAATCGTGCAATTCGTCAATCGATCATGGAACAAACCTGTGAAATTCGCCAGTCGGTCACATGAAATTATCACGAAATTTGCTAGTCAGGGCCGAAAAAAAACTGCACTATTTGTCAATCGATCAGGGGGGGGGGGGGGGTCGCAAAATTCTTAACACGTTCTTAGGAAAAAAATCACAAAATTCGCCAGTCGTTCAAGGATTACAATGGAATGTGTAACTGGAAAGTGACTGTGCAGGCGTGGCGATCAATGACAATTTTTTAATTGCCACTTTTACAACTTTAATCACCACATGGCAAGTGGCGACTGCTAATTTTCACCTATATCACATGGGAATTGTAGTTTAACTATAAATAGTAATTGTCAAGTCCTAATTTCTGTGAATTGAACAGATCAACTAATTTTGTGTTTCTATATGTGTTTCCTTGTAATTCGGATTTTATTTTATTCTTTTCAAGTGCACTACAAGATCTTTCCAGTTCTTCTAATCTTATTTTTGTTTACTGCAGACTTTAAAACAATTTGGGAGGATGCAGCGACCGGTGGCCCTTACTGCCCTTTTTTATCTTTTCTGCAGTCAATGGGAAAAAAATCATGATGTACGTCCATCGGTGATAGAAAAAATATTGTGAATTTTGTCAGTCAGTCAAGGCTAAAGAGAAATTGGGAAAATTTTTTCAGTTGGACCAGAGGAAAAAAATCGTGAATTTTGTCAAACTATCGTAAGAAGAAATTCGTCAATCAGCTGCAGAAAAAAATAGAGAAATGTGTCAGTTTCAAGGAAGAAAATCATCTATTGGTCACAGGAAAATATTGCAAAATTTGTTAATAAGTCGGTGAAAAATATCAAGAAATTCATCAATCAGTCATGGAAAATATTTCAAAATTTGTCTGTCAGTTGTAGAAAAAAAAAAAAAAAATTTTTTTTTAGTCTGATGAAGGAAAAAAAAAATCATGAATCTTGTCAATCTGTCACAAGAAGCTGTGAAATTCTGCAATCAGTTGCTTGAAAAAAAATTACGAAATTTGTCGTTCTGTTGTGGTAGAAAAAATATAATAATCACAAAATTTGTCGTTTTGTTGTGTTAAAAAAAAAAAAAAAAAAAACTAAATGCGTTGTTTGGTAGCGGGAAAATATAGCAAAATTCCTCAGTCGGTCACAGAAGTTGATCGTCGTTTAAAAAAGAAAAATTCTCCTGAAAGTGATAAAATATTTTGGTCAGGAGTCTCTTGCCCAAAAGGGATTTCAAAAATTTCGATGTGAATCCATCCTGAAATTAGGGTCCTGATATGTAATTTTAATTAAATTATTATGCATTATGTAGTTTAATAATAATAATAATTTTTAATATATGTTACTGTAATAATTTATCATTCAGATAATCCAAAAAATCAGCAAATTCAAATAGACTTTGGTCCCAATTTGTTTGAATTGGAGAGGTTTTAGTACATTTCAATTTTGAACAAAGAATTATTTCTTATTGTTATATTTCAATACTGAAATATGATAAAAAAAACCTCTTAATGCACATAAAAATCTTAATTTTAAGTACTACTGCACTGATGATATGTAATCCATAAATATTTAAATTAGCAGCAAGGTCATCTCATACAAACTGCTATTTTATAGCTAGTACACAGGAACACCATATATGAATGCATATCTTGTAGTATAATTTTTAATAGCCACCCTTTTTTTTTTCTTTTTGAATCAACTCTTTCTTAAAATAAACTATCTTTGGATTGGCATTTTAGTATTGTATCAAATTTGTTAAGATGGCGGAAAAACTAAATATTTATAAACATACGTTCATTAAACCGTGTTTTTGCACAATCGTAAAAAGTTAGTACAATGTTAAAACAAAAATATTTATCAGCATTTTCAATGTTTTAACAGATAATGAAAATACTATAGCCGTACAGAGTACTCAGCCAATTTGCCGAGTACTTGGTACTTATTCAAATTTTAGCCGAGTACTCAGCCAATACCAAGTAGTTTTAGAATTTCCTTTTTTAAGCATTCACAACTGGAATTATATTTAAAAATAAACGCAAAAAGGAAAATATCTATAAAAAATTCTCAAAAAAATATATTTACACAATATTACATCTAGGGGAAACCGGTATACACTGGACCTATGAGCACAGTGGACCACCCCCTAATATTTTATTTATTTACTTTTTTTTAAAGCTTCTCTTCTATCCTAATAGTCAACAGCACTGCACAGATTATTTATAGCCTTCAGAAAATATGTTTAGCTCAGATTGAACTATTTTATCCTGATTGGTTGTTTTGAGCTTCAAAAAGTAAAAATTTTCATCATCATATTTTTATTTTTTTAGTAATTAAAGGTTGTAGATAAATAAGATAAAACAGCTTTTTTGCAAAGCTGAGATAACTTGTTTTTATTTAACTTTAAAGTTAATATGTTTAAAAGAAAGCTATAATAAACAATATTAATATGATTATTTATTGAACTTCAACATGGGGCACAGTGGTCCACAATCCACTCTGATCCTGTAATGCAGAATGTTCAAAATATTTAATTGCTTATTTTCTATAAAGAAATATTGTTTTAAAGTAATTATTTAACTGTAAAATAAAGTAAACAAAGAAAAATAACAATTTATTTAACATAGTAAGAAATATTTTGTTTTGTATTTACTGCCATTGATAAATATAACTGTAGTCTAATTGGCGATGATTCTATTCAAGTAAGATTCATGAGATGCAAATTGAATGGAAATCAGTTTATATTTCCTGAAACTGTAGATGAATCTGTTGTTGATGTCAATGATTTCATAATGTTGCTCCCAGACCCAAAAGTATTTCAGGAAAATTCCAGGCTCAATCTTACTCATAAGTATTTTGGAATTTCATTTGCAAATTTTAATGTGCGCTGATTTTTTGTACTTAAGTAATAACTTCAATTAAATTGTAATTGTTCCTGTATTAATCTGTTATTATTTTCCAAAATATAATTAATTTTTTTGTTTTGTTTTTGTTTCAAAATGTTACTTGTAAATTTATATTACTATATTATTTTGTGGATAAAGGGGAAATAAAAAAGAATTAGATTAATAAAAAATAGATTTATATTGTATTTCAGATAATACCTAATAGCGGTCCACTGTGTCCCGGTGGGTGGACCAGTGTGCCCCACTTCTGGGGCACACTGGTCCACTTTACGGGTGCATATAAAAAATATTTTCTTGAAAAATGTATTAAAAACTGTGTTCTGAGAAAATTATGATGAATGTATAAAGGTTTAAGGAATATTCAAAAATATTTTCATGCAGATCGGTTTGTCTGTTAAGAGAAAAAAAATTTTAACTGAAAAAGTAGTCCACTTTGTACTAGTCTCCCCTACATAAAAATATCATTAAAAAAATAAGAGTAAAAATAAATAATATTCTTCATCTATTATTCCTAAAGCTGTTTTCAATAGTAAAAAATGGTGTTTTTATTAAATGACTAATTTTTAAGGAAGTAAACAAGACTGTTACACATCCAATAAAGTTCTTTAAATCAGTTATAATAAATATATTATTTCATTAAGTGAGTGCTTTTCAAATTAAAAATATTTCACTATTTAAGTTAAAAAATGAATGTCAAAAGTCAATTTAAATAAGACTTGTATGTTGTTTAAATCTAATGACTATTTTTCAACTCTGACTACAAATCACTGTTTTGATATGTATGTTACTTTATTAACAGGGCTGGGGAATTTTCAGTAATCTTACCAGTCAGCATAGAATTGAAAATTGTTATGACAAAATGCACGTCTTCAAAAATAGTCAATTGCTACTGCTACAATGCATTTTCATATTTTTTTTCTATAAAATTAAACAGTCAATTGGAAAGTTACAAAATATAGTGAACTAGTAAAAAAAATAAAGTTTTTGGCATATCTTCTATAGTCTGCAATTTTTCAAAGACTTCCTAAAAATTCACTCGCCCTGTCAGAAAATCCACTCACCAGTAATGAGTAAAAACATGTATTTCCCCACCCCTGTTTATTAAAATTATAAAATTAATTTTTTTAAAAGTTAGTTAAATTACACAATTTATTACTTAATTTTTTTTTTTTTTTTTTAAACTAAAAATACTTCATTATACAAAAACCAATAAACATAAAAAAATAAAAGCTGCTGGCATAGCATTTTAAAATTTTAGATAACTTTTTTTGTAATCCCACCCAAGAATCACCGATTCAAGAATGCACAAAATTAAGAGTAATTATAAAAAAGGTGAGGAAAAGTTGATAACAACCATATTAATAAATTTAACAACATAATAAATTAACAACATATTAATAAATTTCATTTTGACAAATACAATTTTACACCCAGTCATCAGTTTTAACATAAAATTTCTTTTAATAATTTAAATAAGCTTCCTCCAACTAATCAACAGTTTAGTTATTGTCTAAAGAGATTTTTTATTTTATTAAGTAAGAACTATTCCCTGCAGTTTTGCTACTTATAGGGCATTGTTTCGAATTATTACATATAACCTACTATCAAGTCTGGTTCTGGTTGCTCTTTGCTCAACCCCCCCCCCCCCTCTCTGAATACAAAAAGTAATAAAACAATATATAAACAGACGTTAACATACACAGATTGTTTCTCTAACACATTTAAAATCAGTACAATAATAATAATCCCTATCATCAAGCATAATACAAATTTTAAAAGTAGTAAAATACAAAAACAAACAAACTTGGAAACTCTGATTCAATCGGCGCTAAAAATTGTATATACATTTTGGTTTAAGCTTAAGCACATTCATTTTTCATTCGTTGAGATTAAAATGAAAGATCTCAGCCTACACTGAAACTTAAAAGGCAAAATGTTTGTTTACCTTTTAAGTATGTAACCATATAATATATTTTTTTTTTCTATCTTTAAGATTATTTTTCATTTGCTTACTAAAATATGTTATAAATACATGCGTTAATTTAGGAGTAGCAACTAGAAAGAAATGAATTATCCATTATCAGATTTCGCCAAACGTTATCGAAATATAAATATATAAAAGTGGTACATTTATAAGCTTTTACGTAGCCTACGATGATACGACTTTTACGAGTTCAACTTAGGCTTAGAACGTTAGAACTTTCATTTTACTCGCCACGAATGAAAACTAAACTAGTATGCATAAAATAAATATGAGTACGACTTTTATTGAGGTATAGATTATTACTGCAAGCAATAGTACAAAATATTATTAAAATATTTTTTTTAACTTACCTTGAAAATCATCTGAGATCACGACAAGGATCACGATTCACGACATACATCTTCGTCAAAACAAAATACAGCAAAGGCGGCAACCGGCAACATCTACATCTGCGCGCGCAGCTTTTATCTTTTCCGATTCAAGGAACATCTTGCGTGGTTTATCATGTGACATTTCGCAAGTTTGAAGTAAGTTTCAATCGCTCTTGAATTGCCAAGCTTGCGCTGCCGTGTTAAATTCAATAAAAAATCAAACTTGATAGATAGATAGATAAAGTTTTGAACTGGGGAGGAGGGGGGTTGGGGTTCTAGGGATCACGATCGGCGTATATCTGCAAAATTTTTCAGAAATTCCAACATAGGGGAGAATGTAATAGGTAGCATTTCTTACGAAATCTACCTAAAAAAAAAAATGATAATTTCGTTTCTCTCAATAAATATATAGGGACAAAATTACATAATGCCAGGCTTTCACTCTTCAACGGAGTGAAGCATTTCACTCTTGTCAAAGGAGTGAGACAGTCACTCTCGGCAACGGAGTGACATATTTCACTCTTTTCTAGGGAGTGGAAAATTCCACTCTTTAAAGAGTGCATTTTTATAAAATTCACTCCAAAGAGAGTGAAAATGCCTCTCACTCTTCCAAAGAGTCAACTTCTCACTCCTCCCAATTTTAGAGTGTAAATACATAAACGACTGTTTGGTTAAGTACATATCTTATATATTATTACAACTTAAATATAAAACTATTACATATATATACATAATCACACATATACACCATACATAAGTACTTTTTCGCAAATTACACACAAAAAACTTTATTATAAATTTATGTTTCTTGTCCCGGTCTTCAGTATCTTTAGAACTATTCTGAACAGAAATCATTTTTTCATGCATTAAAAAAGTATTCATATCTATGCAATTTAATTAAAGAAAGAAAAACGAATTGCTAAAAAAAAAATAAGAAAAATGGTTGCGAATTACTTTAAAATCAAAAGATGCACTCTGCATTTAATTTTCGTTTATAATGTTTCATTGAAATCTCTACCAATTCACTATCTCTCAATGTTTTAAAAATTAGAATAAAACGTCATTTTTATCGTAAAATAGGATAATTGAATAAAATATATCCCCAAAGCTCTGTAGATATCATAGAAATACCGGATCTTATCTTTCGAAAAAAGTCGCATAAAACATATAATGAGCCTCGTAATACTTCTTTAAAAAATGCCAATACACTTTTTTCGTGAGAACTGATTTAATAAACATGAATTCCACTAAGAGAGTTAAAAACCTTTTATATTTAATAAATGGTTCAGTATCACTATCTTAAAAAAATGAAAACCTCCCATGTATTTAAGGAAGTTAAAAGAATGGCAATCAAAATTTTTATCACGGGGGAGGGGGGGGGTGAAGGATCTGAATTAGAAAAAAAAATCAGAAATCCTATTCTATTTATTTTGATTTCGATTGCTCACTTCGATCGAATTAATGATGCCTCCTTTTTGTTTATTATTTCCATTAATTTTCTTACTTCTGCGAAATGTGAAATAATTTTTCCTTCTAATTTATTTCCTCTGGTATCTTAATAAATCTGGATAGCGTTATTTTCCTATTTATTACATTGGATCGGGAAAGTCGTTCTGGCAAGCTGGGTATCTGATATCCAGTGTCTTGACCTTTGCTTAACGACAACACATTTATGCTTAGGTGTTTAACGGGCGATATTTTTTTTTTATCAGTGTTTCAATGCAAGTAACCCCAAGTAATATAATGGTTTTATTTTGCGTCGATATATTGAATTATTTATAATATAAGACAGAGTGGTTTTTTATCAAATATTAATTTGATAATTGTATAAATATATTGCATTTTAAAAGGATAACTGTATTATATTTTTATGTTGTTAATTGTTCAATATTATTACCTAATAAACGAAATCTTTAGTGTTTTTGAAGAAGCTACAAGAATGGCAATTTAAAAAAAAAATCTGAGTTACTAAAAGTCCCAGAAATCCCACTATTAATTTCATTTTTAACTAGTGCAAACGACTTAACGATGCTTTTATTTATTTTTTCTTTTATAATATACGTGTCGGTGAAATGCGAAATGCAAAATGCAAAATGCTTAAATTATATTTTTCTATTTAATATTACTGAATCATGAAAGTCGTTCTGGCAAGCCGGGAATCTGATATGTAGAATCTTGCCGTTTCGGTAACAATTCCACATTTGTACTTTTTTATCATATCACTAACCAGGTCCCCACTTGCCAGGCATGAGTGCCTATCTTGACGGGTTAATACCTGGACGCGGGGCGATATTCGCCTGATCACGTAAATGGCTGTGATCCACCTGATGCCTTGTTGGCATCACTGAAGTGCTCTCTAGTGATTTGCTAAAGTTTTCTTTGCTTGTCAGTTCATAGTTCCTATATAATTTCATTGGATTAGTAGATTTAAAATAAAAGCCAAAATTAAAAAAGGGAAAGGAATTGGTCTCGAAATTTACAACCTTGATCAGGTGACGAGACCTTCACCTGACTAGGCACCTCCAGAGGTATAATTCATAGGGAACTTGGAGGACTTTGCACCCACGACGGATAATACATGCACCTTGCACAATTAGCGTACATGGCCCACATTTGTGCTTAGGTATTTACGGGCGACATTCTTTCTTTCATCCGTGTTTCAATGCAAGCAACCCGAAGTAGTTTTATTTTGCGTCGAGGTATTGAATTATTTATGCTAGACGACAGAGTGAGTTTTTAACAAGTATTAATTCGATATTGGATAAATATATTACATTTTAAAAGGATAAATATACAGGGTGTTTCTAAATGAATATCGGGGTTTTAAAGCTTTGTAGTATCTATTATAAAAAACTTAAAATTATACTTAATACATAAAATGAAAGAGCAACTCAAACAGTTTTACCTACAAGCTTAAAAGTGTTCAATGTGAACACCTTTCGTCACACGGCACACATCAAGTCGATAGCTCAGTTCTTCCCAAACGCCACTCTACGCTCACCGATCTGACGGCCAGAGTATCCCATGATCTGACTCCATGTTATTTCTACCTGTTGGGGATCGTAAAGGATCGAGTGTATGTGCCTCCGCTACCAGCTGACCTACCCAACCTAAGAAACAGGATTGAGGCAGCTGTTGCAACAATTACCCCACAGAAACTAATTAACGTTTGGGAAGAACTGAGCTATCGACTTCATGCGTGCTGTGTGACGAAAGGTGTTCACATTGAACACTTGTAATTTTGTTGGTAAAACTGTTTCAGTTCCTCTTTCATTTTATGTATTAATTATAATTTTAAGTTGTATGTAATAAATACTACCAAGCGTTAAAACCCCGATATTCATTTAGAAAACCCTGTATATTTATCCTTTTAAAATGTAATATATTTATCCAATATCGAATTAATACTTGTTAAAAACTCACTCTGTCGTCTAGCATAAATAATTCAATACCTCGACGCAAAAAAAAAAAATAAATAAATAAAATAAACCTTTAGTGCATTTTATAAAAGTACAAGAATGGCAATTAAAAAAAAAAAAAATCTGACTTACAAAAAGTCTCAGAAATCCTATTTCTACTGATTTTAATTTTAACTGTTCAGTTCGAACGAATTAATGATGCTTTTATTTTTTTTTATTTTATAATCTGTATGTCTGTGAAATGTGAATTGCTTAAATTATTTTCTCTCACAACTATTTTCCTCTAACATTTTAATAAATCTGGATAGCGTTATTTTTCTATTTAATATTATTTAATCATGAAAGTAGTTCTGACAAGCTGGGACTCTAATGTCCAGAGTCTTGGTCTTTTGATAATTACTCCAAATTTGTGCTTAGGTAGTTAACGGAGACATTCTTTTTTTCATCAGTGAATTCAATGCCAGTAATCCAAAATAATATAATTGTTTTATTTTGTGACAAGATATTGAATTATTTATGATATACGACAGAGTAGGTTTTTAACAAGTATGAATTCAATAATTGAATAAATAAATTACATTTTAAAAGGATAAATATATTTTATTTTTATGTTATTAATGGTGCAATATTATTCGTTAATAAAAGAAATGAAACCATTAGTGCCTTTAAGGAAGCTACAAGAATTTCAATTAAAAACTAGTTGGATGTGCCAATCCCAAAACTTTCTTCTATCTCATACATGTTAATACTTTAAAAAAGCGTAATTATTTTAATTACACATTTTAGAATTTAAAAATTTAGCATAACATTGCCACCTCTTGTGTGATTTACACGAAAACCTGATAAGCACCAACTTATATCAAGCTCCAACAGAATATGAAGTTTTATTAAATTGCGTTCATTAGTTCTTGAGATATATGACTATCACTAAAATCGTGTAAACTCTGAAAAATGCAGCATAGCAGCGCCACCTGTTGGGAGATTTACACCGAAACCTAATCAGCAACAACTTATGTTAACATATAACGGAATTTAAAGTTTGATGAAAATCCGTGCATTAGTTCTTGAGATAGAGCTATTGTGGAAATCGTGAAAAATACAGCACAGGCCACCTGTTGCGCGATTTACACCAAAAACTAATCAGCACCAATTTATATCAAGGACTAACTGAATATAAAGTCTTATTAAATTCTGTACATTAGTTCTTGCGATAGAGCGCCCACAATTTTTTTTTTACATACAGACACATACTTACACACACACATACAGACATTTTCTAAAAACAGTCAAATCGTGTTCAGGACCTTCTGAAACATATAAATCCATCGAAAACAAGAAGTCGAAATATTTCAGGAATCCGATACTTTCGTCTTGTATAGATAGAAGAAAGTAAAAATCTGACTTATAAAAATCCCATAAATCCCGCTTGTATTAATTTATATTTTAACTGCTAAGTTCGAACGAATTAATGATGGTTTTATTGTTTTTCTTTCATAATTCATGTGTCTGTGAAATGCGAAATGTTTAAATTATTTTTCCTCATAACTAGTTTTCTGTAGCATCTTAATAAATCTGGATAGCGTTATTTTCCTATTGGATATCATTGAATCGTGAAAGTCGTTCTGGCAAGCCGGGAGACTGATATCCAGAATCTTGCCTGTGGGTATCGACTCCACGTTTGAGCTTGGGTATTTATCGGTCGATATTTTTTCTTTCATCAGTGTTTCAATGCAAGTAAACAGAAATAATGTAATGAGTTTATTTTGCTTTGAAATATTGAATTATTTATGGTACACGGCAAAATCAATTTTCAACAACTAATAAATCGATATCAATTTATTATTATACTAGCTGACCCCCGCCTGGTGTTACCCGGACCCGTGATAATGAATAAATAAAATAAAAACAAGTTTTTATTATTTTATATCTTTAACTCGATTTTGTATGAAATTATATTTTGAAATGAAAAAAAATCGCTAAAAAATATCGATATTTAGTGATAAAAGTGCTCAAATCACTTGTTAGCGTTCAATTAAAGATGTAATTACTGCTTAAAGTGATAAAAACATTACACAACTTTTTTAAGTATTTTTAAGTAACCTTATATTAAAAGGTAATTTTAAACCTTTTGTGTAATGCTTTTATCACTTTAAGCAGTAATTACATCTTTAAATATTTACCTCATTAAAAAAAAAGTGCGAAAATTTATCACTATTCATAATTTTTACAAATGTCTCGAAGTTTGTTACAGTATATCAAAACTGCTTGGCGACCTGAACACATGTGCAGCATATGCGAGTCCACATAACTGTGGATTCAGTTAGTCATCTCTTTGTATGCCTCTTCTATTTAATTGTATTTTAAATTGTAAATTATGCTGTTTTCATAATTTTTTGTTGTCATAACTTTAAAAGAAAATAGATAAAAAATTATAATTTTTTATAAAATAAATTAATTAGTTCGAGCTTTCTACCAAGCTTTAAAATTACAACTTTGAATTTTCCATAATAATCGGTTTTAATGCACGCACCAAATTAATGTATTGTAATGGATTTTTTTGAAAAAATAAATAAATTACAGTTATTATATTAAGCGTCGTTTTCAAGATAAACATTGAATGCATATAAAAAAATTTATTAAAAAAAAACTTTTTTACGTTTATATTTATTTGGTAAACAATGTGTCACAAATCCATGTTATTGCTCAAAGTGGATTGTTTTTCTTTATTATTATTTTTATAATTATTTTAAATAATATAATCGTAGAAGTTGTTCTGACAACCCAGGAGTATGATTTCCAGAGTCCTGCCTTTCGGGTATCCTCTATTACGCGTAAGCTTAAGTGATTAACAGTCGATATTTTTTCTTCCATCTCAGGTACCACATGATATTGTTATCGCTGTTATAGCGTTGGCAATAAGTCTTTGCTGTTGAAAATTGATTACGTCGTTTTATGTTTGTTGAAAAATATACTTAATTTCGCAATATTTTTGACTAAACAATTCGAAAATTTAACCATTTAGAGAAAAGACTTTTAAAAGACGTTTTATATTGGTCATAATTATGCGATTTTTATCTAATGGAATTTCAAAGACAAAAAACCCCTTTTTCTCTACTAAAATAAGACGAATTAAAAATTCCATTTCAGTCAACAGCCGCCATCTAGAGTAAACAAAAAGACAGCATAAGTAATCTTAAAAACAATGAACCGATGAAGCATTTACTAAAAAAAATATTTGCAAATAAGTTCCGCAATGAAGCTCAATTATTACAAACTTGTATCTATTATTTCAAGATTGATTTAAAAGTTCCAGCTTTGATAGCAAGTAAGCGATTAATTGAAAAAATACAAACACACACCTCATGAAAATACACAGACTGCAACTGCGCAGATGGTATAATGCTGAATCCAGAAAACTGTCATATAGTTAAGAAGTGGGTCCTTATACACACAGTCAGTCCGTTCTACAAGTTGTTCTCTAAAAATATGGTTTAAAATAAAATTTTAAACCAGGTTAATAAACAAATAGCTTAAATGAGAGCTTGATAACTATGTTGAGTTAGTTTTGAAACCTTCCGTTGTTATGGAGTAATTTTTTGGCTACCAAAAGTAATTTTAATAAAACAAAGAAGGTTTAACATGCTTTCCTGGGAGAAAAAAATAGGTACTGAAAAAAGAGGTATGTAAATATTTTCATTTTGTTAAGCATTTTCTTTTATGCCCGTATGTGATATTAAATTGCATTACCCATTCAGTTTTTTATTTTATTTTTTTTTTTTTTAGATTTTATGAATTCTAATTACTTTAATGTGTGTATTTGAAGACTAATGAATAAACATGCATTGTGTTTTAACTTCTGCTTAACGCTGAATATTTTCTTTCGTGTAGCTGCTATTTTGTTAACGTGAATGTGAACGTTCAAATAATTAAAAATCAGCCTAATCAATAGAATTTTTGTTTTTGTTTTATTAATATTTTCACAGTTTAAAAATATTACTATATCTTGCCATTTATTTCAAAGTATGTTTCTATACTTCATAAAGTTAAATATATCAAAGGTTAAAGAGAAAATAGCATATAATAATATTTTTTAACTGAATTTTTCTCAAAATAAATTTTACACAGTCTATTCATTTGTAAAAACCTTTGAAGTGATAACAAAAAAATATTTTAAAAAGTAGAACGCATTGAACATTTAAAAATATATTTTAAAAACTAATTAACATATTTAGGAATTTTTAAATTTTCAAAAAATTTATATTTTTTACAAATATTTATTTTTGGTACAGAACACATCTTTGGAGAATATCTTGTTGGAATGAAAAATATATTTTTTAAATCCACCACCCCTTTAAGCTTAATGAAAAAATGTGTTATAAATTAATACTTACTACATCATAATTTAGTATTAGTTATGAAAACCTTTCCAAGTTTATACATGAGTTATTATTCATAATAATTTGTTAAATGGTTATTTAACACTAGCTGACCCGCCCGCCGTTGTCTGAGGCTAAGATAAAAAATTAATTAATTAAAAAAAAAAAGAAAAGAAAAGAAAGAAGAAATAGCAGAAGACAAAATTTACTGTATTACAGAGTTACAAAAACTCTGGTTAAAAAAAAAAAAAAAAAAAAAGGCACGCCAGTGGCTTTTATTGGTTTTAACCGTTTTTTTTTTTTTTTTTTTTTTTTTTTTTGCCAAAATTGGCTTTTATACAGTGAAGCATTTTGGTTTTAAACTGCAACACTGACTGTAACACTAGACACTAACAGTAAAAATGGATATGCCAAGTCTACAGAGGGGAGTTCCACGATAGAGACAAAAACTAAGTTTTGAATTTTTAAGTACTTAGTTTTCTAGTTGCTAAAATGGTGCATTTATTTTTTTTTAAATGCAATATTAAAGCTGTCTAAAATTTTTATTATAATTACAGTGCAAAAAAATTTTTGATTTTAGAGTATAATACTAGCATACCAGCTGCCAGTATTATACCGTAAAATTAACAGTAATAAATAGTAAAATAAGCTGTAATACGCTGCCGTGCATGCGCAGTAGCGTATTACTGCTTATTTTACTATTTGTTACTGTTAATTTTATGGTATAATACTGGCAGCTGAGATGCCAGTATTATACTGTAAAATCAACAATATTTATTTCATTTTATTTTATTGCAGTGTATAAATTAGCTTTTTCTTACCTTATTTATCATTACCACGGAGTGTACACTAAGAACTTTGACCCAAATGGAACTAATAAATTGGAAAATATTCAATAACTTTACAAAATAACATTAATTAGAGTAAATGATATATTATTATCTAAAAGATTATGTATCTTAAACAACTCGTTATAAATTATTAACGAGTGTTTTAGAGTTATATCTAAAAAACAAAGTGGCTTTCTTTCTTCCAAACTACCTAATGATGATTTGGTGTGTGCTGTCATCTATAGTATATATATATATATATATATATATATATATATATATATATATATATATATATATATATTAGTTATTTTCAGTGTTCACAGAGAGAGACTACTTTAGCTAGGGATAAAGTTTTTAAGTTAATTTCTTAGTATATATATATAAAACCATTATATTCATTAAAATATTAAAATTACTTTGTCAGAAACGTATTTAATAGCCTACTTAATACTTAAATATACATATGAATAAGAATATTAAGTAATCTGCTACATTTCCTAATATTTATCCCTTTGTGACAGTAAAAAGCACGTTTTGTGAGAATGACCCAAGCGAGGGATATCTGTATTATAGAATTCATCCTAAACTGCATTACTGACAATCAATGTGTTAAGTGAATTTTATAATAAGTTCTCTTTAATGGTACTTGAAAGCATTGTCGAGGCATAAAGGGTTAATAGGGTCATGCTAAAAAAATTCATCTTTTATTACACAATACACAATAGCATTTTAAGTGTACCAATACACAGAAAAATTCTTTTTTTTTTTTTTTTTTTTTTTTTTTTTTTTTTTTTACTTTTTCAAAATTCATGAGAGAGGAGATAATGGTCTATATGTTTTTTTTTTCTTTCATCAGTGCTTTAGTTCAAGTAGAAGAAAATAACAAAATTTATTTATCTTGAGTCGAGAAATTGAATTATTTCTAGCATATGTCAAAACTTGTTTCTAACAAGTTATTAAATCAATAACTTGACAAATATATATATTTTTTAAAGTAAAGGTACGATTTTACTTACAAGATATGTTGTGTTACGATAAATGAGTCTACGAAAATTTCTAGTTCCTCTTTGTTTACCCGTGTGTTTCAAACGACAACAAACTACGTTTAAGACATTTTGAAAGATTTATGTATTACTTTTATAAATTTTATATCGAAGTGCTATTATTTCTAATCGATTTAATGCTCATATGATATGTGCTAAAAATAATTTCTGAGAGTGTATAGATTTTTGTTATTATTATTATTATTATTATTATAGACAGTGCCATGTTTCTTTCACTGCGAACTTTTCCATCGTCATCAGAAATATGTTGTGCATTTAATATTAAAAATTTATCCACAAAAGTAGTACGGAATGCCGATGTCATAACTATGGTGGCAACGGCTTGTGCTATTGCTTTTGCTTTTATCGCTCATTCATCTCTCCCAAATACCGCACAATTTAAGTGTTCCCATTATCAAATAAGACAAAAATTACTTTAAAATTAAATTAACTAATGTGTAATAATACTCTAATAATAATACTCTAATTAAAAATGTAGCTGAATTCACTAAATTTTTATGACATTTTAAATAATTTTCAAGCGGGGTTTCTTTTAAATCCATCTCAATAACGAATATTGCCTTTCTACATGAATATAAATTAGAAAATGAGGTATGATTGCCCATGCTCTTTACTTTAACCTTTTCTTTCTTTCATTTTTACATTCGTTTCATCTTCCCTAATGGACAATATTCATGTGACGTTACAACAGGACTCACATGACGTTAAGGAAGCAGCTGGCACCTTTGTTTACACATTTCATCACTTAATGCAGCGTAAATACAGGTAAATATATGCGTAAAATACTTTAGATTGATTTTGTCCGAATTACTATTCGATAAATACGCATGAGAAAATTCGAATATACTTATTAATTAAAATTAACAATTCTCATTTATAAATAAAATTAAAAATATGCATGAAGTTGCATTATAATAACATAAAGGAATTCATGTATAACTTAAACCTGTTCCTGAAAAGATCTGAAACTTGAAATAAAGATAAAAGATAAGCGTAAACTTTTTAAACGCAGTGTTTTTTAATGGCGCTTTTCTGAATGTTATTCTCAAGTTTGACGCATTTTTGTAACTTAGACCAAAGAAGACTATTGTCCATGGGATACACTTCCAAGTGTTGCCATCATGGCTACAATATCCTTTCAAGTGAATGTGAATATCATTAATAGTTTTAAAAAGCAACTTTTGCGCCAAATCACATTTGCTCAAATACGTTATTTATTTATGGATGGAAGATTAACCATAAAATACCGCACTTTGGCACTAAACTGAAACCTATTAACGAAAAAACAGATTTTATTTTTTTTTTCTTCTCTTTTCTAAGTGCAACTGTTTGAAGAATAGTTTCTCGAATTAAAGTAATTCAGATAAATGTTAATATTTCAAAAGAAAATCATTGCTCGTATACTCATTATTATTATTATTATTATTATTATTATTATTATTCATTGAATAGTAAAAGTCATACTGGTCAGCCAAAATATATTGATATCCTTTTGATATCCTTAAACTTTGCCATTCGGGTATCAATTCCAGTGTTTGAGCTGAGTGTTTAACGTTCGATATATTTTCTTCCGTCAATATTTCGATGCAAACAAATTGAAACATTCATAATGGGTTTATGTTACGCTAATATATTGAACTATTCACGGTAGAGAGCAGAATGAGTTTTTAACAGGAACTAAATCAATAAATTGAAAATACATTACTTTTAAGATCGCAGTTTAATTTTATTCTTGAGATATGTTTCATTAAAAAATATATTCCATCCTTAGAATACATTATTTAATTCTGCAATTTCACAAATTTTAGATCAATAAATATTTTTAAATGTATCGAAATTAATAATAATATCATTATTAAATAGTTATTAGTAATTTTGTTTAAGTAATTGAAGACATAAGTAGAAGAAGGTGTTATGTTAAATAAATAAATAAATAAATAAATAAATTTTGAGCAAGTTGAAATGAATGATTTTTATTGTCAATTCAATTGATTTATTTTCTTATTGGTAAAATATGCGTCAAATGTTAACAGATGGGATGAAACTCTCTCAGAAAAAAATATTAACATTTAATTTTAAAATAGTAAAAATTATATATTTTTAAATTATTAAAAATAAATATATTAAAAATTAAAAATTAAATCATTTCTTTAACAATAATTAGAATCTTGGTATTTTAGTTTTATCTTCATAACACCTTCATCTATAAAATAAAACAATTTTATAGAAGAACATGATTATAACACGCTTGTTGCACTCGTGTGTTCCTTCATGAGATATAAATCTTACAACAACAAAGTTTAACTTGACCAGCATTGATTTCATAAATTGCAATATTAAATTTTTCAAGTAAATTTTTGATTTAATTCTTAAGATATGTCTATATTTTAAAGCAAAAACATGTCCATGAGCAATGCTGATGTTATATTGACGGTGGTAAAACTTGACCAATAAATTTTGATTTTACTGCAATTTTTTAAATATCTAAACATCACACAATTTTTATACCGTCGAATAGAAAAAAACTGTTCTTTCAAATGCAATTTGTTTGAAAACTGTATCTCTATTGACTGATTTGTTTAGGGGTTTTAAAATACTTTCCAAGCACGATTTAAAAAAATCTATCTCTATCGCGGACAACCCAATTGCAAAATTTTAATCCGTTTGCACTAAAAAAATATAAACAGTGCAGCATTTGTTTCTGGCTAATATCCAATAACGAAATTTAAACTTAATCAATAAATAAATAAAATAATAAACTAATATAAGTAAAACACAAATTTAATAGACATGTAATCGAACTATGCATTTAAAAACCACTGAAATTATCAGAAAGAAAAAGGGTGCTGTAAGAAATGAAATCTTTGGCGATTTCTTCGGCAATTAACTCTTGACATGCGGCTAATATTAAAGTATCGCTTTTTAAGGAATTTCAAAACTATTTTTAGTACATACTTGATAATTTACTTATAAAAATGCTTTTTGGTAGGTAATATAATATATATATATATATACATAATAAATGTAAAAAATATATTAGAATTTTCAATTTAAATAAATAAATATATATAATATATGTTTTCACCTAAGTTCTGTAACTCGTGAACCCCGGGTCGAATTCGCTAGTTTTATTAAAACAAATATTTTATTCAAATAATGTGTTTTATTCAAGTAATGCATCAAATTTCAGTTTTAACAAGTTTCATACATCAGTGAAGAAATTTGAATATTTGTATCATCAGTATTTCTATACGTGCATTTTAAACCTTTCATGGGCAAAACAATTCTGTTTATAAAATGTTAAAATGACTGGCTTCTGCCACCAGAATTTACGAACAAATTGATTTGAAAATAAAGAAATTGACTTTCTTTTCTCTTGACTTTCATTATAATTTTTTTCCTTCAAAAATTCCGGTAAAAGAGCGGCAGTTGAGAATTAAAATTAAGTAGTATATACCATCGCTCAAGAAAGAGTTAAGCAGTATCAAAATATGTTTAAAGAATATTAAAAAAATAATGATAATTATTTAAAAATTTTGATGAAAATGCTTTTTTTTTCTAAAGAAAAGCAATACATTTAATTAACCTCCTAAAGAATTAATGTCATTGTTTGGATAACATTCATAATGGAATATTCAGAAAACATTTCGCTAAATGGAAAAAGCTAAAATATTACAATGTTATTTCATCTCACGTATTGACATAAAATGCAACGTGTACAAATAAATTGTATCCAGTATTGATAGATATATCAGATTACCAGTTATGAATATTTTCTTTATTAACTATGATAACATAATTAATGATGCACGCTTCAAGATAATAAAATGTGACATTAATTAGGGCCTTTTATAGATCTCATTTCTGGCAGAATACCGTTATGTATGATATACATATTCCTGTCTACGTTATAAATGAAACATATTAAGTGTCAGCTGACATGCCTTAACCTCATTACCATAAAAAATAAAAGCAAATTATTAAACAAGTGGATAAGTGTGATCAAAGATCACACAAAAGTTTTGTTTAATATTCCTTTGAAAACACTTTATCCTTCCTTTAATAAATACAAATAAATTTCATTAAAAAAAAGCATGTTTTTTATAAAGTAAAAATTTACCGGTTTATTTTTCTCGTTTTTTCGAATGTCTGAACCGGCCCGATAGCGGGAGAAGTCCGCTATTATACTCTGTCATAATAATATCTGTCATGTGGACTAAATGCGATATTACAATAAAATCAATTTCAAAATTAAACAACATGTTGTATAAAGACCTTCAAAATGTTAGACGTCAGATTAATTTTCTTTTTAATTCTCTAATGTAGTCATATTAAGCTGCTTTCTGTATTTACACATACTCATACTCCTTGTATTATTGAGAAATGTTTAAAAATTTCCATTTTATTACCAATGTGACATAATATTAATCTTTTTTTCAATTGGTGAAACTTTTTATTTCATTTTCATTTTTCACGTGGAAATCTTTCAATAGAAAATTATTCAAAATGTTAGACGTCAGATTAATTTTCTTTTTAATTCTCTAATGTAGTCATATTAAGCTGCCTTCTGTATTTGCACATACTCATACTCCTTGTATTATTGAGAAATGTTTAAAAATTTCCATTTTATTACCAATGTGACATAATATTAATCTTTTTTTCAATTGGTGAAACTTTTTATTTCATTTTCATTTTTCACGTGGAAATCTTTCAATAGAAAATTATTCAAAATGTTAGACGTCAGATTAATTTTCTTTTTAATTCTCTAATGTAGTCATATTAAGCTGCCTTCTGTATTTACACATACTCATACTCCTTGTATTATTGAGAAATGTTTAAAAATTTCCATTTTATTACCAATGTGACATAATATTAATCTTTTTTTCAATTGGTGAAACTTTTTATTTCATTTTCATTTTTCACGTGGAAATCTTTCAATAGAAAATTAATTATTGTAGAAAGAATTTTATTGTGGATTTTTAATTGTTGGCAACTGCTATAATGAAAAATGATGAAATTTAATGGGAAAAGGCTGTTAGAATTTTGGTTTTTTTACCTCTATATTAAAATAATACGATTTTTTCAAATTTTATGATTTTGAGCTTCATAATAGGTATTTAGCTATAAGTACACACAATTTCATGACTGTAACTTACATAGTTTCTAAGAACCGGCTCTGTGACGGACAAACAACGAAGCGGGAGTAATAGGGTTTCGTGAGATGAACGAAACCCTAAAAAAAGAAAACTAAAAAAAACAGATGAAAAAGGGATAAAAAACAATTTACGCACATACCATGTTGCATTACACGAGATTCAACCATATATTATATATTATACAGGGTCATTGAAAAAGGTTAGATATGATTAAAAAAATCATAACTCCAAAAGTAATTGAGGGAACACCAATATTTTTTCTTTTCAAACCATTCGACTGTTTTGCAGCCGTGATCTTCACACGATGCGCAGAAGCGATGTGCGATGAAAATTGTGTAGTTTTATCCAATCTTTTTCGATGACCTGTTAGTTTGCGTATGCTTTGATTGGGAAGTTATTTTACACCATCCCGAGGCGGAAACGACTTAATAGCATGATGTCCGGTCATAATAATAGCGAAGAACTCATCTTAGATAATATTTCTAATACCCCGTTCCGATAGGATATGTAAGATATATTAGATTGCCATTTTGGATGTAATGCACGCCGGAATTAAAGCACCTGAGCAGTACGTATAATATGTTTTAAAGCACATATAATACAAAAAAAAAAATACTTTTTGAGTTTATTTCTTTCATTTACTGTATGATTAATCTTCATCCAAATATTTGACATATTTATTTTTATCTGTTACCTTTTTAATATCTATAAAGATTTTCTTAAGTTTTTAAAGGATTGTTTGAAAACAAAATCGATATATATATATTTAATTTCTTATTATTATTTTTTATATTATAACCTTTTCTCTTTGGTAACGGAATAATTTTCAATAATGGAATATATTCGTTATCAAACAGACAAATAGTGCAGCCACAAACATTTTTCCTCATAATTTGATCAGAAAAATTCACATGAAACTTGTTACAGAAATTGATTAAAATCATACATAATAACTTATGGAATCATACTACGAAAATAATTTTTTTATTTAGTTCATGTATTTGAATTTCTGTCTGATTAATCTTCCCCGAAATTTATTGCAGAATATATTTTTGTTTAATTACATTATCTTTCTAATATCTCTAAAGATTTCATAAAATTTAGAAATTTCCCTTTGATTACGGATTTTTTTAAAGATATTCTATCTAATAGTCCTATAGCGGGCATAAGAATGTTTCATCAAAATTTGACCAGTCTTCTGCAGCCTGTTCTTCTACCGATTCATTTTCATTAAGGTTTCAATACTGATATTTTTCCGTTGGATTACGTATAATCCCGTTCTGTTCTTAAGCGACGGGAGTGGAAAATCGAAATGGATCGAATGAAACACTGTTCAGGACAAATAGGGGCTGCAGTGGAATCTGTCTGTTCTTAAGCGATAAGGTGTAGAACATTTCAAACAGCCGTTTGCAGGAGAATAGGTTTCAAATAGCAAGGAAAACGTTGAACAGAATTGATGGAATGGGTATTAGATATATTTTATTGAAATACTTTTGAAAAATACCTTTGAAGAACATTATATATGATTTGGATTTTATTTTAGCTTTAGTTTGTAGGATAATTCTAAGCAAAACACTTTTTAAAGAGATTATGAAGAGAAAAAAGCATTATCAAATAAAGTGACTTTTGAATTCTGTGTTTCTATTAGCTATTTAGTATTGTGATTACAAACTATTATTTGCAATTTTGGAAAAGATCAAAATGCTTTTTAATTATTAATTTAATAATACAAATAAGAAAAGGCTACAAATTCTATTAAATAATGAAAAGCTCTTATTTCTTTAAGTCGTTAAAAATATAACTCCTATAAAGATAAGTTAAAGTGAAAGCTCACAACCACAATTTTTTTCAATGGTTGTGAGCTTTTAGTTTAAGTTATCTTTGTACGGATTATGTTTTGAATGACATAAAGAAAGAAACACAGTTAATTATCAATAAAATTCTGCAATATATATATATATATGTATAATAAAACTTTTGTTAATAATAACCATCAAATCACATAAATAATCGCAATGAAATAACCGATAATATAATAAAATACAAAGAAATATATCCAAAAATGTGAGATTATATATAGAGAGATAGATAGATATAAATAATATATATATATATATATAATTGTAATACCTTTGAATTTCAAAATACAATAAACACGTTCTTGTAAAAAATCTAACCTAATCTCCTATTAAAGAAAGGTAATCATAAAGTGTATATACAGAATGCAAGTCAATACAAAATCAAAGTTGGTAAAAAAATATACAAAAAGAACTTGAAATTAAATGTTAAAAAAGTGAATTTTGAAAATACAAAGGATGAGCAAATGATACCAATATACAACAGTAATTATTGTATAAAATAAAAAAAAATAATAAATAGACAATTAAATTCGCAAAGCAGATATATTAACTATGTATTTCCAACAGAAGCTTATCACAATAGAATTTAAGAGCCAAAATTGGGCTAAATTGTGGTATCATAGGTATAATTCAATGACATTATCAGAGATAAATATTGAAAAGAATATAAGATACATTCCATACCAATTTGCGCAATGCAGCAGAATATATATATATATATATATATATACAAGGTGCGTCAGAAAAATGTATACACACACTGCTTAACAGGTCATAACTTTCTAATTTTTCTTTCTTTCCAAAGTGTAATTAATTGGAAATAATGAGTGGACCAAGAGTAACTTTTGAAAAAAAAAATATTTTTTTTTAAATACTAGTGAAAGTATTAAAATGTAGCAGAAGTACAAAAACGATATCACAGGAAATTTCAGGCAGATCCACCTATATGCGACTTACAATTCATCGGATAAAATATAAGTTTGAAACGAATGGATGTCCATAGACAAAGTTCCGGAACCGCAATTGAGCAAGAATGCGCAACAACATCAAATTAAATGTTTGTCGAAGTTTGTGAATCAATAGCCCACCGTTATAAGCAGTGTATTGACCAGAACTGCAATAATTTTGAAAATCTGAGGTAGTAGGAAAATTTATATGTAGATTATTTTTCAATTCAAATATTAATTATATGTGAATAAAAACTGGAGTTATAATCATTTAAAGTGCGTATACATCTTTTGTGACGTACCCTGTATATATTATTTTCAAGATCATACCTAAATATGATATCATCTCTCTAAAAATTGTGTTTTCACTACGTAAGAGATGGGTATAAACTGCATAATATTGTATCTAATCTAAATTTGTGTCTAATGTTTATGTAAGTAATATATATATATATATATATATATAATCCACACTCTTCAATACATGAAATTCTACTATTCGATATGCATAATACGTAAAATTCTTGTTTTTTTAAAAAAATAACATAATGAAGATTTTAAAAATCAGTAACATTATTTTATTTACCCTTATTTCGTTATAATATAGAAAACTAAAAACAGAACTTAACTCGAACAATTTTTTTTTCAAAAGTTAACAATACGTAATACTACAAATAAATTAAATGACTAACTTAAATATTTAATAAATATCAATGTTTTCTAAAAATGTAAACTCAACATATTTAACAAGAATTTATTTACATCACATTGTCAGTTCTCTGTACTTCCTCATCTATTATCACGATGACAAATTGCTAGAAAATGCTATTTCCGCCTACTTAATTAACTCATTTGAGATGGCGTTAAGCATCCAAATCGAAAACCAAAGTGTCTCTATTTATAATCTTGCAGATGTAGAACATAATAGAAGTCATTTATTAACCCAGAAATAAGGCGTGTGAAGACAATAATATAGTTAAGAAAGCTCTATTATTACAAAATAAAAATTTAGAAACAACATTTAACTAGAACTTAGTGATAATCTAATTTTACAAAAATATGTGGTGCTACAAATTAGTTAAATGACTAACTTAAGTATTTAATGAATATCGGTCTTTTCTAAAAATGTAAATTCAACATATTTAACAAGAATTTATTTACATCACAACATAGTGTTATACTTTGTCAGTTCTCGATACTTCCTCATCTATTATTATGATGACAAATTGCTAGAAAATGCTATTCCCACCTACTTAATTAACTCATTTGAGATGGCGTTAACAAGCATCCAAATCGAAAACCAAAAATTGCACATCACCACTCAATTTTTATCCTCCTCAGCTTAAATTAAGCGAAAATGATTTAATTAATAATAATATAAACTTTCTTGACTTAAAAATTAATATTACTAATAATTATAAATTAATTTTTGATATTTATGATAAGAGATTTGATTTCCCATTTAAAGTAAATATTTTTACAAATTATGCTTCATGTTTACATAAATCTGTTTATAAAAATATAATTATCAATTATCTACATCGTATAAAATACTTATGCTCAGATATAAATAAAAACAAAAATATTAGATATATTCGAGATCAAGCAAAAATATATAGATATCCAATTTTTATGATAAATTCAATCATCAACTCTTTTAAATAACATTTATTATATAATTTAAATATAAACATGGTATGTAATAAATTATTGTTTTAGTGTGCGATAACATATAACAAAAGATATAGAAAATAATAATTATAACATACATTATTACAATTATAACATATTAGGAAATTTAATATTTAATATTTGTTTGAACATTATATACACTTTATGTAGAAAATTACAAATATAACATACATAATTACAATTATAACATATTAGGAAATTTAATATTTGATTGAACATTATTTATACTTTGTATAGTTGTGATTGTGCGTTGCCGATCACCTCTGTTTAAGGTATTATTGATGTGTAGTTTTCATACATTTATAAATTAACTTGTACAATAACAAATTAAATTATACAATGATAACATTGGTGATTATAACTCATATATATATATCTATTTGCAATATATATAAAAATAAATATATATAGTTTTTATTTTTGTCTATGAATAATTAAAATTAACAAGTATTTTAATTACTGCATTGCATTAATTTGATTGAAAAACAGTAGTAATACTATTAATTATCAACATTATAAATTTTGAGATATTTTGAATTGTTTATGAATTATTTAATTAGATATTTAAATTAATCTATAAATATAAAATATATTTACAATGTAGTATAAATTAAACATTAATTATTTAAAAACAAGTCTAATATATATTTAAGTAGTAGTAAAAATAAAACATTAATTATTTAATAAATGTCTATAATATCAGTGGATTAACACAGCTGGCAGCAAAAATAATTTGAATTAAAATAATATCTCTTTTACATAATATATTCTTGTTAAGAATATCTGAAATGCTGTGCAAGTTGAATTAATTCTGTGTAGATTTATTCATATAGTAGTATTATATTTTATTTGAATTTTAAGTAAAACTACAAGTTAGTATTGTTTTTTAAAGTTTATTTATATAAATAAATCTAATGAAGTGAGTATGTGTTGGAAAACAACGTTCATTTTCTCCTCTCCGCACATATGGCGCATGCGCGTAAAGTTACGATGATGATGCTCCGAAAGCGAGAGCAGTTGTTACTTTAAGAAAGATGTCGGCGCTCAGTCGCATACGAGCTGTATATATCTTGTCTTCGTTTAATTGTAAATAAATGTCTTATGTCGTGCTATTCTGCAAACTCTGCTTGCCTCATACACCTACAAATGGTTATGGGCCCAGCACGCTTCCACTGCGCTATAATTAGCAGAAATTATTTTTAATTCGAACATTCGGATCTGGAACTCTTAAGCCTAATCGAAAGTAAGAATTGTTCTTCATTCTGTTTATCATTTGCATTATTTCTGGCTGTGAGAGACTCTGCATAATTATGTCTCATGTAACGACAATTGAAAAGCTCGGAAAAGATAATTTTGATAGCTGGAAGCTTCAAATCGAAGCTGTATTAATCAAAAATGATCATTGGGATTACGTAATTGGTAAAGAAATTAAACCGGCTGAAGGAACCGCCGAAGAAAAGAAGTGGCTCCAAGCTGATCAAAAAGCTCGTGCAGATATAATTCTTTCTATAAATCCTAGTGAACTGAGTCATATAAAGCATTGTACGACTTCAAGTGCTGTATGGAATAAGCTGAAAGATGTTTATGAATCGAGGGGACCCGCAAAGAAAGCAACTCTGTTAAAACAACTTCTGTTTAGAAAAATGTCCATAAATGAAACGATGGCTGATCATTTAAATATTTTCTTCGAAATAGTTGATAAACTGAAAAATATGGAAATAGAAATCGCGGATGATTTATTATCAATTCTACTCCTATATAGTGTTCCTGAGAACTTCGAAAATTTTAGATGCGCTATAGAATCCAGAGATGAGTTACCTAAACCCGAATCTTTGAAAATTAAGATGCTGGAAGAATGGGATGCAAGAAAAGGAAAATCCACTCAAGATTCACAAAACGCATATTATATAGAAAATAAAAGAAATAATCAAGAACAGAAGAAGAATGAAAAATGGAAAATGAATCCAAACAAAAATTTTTCCTCGGAAAGGTGTTACCGAAATTTCAAGTGCAATTATTGTTCGAAAATGGGGCACAAAGCTTCCGAATGTAGAAAGAAAATAGCTGATAAAAAGCTTACATCTTTAAATAAAGGAAATCAAGGATCGATGATAGCCACTAATTATGAAAAACCGACTAGTATGGCATTTAATGACGCATATCAAGAGCCTTCTGCATGGTGTTTAGACAGTGGATGTACATCCCACATGTGTAAAGATAGAAATTTGTTTACAGAATTTCATCCTCGTACGAATTCTACTATACAGCTTGCAGTTGATCAAACAGCGAAAATTACAGGAATAGGAACAGTTTTCATTACAGTACCTAACGGGGGTGGAATTACTAATCTCACACTCAAGAACGTTCTGTGTGTTCCAGAATTAAAGTGTAATTTGCTCTCAACATCTAAAGCAACAGCCAATAATCGTTCAGTGATTTTTAAAGAACGATTTGCTAAAATCATCGAACCAAATGGTTCTACATTAGTACATGCTGTCCGTCATGGGGATTTGTATTACGTATACCCAAGCATCGAGAGAGCTGCGATAGCAGAGGTAAGTGAATTTCTAAAATGGCATCTTAAATTAGGTCATTTAAATGAGTCTGATTTAAAAAGACTTAAATCAAAGAATATGGTTAGAAATCTAAATTTCAGTGATAATGAGTCTCTTAAAGACTGTAAAATTTGTATTCAAGGTAAACAAACTGTGCGTTCTTTTCCTAAAGAATCAAACTTTAAAAGTGACGATTTATTGACTCTTATACATTCAGATTTGTGTGGTCCTATGAGAGTTCCATCCCACGGAGGATCGCGTTATTTTGTTACTTTTATTGACGATAAATCCCGTTACATTGAAGTCAGTTTTCTTAAAACCAAAGATGAGGTTAAAAATGCATTTGTTAAATACAAAGCAGCAGTTGAAAATCGTGTAGGAAAGAAAATAAAAATTCTTCGTACGGATAATGGCAAAGAATATTTCGGAGAAGAATTTAATAAATATATCGAAGAAAGCGGTATAAAACGAGAATTTTCATCACCACTAACTCCGCAACAGAACGGAACATCAGAGAGGGCCAATAGGACTTTAGCTGAAATGGCGAGGTGTTTACTATTACAAAGCAATCTCCCACAATCTTTTTGGGCTGAAGCTATTAATTGTGCGGTATACATACGTAATCGCTGTCCTTCGCGACGTTTAAATGAAAACAAAACACCCTACGAAGTATTTTTTGGCATCAAGCCAACTTTATCATATTTTAAAATATTTGGGCAAAAATGTTTTGTACTAAATAAAAGACAAAGTAAAGGAAAATTTGATCCTAGGTCAGAAGAGCATATTTTTGTTGGATATTCAAATGAATCAAAAGCGTACAGGCTGTGGAATAAGAATTCCAGAAAAATTGTTATAAGCCGAGACGTCCGATTTATTAACGAATTTGAAAACGATTTACCTTCAAACAGTGAAATAAAATTAATTTTTCCCTTCTCTCAAAATAATGAAAACAAAACAATTACGCAAGAATCAGAAACATCTTCTCCTCCCGTCAAAAATGAACCAGACAGCTGTGGCGACAGTGATGTTGATATGCAATCGGATGAAATTTCTGACCCCCTTTCTTCCCCTACAAGAGCTCGCGGTCGGCCCAGAAAAATAAAAACTGGTAAGAAAGGTAGACCCAGGAAAGAATTTAAAATAATAATTCCAAAAGAAGAAAAATCCCAAGTTGTAATGGAAAATTTATTTTCTGACTCATGTCCAGAATTTTCTGAGGCTTTAAACGGGCCTTTTAAACATGAATGGATAGATGCAATGGAATTAGAATTTAATTCTTTAATGCAAGAAAATGCATGGCAAATAGTTGATAGGCCAAAACATAAGAAAATTATAGGAAGTAAATGGGTTTTAAAAACTAAATATAAACAAGACGGGTCAATCGAAAAGTTTAAGGCGAGAATAGTTGCAAAGGGGTGTTCTCAAAAACCAGGAATTGATTTTGAAGAAAATTTTTCGCCTGTAGCCAGATTAAGTTCGATCAGAACTGCGATCGCTTATGGTATTCAAAATGGTTTTACAGCTTATCAATTAGATTTTATTATGGCTTATGTAAATGGTGATTTAACTGAAGAAGTATACATGGAGTTACCTGAAGGTTTTAAATATGAATCTAATGTTGACAAAGTTTGTTTATTAAAAAAATCCCTCTACGGATTAAAACAATCAGGTCGACAATGGTTCAATAAATTAGATGAAAAATTAAAACAAATGAAGTTTAAATCACTAAATGCTGATAAATGTGTTTATTTTTCTAAATCTCCAATTGAAGCAATTATCATTGTTTATGTTGATGATCTCATAATTCTTACTAAATGTAAACAAGATTATGAATATATTAGAGATGAATTATCCAAATCTTTTAAAATGAAAGATTTAGGTTTGTTACACTATTGTTTGGGCATAGAATTTATGCAAAACGGGGACAGTATTAAAATTACTCAAAAGAAGTATATTGAAGATATTCTGAGCAAATTTAATATGCAAGAATCAAAATCAATATCTACACCTTTTGATAACAATGTGAAGCTTACTAAAGATATGTGTCCCAAAACTGAAGAAGAAAAGTCTGAAATGAATAATATTCCTTATCGTCAACTAATTGGTTCTCTTATGTATTTATCAGTAGCAACTAGACCTGATATAACTCATGCTGTGAATTTCCTAAGTCAATTCAACAACAATCCAGGCAAACCTCATTGGATAGCTGCAAAAAGAGTTTTAAGATATCTAAGAGGTACTCAAGATCAAGGACTGATTTTTAAACGTGATACTAAGTCCTTAGTTGCATTTGTTGATGCTGATTGGGCTTCAGATGTCAATGATAGAAAGTCCTATACTGGATACATTTTTAAATATGCTGGTGGTGCTATATCTTGGGAATCGAGAAAGCAACGAACTGTTGCATTATCCACAACTGAAGCAGAATATATGGCTTTATCAGAGGTTGCTAAAGAGACTTTACATCTCAGACGGTTCTTAAATGAACTTTCTCCTGAAATAGTGTCTGCACCTACTTTAATATTCTGCGATAACCAGTCTGCTCAAAAATTAGTAAGAAATCCAATTTATCATTCTCGCACAAAACATATTGACATTCGTCATCACTTTGTGCGCGAAATATATGAGAATGGAGATATAGAAGTTAAATATCTAGAAACTGAAAATATGGCAGCTGACATTTTAACAAAAGCTTTAAGTGCCTATAAACATAAGAAATGTTGTGATTTAATAGGACTAAGTGTTTAAAAACATTCAATGTTATTCTGTATCCTTTTTCCATATAAGTTTAAAGTATATACTGTTTGTAATTGTAATTTTATATTTTGTTTCTCTGTAATTTGCATAATAGGAGAGTAATTAATGCCTTGTTAAGAAAATGCACGTTGTAAGGGGGGAATTGTTGGAAAACAACGTTCATTTTCTCCTCTCCGCACATATGGCGCATGCGCGTAAAGTTACGATGATGATGCTCCGAAAGCGAGAGCAGTTGTTACTTTAAGAAAGATGTCGGCGCTCAGTCGCATACGAGCTGTATATATCTTGTCTTCGTTTAATTGTAAATAAATGTCTTATGTCGTGCTATTCTGCAAACTCTGCTTGCCTCATACACCTACAGTATGTAACTAATAAAGTGGATATTTAACTAAATATTAATTATGAACTATTATAATACCAATAGATGGAGACACTTTACCTTTCAGGTAGTTGTAGTTAATATTGTTAATATTATATTTAATTTAACTATAGAGGGAGCTATTGATTGTATATTAATTTTACTTTCAGGAATTAAAATTGGATGGAGTAATATATATTCACGGATATAAATTTGTTATAAGTGTATTAAAACCAGAATTATTTTGAGTGTTTTTGAATCATTTTGTGATTGGGTGTCATTTATGGGGTTGTGTTTTAAAAAAAGTGTGCTCTCAACTTGTCTTACAAATCATTTCTCTCAACTCGACTTAGTCAACATGTATGATGCATTGCCATGTGGATGTGAATATTATGCAGACGTTGTGACATTTTAAGGATTCTGTATAATTATTGTGAGTAAAATATTTTATCTACACTTTACGCGTTCATATTTCCAATTTTATTATTTCAAAACTGTTATCTCGTGGTAATTTAGTGAGGTGTTAATTACAGTTTTTTGGATAATCGATGTGAGTGAAATATATTGTATTTTCTTAATGGTTTTTTATTTCCTATTTAAATATTTCCAACTTTTAATATTTCCAATTGTTGTCTGGTAATAATTCAGTGTACCTGGATGATTCTACTGATCTTAGCATTATGCCAGTAGAATTATGAAACACTGAATTATTATTTAAAACACATGTGGGTGCATCCAGGCTGATGAGTACATGTGCATGTGTTTTTCCATGTCCAATTCATATTTAATTCTCATGTGGTCCAATTTTCCATTGTGTATGGTTCATATTTAGTTTGTTAATCCATTTGTGTTTACTTAATTGCAACTCCAATTTATATATATATTTTTTTCCCCTTTCTCTCTATTTCTTTTTTCAATATTCTTTTGGTATGAGTAAAATTTGGCCAATTACCATTGAAGCATCAGCTATGGTAATATTATGTTTGCACATGTTAATTATTAGCTATGTGGTATTCTGTATACACAGTATCATTGATTATCTCTTTGGAGATTTAAGTAGTATAGAACTTGATATGTTTTTTGAAATTCATAGATATTATAATTATATATATATATATATATATATGATCTATGTCATACGATAACACTCGTGTTTATATTTATGGATGAAACTAATTGTGTGTATTAAGCTCACCAAGGCTTAATACACCAGTGTGTATTAAGCCGTCATTTTGAAACAAAATGGCGGCCATTTAAAGGTTTAAAACTAAAATAAATATACAAAAAAGTTAAAAATTCTAATTCATTTTTTGCTTAAGTGTTAGGCCTTGATACAAGGATTCCGGAGCATTTTTTATTTTACCTCTATCTTAAAAAATGGCTGAGATACAGCAGATTGAAATTCTAGGGTGGCAGACATTTTGAAACAAGATAGCACATTACAAAAATTCAACGATTAATTTATGAGTTTTAGTGAACGCGATTTCTCGCAAATTATTATTTTTCATTGTTGTAATCATTTTCCCAATCATACGCATAAAACTATATATTCATATCCGTTAGCGCCAAACTCTCGCCAAACTTGGCAAAATATCGCCAAATTTGGCAATCAGAAATAAGTTTTCATAAATGAAGCCAACTTGACTACAGCTGACTATTTTGGCAAATTTCTTATTTAAATTCAGTATTAACGAATCTTATGTAATCGGGTTCTTTGCATTTTAGATTGCTGTTTCTAGTAACGTAAGCTAAAATTTTAATACGAAGATCTAGGAAAGCTACCTTTTCCTCCCGGTACAGGCCGGAAGGACTTTTTGCATTTTCAGCTGAAAACTTTCTCAAAAAAATTAAAAAACGTAACATGATATAAGCAAAACTGCTTAAATGTTTCATTTATAAATTAATTCAGTAAAAAATTAAATTTTTTTGGCGTTAGTAATTATTTAAATACGTAACACCTATAGTCGTCGTTTGATCCGTCGTCTGTCCGTCTGTCCCCATATAACAGCGCAAAAAACTACCTAACCAAAACTACTCGGAAACATTTCCGGAAATTAGTATAGGAAAAAGACACTTTATTTTTATAAATACTTCTTTAAATCTCAAAAATATATTTGTTTCTGATGTTTCTAAATATAAAGAACGCTTTTCGGAATCGTTAGTAACTAGGAGGAGGTTATTGTATTTTTTCGATCATGGTTTTATTATATTTTCCGAGATTAAGAAACATTTACTTTTTTTTTTTTTTACAGTGCTCTGAACAAAAAAAAAAAAAAAAAAAAAAAAAAAGAAGAGGAAAATAGTTTATTATAATTAGTAATAAAAAGTTTATGAACCCGCATGTCGCGTGCGTCGTAAATTATTAAAGCATTGTGAAGTACATTTATAGAAGTTCCTGAGACACAACGACGGGGATTATGGGTTAAAATTCTCTAAAATTCACAACAAATTTGTTTTCCAACTTCAACAGCAAATTTTTATTTCGTAGTGATTGGAGTATAGTAATGAATAAGGAGTAGGTAAATCGGTAGATAGATAGACATATACACATGCTATTATTGGATCTTAAGAAACTTAAGATCCAATCTTAAGGATCGTAAGTATCTTAATCTTAGGATCTTAAGAAACAAAATTTAAGGTATAATATACAGCATTTTCAATCAGTATTCACTTCAAACTGTTCTTGCAAAACAACTACATTTTACTTATTTCCTCTGCTGGGCCCTTAATAAACAGAAAATTCAAAACTTGTGAAGAAAATTGGGTGGAAAAGTTAGACGAAATTTCTTTTAAGCCATCACCAGAATTCGTAGTTTCTTCAAACAAACGAATAAATCACATAATCGGCCGGCAAGTTGCGGAAACATACATCAACATACACGTTATCCAGGGTGTCCCTTTTTATCGTTCACCAATATCTAATTCTAATTCCTAAATAGTTTTGGAGGTATAGTTCCATTTACAAAAATGTTTTTGCAAGGTTGGTTGGTTGGTTATTTGTCACGGCTGATTATCTGCGCTCGGGATATAGGCAGGCGGGAGGAATGCCCTCCATAGAGGTTTTTCTAAGGAATCCTAAGGGTTACACGTCCTAACCCGTATTTACGCAAGATTTGAAGAAAACCACGAAAAACTCTGAAAGGTTAGGTTGAGCAGCGTGACAAGAGTTTGAACTCAGCAGCTCCCGTCTACCTGCTTTGACAGCAGAACCTCTCAGCCACTGGTAGGGCCTGTTTTTGCAAGGAACAATATATATAGTATTTGAATTAAGATTCACTTACTTTTATAAGACGCATAAATTTATCAATAATGGATAAAGGAATATAGTTTTTTTCTCTTTTAAAATATTATTTATTACTCATTTTTTCAAAAAAAGTGAAGGAAAAGTATTTGCATGCATTTCTTTAGACATTGCACTGTAAAATGAAGATTCGTGTTCATAATGCAATTTTTAGTCGAAGTGAGGAAATATAATTACCACATTAACAGTTCCAAATGTAATTATGTAACTATAAAATGCTTCCATTTGACAATTTCATCAAATCTTAAAATTTCATGTATATTTCTTGAAACATAGATACATTTTAATTACATGTCCGTGTACATATTTACAAAATAATATAATTTTCATATATATGTGTATTATTTATACACAACAAGTAATAGATATAAAAATGCATAAAATTTCGAATCTTTATCCAGAAGAAAGTAAAAGTTTTCTTGTATATCTGGTAAGTATCTCTGCAGATCAGAAAAGCTCTGGAATTCATTCCATATCTTGTTATTATACAAATTTGATTACATCTAATGTGATGTATGGCAAAAGATGAAAGAAAGATATAATTTATGATATGCATACAATAGTTTATCTTTGCTTTCTTCGATAAAATGTCGAACATCTACCGCAGAATCGTTAATCATCTTGTCTCGAGAGCAAGTACAGAGAGGTCACTTGCCATGAATATTAGAGGAAAATTATATTCTCTGGAAATATGTATAGAGCATTCATAGATTAAAAATGAATTATCCGTGTAATCTATTATCAAAAATAGTATCGAATAAAAGTTTAAAGAGTTTAAACTTTTCATGATAAGTTACAGAACTCTTTATTAGATTTCACCATACAATAAATAAACAAATAAATAAGAAATAAAAATACGTAGCAGTGAACCCGTGTGAGGATTTCGCACTAATATTTCTGAGATGCAGGTTTATCCTTCTAAAGAAAAATTAAGGATAAAAATATCTACAAACAACATTAGGAAGCCAGAATATCATCTCATTTATATTCCATCAAAATTACAGTAGAAGCTAATCGAAGACACCAAAAGGCACGCGCCAGAAAAAAATAAATAACAGTCGTATTTTAACTGCATTAGAGGATAAACGTCATCCACTTCGTTAAAAACATAGAACAAAGAAAAATAAATTGAATAAATATAAAATACAATTTAATATAATATAACAAAGCATGAATTTTAGGCTACACATGAAACGCCACTGCTTCGATCAATTGATGCTGTCTTTTTCTTCTACGTATTTAATTTTTTTTGTATTATTTATTTTTTTATAATCATTGTTGAGCATGGTATTTTATTTCTGTGGCAACATTGACTTGAGAAAACCCTTCATTTCATTTATGAAAACAATGTTGATTTTATTTTTAATTAACCGCAATTTTTAATCAAAAACATGTTTTAATAAATTTGTGAGTGTACTATGTTAGAAGCCAGTTCAAAAACCCGTTTGAATGATACCTTATTCATTGTTGTGCGTTTTGTAAATGCATAGAAAAAGGGATGTTGACAACAAAAATAATATATATGATATGGGATAACCAACAATTTTTTATTTCACCTACTCTTTACCCTCATCAAAAAGCTAAATAAAAAATGTTGAATAAACTGGTGTGATAAAATAAAGAAATAAAAACTTAATAACACGATAAAATTAATAAATGCACAGTCATATATAATGCAAAAAATCAACAAACAAACAAACAAACAAAAAACAGTAAAGTGGATGACGTGAAAAGTTCAATTAAAATTGTCTTTTCCCGAATAGCAAACAGAAATGAATCTAAAAAAATATATATTATCCAAAATTTAGCAATGATACAAAGGGGTTATTTTCAGCATGGGAGTCTTTCTATAATAAATAACACAAGAATCCAAGAAAAAAGCAGCTTTTGTCGCTCAATAATCCATATGCTTCAAGAATATTTTTCATATGGATATCATACAAAAACAAATTTGAATTGTTACAATTATTTTCAACGGGCGAGCGTTTAAGCCTGATCCTACATTCTTGAAATATCCATTGAATCATTTTGTATACGTTGCAAGAAGATCATTTTTCCTTGGTCAATAAATTTTCGTATTCGTTTACGCTCGCTGTGAGGAGGCAATGATTACAACTCTTATTTTCTATGTGTGTCAAAAGTAAACGTCAGTCCCTATTTGTGATATATTGTTCATGAGATATTGAGTCACGGTATAAAATCGCGCGAAATACTGAGCTAATGGCCGCCACGTGTGTGGAAATGATTGCAAAAGCAATCTCACTCACCCCCCATTCTCATTCATTTTTTTTCGCAGTTTTACCCTAGAGTAGAGGGATCGTTTTTTTTCCCCAGATGGTACCACCACTACACCTCAAAATGTATTTAGAACCTCCCATACCAAACATTAAATGTATCAGTTGCATCCAGGGGAGGTAGGGGTAATGTAAAAAAAATCCTTTCTAATTTTACCTTTCCCCCCCCCCCTCAGCAAACACTAATGGTGTGTGACAAGAAATGAAATCATTACTCATTACTACTGATATATTTCCTGTTGAAATTTATTTTTTTTTTCCATTGCATTCCATCATTAATTTTTATATACTGTAAAACTTGTTCGAAGCAGAATTCGCAAAGGAAAGAAATATTTTTCCAGATTATGCAAAATGCTTAGCAAATAGCTTACCAAAAGTCTAAGGAAATTAGTTTTCTAACATTATAATATGTTATAGCACTAGCTGTTACCTGTGAAGTCGTTCATGTAACATTAAAAGAATAATAAATACCTTAATTCAGCAAAACATTTCAGTCATGATAATTTTAAACATATATAATTAACCAACGTTTTATCACTTTTTATAGGAGACAATACGACATTTCTTTATTATAAGGGCATTAATATAACTCCGTCTTAAAAAAGTGAAATTTTGTGCTAAATAATATAAAAAATCGCGAAAATGAAACTGCAACCAATTGAAAAAAAGAGTCCAAGATCAGCAAAGAAATAATCATCTAAAATACCATTAAATGTTTACCACGCAAAAACACACCTGGTTACAAAAATGTATTTACTTTGCGCCAAATTTCGCTCGCTAAAGAAAGCAAATTGGCTACGAACCCGATTACAGAGTCTAACCATCCTATTCTTGGCTATTTTCTACCTATATATGAAAAAAATTCTGCTATATACAACGCGCTTTCACGTTTATAATATTAGAAATTTGCTTATTTTTAGGAATTAGCACGATCGGCTTGTTCAAGTCTACGCAATTCGGCTTGAGAAAAATTTTGATTACTTTTTAATTTCTTCTGTGTTTTTGCATTAAGCCAATTTTTTAACTTAAAACAAATTATAATTAAAAATACGGTATATTTATATTCGCTACGCCTAGATAATAAACTACGCCATCATTCGTATTGGATTCTTTTCTTTTAAAATACAGAGCTTTAATTCAAAACACATACATTTAACATACATATATTACATACATTTGAAATACATATAATAGATGCATTTGAAATATACTCATTTCGACTGATATACAAAAGAAAAAAAAGGGAAAAAAAGAAAAGAAAAGGAAATAAGAAAATAAATAATAAGAAATAATTTAATAATCCTAGATCATTTTATTTCAACATCGAAGCATATCCGTTTTATTTTCGATATTTATGACTTCATATTCGCCTGTTTTCTGTACTACTCGTATTCCTGCATCTAGTATTATTATCAAATGCTAAAAAATTTACGTTTTATTTGTAATAATGTTGTTTCATCTTCTTTTTAATTCTTAAAAATTTTTATTTTATTTTCCTTTTTCATGCGGAAATTTTTCACTTGAAAATAAATTGTTGAGTAAAAATTATTATTCCGGGATTTGATTTAGTATTGGCAATGGTAAAGTAAATTTATCCATTTTAAAGTTCTATAGGAAAATAAATGTCCATTTAATTTCTATGAAAATAATGAAATTTTGAATTATTAAGAAAATCATTTGAATAAAACAAACAAATCATTGCCTATGTTCATTTCTGTGTTATAATTCTTTTATATGCAAAGATCCGAAGGCATTAAATTATCCGTTTTGGCGCTCGCTTCAGCCAAACATTCACACACACTGTCGCATTCATAATATTATTAGGATTATATTACATTATATTAATTAAAATAGTAGCATATTATAGTAATTTTAGCACATACCTTATCTACGGGAGAAGATTTTCCCAGATTACATTCTTCTACTGATGTCTGTTGAAAAATCTTGTATACCTTTCATCACTTTATTATTATTTATTATTATAAGTATTTACCCTTAGCCAATTATATGTCGCGTTGTCTCAGGTACGTTCGTATAAAAATTCTCAAGTACAAATAATGTAGTATGGAGAGAAACGCTTTGAAAGAAAGAAAAAAAAAACCTTATATTGATTTTGAATTATAAGCGTGTTTTAATACTTATCATATAAAATTTAATAAAATCAATATTTTCTTCTAACTACAGTTTTTGTTTCTTCATAAGCTTTAACTGTAAATTATTTTCTCTCTGTTGATTTCGCCAGTTGCACGTAGTATATTATAACATTATATTACATTATAGAAATTAAAATAGTAGCATATTACCGTAATTTTAGTACATAACTTATCTATGAGAGAAGATTCTCCTACACTCTTCTACTGATACCCGTTGAAAAATCTTGTATTTTTACCTATAACCACTTTATTATTATTACATTGCACCATATTGCATCGTTATTCTATTTTTAAGTTTTAGAAAGTCTTAAACCTGCGTTTTTCCGCACTTAAATCGCATCATTATTTATCCTCACGGACAGTTTATCTTTCTCCTTCGCTTAAATTAATTTTATCATTGAAAGATAGTGAAACAGACTTATAGCAAGTTGTGTATAGAGAAAATCCTGCGACAAAAGTCATAAAATATTTTTTTGCCTTTCTTTTCCAAATACTCTGTCGTCAGTTGTGGCCTTTTTTATTGTTTTTCAAAGGTTTCGAGGCAAAACGCACAAAATCGACAAAATAAATGTTGCCCAGTGTCGTGATTTGAGCTTGCTCCGGCGGCATCACTATGACTCAAGCAGTACAAGTGCTGGTACAAAATGCCTTTATGAACCAAACTGAATCCACCACCAACTTCACTGCTCAGTGTCCTCAGGGAAAACTGTTTCCCGGCAGTGAGAAATAGGTAAATTTGTACGTTTTCTTCATTTTTATACCATTCAAAACCATCATGCCTCTAGCCGCGTGTGGGTTCTCTCCAGGGCAAGTATTTGAACATTGTATATACACTGTTAAAAATAATCTGAAATTCACGGGTATTTTTTTCCTGAATTTCACAGAAAAAGTCCCTTTTCACCACAAAAGGGCATTTTCCGTTAAAAACAGAAAGTTTCTTCATATTTCCTGAAAACAACGGAACAGAAGGGGAAGAAAGTGGCTAACGGAGATATTCCGTTATCTGCTGCATATTTATTTCCAATGTTTAAAAAACTGACATGTTGCAGCACAGAAGAACTAAAAATTCAATAAATTAAAAATTCGAGTTTATTTAAAAGAACAAAATAGTTCTTTCGAATTTAAAAAGCAACACTTTATTTTCCCATGCTTTAAAAATTATTAGCAATTTATTTTTTAAAGTTACAAAAAAATATTCACACTTAAAATATATTCGAAACAAATAGCTTAGTATATATATATATGCTTTTTTGCGTAAAATCTATTTTTTTTTCACTTAATTTAACTTATATATATATATATATAATAGTTAAATTAAGTGAAAAAAAATCGATTTTACGCAAAAAAGCAACAAACAAAAATAATGCTTCCGAATAAAAAAAAAAAAAAATAAGAAATAACTTTCCCATTCCTTTGAAATTATTCGTAATTTGCTTTTTAAAGTTATAAAAGACACTCTCAATGAAAATATATTCTAACAGAACACATTTAAAAAATATATAATAGTTGAAAAAAAATCGATTTTCTCAAAAAAGCCAACATACTTTATCGAATTTAATTCAAAATACAATATTCATATTTTGCATCTAACAATCAAATTAAGAATTAATATAATTCATGTTTCAATCCTCTATTAATACTAAATTTTTCAGTCATAATCTTATAACAAAATAATCTCCCACTTAATTTCAAAGTTACTAGGTTTCTGAACCCCAGATTGTTTAAGTTCCAAGCAGCGATTTGAAGAAATCCCCGTATCATCCTTTCAAACTCCTATTCTTGCAAGGGCCCGCTGGTCTTGAGGTAAAACACTCGGTTCAAGGCGCTGTCATCCCTAGTTCGAACCCCAAGGGCAACCAGTATCAGGTATCTGTACCAGGGAGTATTTAATATTAAAATATCAAGTATTAAACTAAATACTCCTGTTATAGTCAACAGATGGCAGCACAAACAGTTTTTTTTTTTTAATCCGAGGTCATTCATAACAGAAAGTTTCCGTTTCTTCAATCTTTCAAAACGGAAAATCTACTAACGGAACGGAAAAAGTCCGGCAACTTAGCTGACAGTACTTTTCCCGTGAATTAACGGATTTATTTTTGACAGTGTATATTAATGCACTTTATCCAAGTAGCACAATTTGTTGGCCAATCGTTGGCAGTTTGTAAAAACCATTAGGAAATGGTGGGATTTCGAATGGCATGGCTGGCAAATGGTTGGAAAATAGTAAGTGCTGAGATCCGTCTAATTGAAAACGTATCTGGTCATGATTCTGAACAACAAACGGTTGGACCATTGTTGTGTCTTTGTTGTCAAATGGTTATTTGGCTAATTGAACGGCAAGGCCAAAATTTCTTACTGTCGGACAACGTTGAATGACAATTAGCCAACGTTGATTCAACCAATTTGTACTATATGGGTAATAAAGGGATCCTGAAGGGACATTACGCTCTACGGAATTGATTTCTTCATCTGAGCGCGTCTGCCTTTTAGGCTTTCAAATAAAATCAAAAGAAATGCTCTCCAGTTTAAGTGATAAACATGTCACGGGCTCTACTGCAACAAAAGAATGACCCCGTCAAAGACGCCGATAAAAGTTAGACAAGTCTTTGCATAGGTGCAGAACTAACTTTGACATGACTTCACTTTCAGAAAATCAGAAATAAAAATGTTCATTAATAATCATTCTCCAAAATGTTTTTGAGAAATGTTTAAACTCAAGATAAAGAATGCATCTTACGAAAGGCACATTATTATTTTCATTTTTTATAAGAATATAACAATATCTATAATATAGATACGAAATAAAACAATATTCGTATATTCAAATATCATACGAAAAATCTATTCATTATTATTTTTTATGAAGGAAATTTGACACAATTCATTTACATTTAGAACCATTCGTTAAAAATAGTAATAAGAACTGTGTTTATAATCATCTGATTCTGTAATTTTCAACCGCTTTTCTTCAACAAAATAAATAAATAAATAAATAAATATTCCTGCCTTTACTATGTAACAAATGGTTGTTTTTATAATTGAAAATATCGAATCAACAAAATGAAAGAATTTCAGAAATACGAATAAATATACTATATCTGATGACATTATTTTAATTATTAAAAAGCTGAATTTTTTTTAATTAAAACAAAACAATGCGTCTCTCCTATATTTCTTATTAAAACATTCGCTAAAAATATAGCTTTTATATTAAAATACATGCTTGTAATTATTGCCAAGATAGAACAAACTTCGAACGAGATAGGCTTTTAAATCCTCCACCCTTAAAGAATGTGTATTTAAACATATCTAACTTCAAATAATGTGTTAAAGAAAGATTAATCAACCTCGTGTAGTTTCAAAAGTCATTATGTAAGTTTAAAGAACGTTTATTCCAGAATGAAAATCTGGTCTTATGTGTGAATAGTGCAGTCAAACTTAACTAATTACAACATTAATGTCGTGTCATTCGCAGACTTGAGAAGAAGAGTTAATTTACTATGCTTAGAGAAAATAAAGTATGTTCTTACTTTTTTTTTTTTTTCAAATAGATTGTGTTTTAGCTTAATAATAGTCTTAATGTTCTGTTACTGTACTTTTTACGCTTTCATGAAACTGACGAAACGCTGATTAATTCTTAGAGTGTACGTACATGTTCGAAGACTAATTTACAATAACAAGATAGAAGTAATTAGACTTAAATAGCTGAATAACTTTTACAATTGAAATGAGTTGGTGTAAAGTCATTTATGCGGACATCATTAACATTGGTTAAAATAATCTTCAAGAAGTGTTCAAATTTTATCTTATAACAGGGTGTTCTAAAGTGGCCTGTTCATTTTTAAAGTTAAATAACAAGTAAAAACGACAGATATTCAAATTATTTTTGCTGGAAGACAGTGTGCGAGGACTAGAATTTCTTTGCTGTGCTTCCTTGTTTCAGCTCCAAATATCACTAATAAATGGTTTTAGGTGTATCAAACTGCTCAAAATAACCTTGCAATTTCAACGATTTTCTTTTTTTTTTTCATCAGCTAAATTAAACAAAGGTTATGAACTGAGTGAACTTTGATCCCTTTTTATACGTTAGTTTGAGAATTTTAAAAGTTTCAGACAATGTAGGGCCATCTATAGGTGGAATTTGGAACTAAAACAAGGAAGCGTAGTAAAGAAATCTAAGACTTGAGTTTTTAAAATATAACATTGATCACAAAATTATAAAATGGATTTCATATTCCCTAAACGTAGCATATCAGATAAAATTAAATAGTGTTATCCGATTATTTAAGTATGTAATACGTAAGGAAAAAAAAATAGTAAATAATTTTTAAAAATCCAGTTTTGTTTGATATCTTCCTGTTAAGATACAAGAGCAGAATTATCCTTTACCATACAGAAAAGAAACAAATTTTTCAACTGAATGTTCGAGAAGAAAATATTTCCTCACTAATTGTTTTATTTCTCAAATATTACACAAGTATTATTGAACTTAATAAGACGTTTTTACCGAATAAAGATGTAAAAATAAAATATGTACAGTTTTTTACGTATTATTTTAGAATACAGCTTTATATGAGGTTATCATGGATGAGAGGATTAATGTATTAGGAAGCAATTGGAATGATCTCACAAAATTTATTTAGATGATTACATTTAAGAATATATGTTATTTTTTTAAGATAAAGATTTTTTTCTTATTCCATAGTGCAAATTACGGTTTTTGTAAAATGCGTTTTATAAGTTTGATTTTTGATTAACCTTTTTTTTCTACAGTATCTTTCCTTTTTATTTTTAAAGGAAAAGATCAGATAAGGGGAAAACAAGTTTACCAAGTGAAAAAGTTAAAGAAGTAAAAAAATTATACAAGTCAAAAAAGTGAAAAGTTTAAAAGCCTCGTTTGTTCTTCATATTTCTCGCGTCCTTCTCATCGGCAGTCTAATGTTCTGTTTTTGCAATGGCTCTACAATGTGACAAAATTTAAGATAAATTTGAAAAAATAAAAGGTCTGTTTAAAAGGTTTGAAGTTATCTTATCCACCTGCGATATGCAGAGCAACACAACCTTCATTTCCTTACACCTTACCAATTTTTTCAATGGTTACGAATATACCATAATCCTCTGAAAAATAATTATAACAAAAAGATCCAATAATTTTAAATAAAAAATTGAAATACCATTCCATCGTTATTTTAAACCAGAATTAACTTTTGACATCATAATTTGTAGAATCAGGTGCAAATTGTTTGTTACGTTTACTTCTGAACTAAAATTATCTTTTCAGTGATAGATTGGATTATATTTCGGAGATTCCGCATCAAATTTTGAAAGCTATCTATCCTCTTAATGTTGAATTTGAATTACAGTTTCTAGAAAAGTAATTTTGAGATTAGTAGCAAAGACTTTGACGTTTGTGTTGAGTTCTCTCTATTTACATCTTCGTGAATTCTTCTTGGCAAACATTTCCCATTATATTATTTTAAATTATCATAAATATGCTCTATATTGGATTTTTTATTCGCTTTCGATTCGTGCTGGGTTCTTGATGTGCTACGTGCAGTTCTTGAATTGTTACAATGTCGATCTCGTAGCCGATGACTAAACATCGATAGTACGATATTGGGACCTTGAAACACTTCGGTGTGAAACAGGCCTCAAAGCGTATGAGACATTTTATTGTTCCTACCGCTGTTTTGAAACACTTATCTTCTTGATATATTTATGTTTTGTATGTAAAAGAAATCTATCCCGAAGATTATTGATTGTAGATATTAGTGGCAACAATAAAATTTCTTCTGTATGGTCCGAGTTCTGGTGTACAAGCAATATCGTAAAATCCGTGGTATGGAAAATCCTCTATTAGATGGTTGATAGGTGGGTGATGAGCACGGTTCTGGAAAAGCCGGGGTCTACAGTTGTTGAATTGTTACAATGTTGATCTCGTAGATGATGACTTCAGTTCGATACTTGCAGATATGGAGCCGGTGATATCGAAAGTCCCGTGATTGCGGAATTGAAATTTCTTTATGTAAATCGATAGCAAAAGTCATACAAACAAAATGAGCTAGATATGACTAGGTTTGACAAGCCGAAAATATGTTAAATTAAATTAATTATTAATAAAAAGCTGTAATGTTTTACCGTTATCGCTGATATTGGTCACTCTTAGAGCATTTTATATAAATTTTTATACCCCCTTTTAGAAAAACTTGGTATGGCAAAATTTATTCTGCCTGATAAATCTGCCGTACCTATTTTAAGGAGGCGGCCAGTGATAAAATTTCACCGTTATGGCGAAAAACGTTTTTTTTTTTAAAGGGTTTTTTAAAAATATCTTGGTATGACAGCCTAAAAACTGCCGGAAGTACCAGCCAAACCAGTTTTACTGCATACGCTCGATTCACATCAAATTTGAAAAGTAGCAAATGAAATTAATTTGTTTTGTAGTAAATAAATGTTTTCATAAAATAAAATATCTTATTTCTGTTTTAAATTTAATGTTGTGTGAGGATAAATATGGTCAAAGGAATGATAGGAAAATTTTATTTAAATTAATGAAATATTTTGTTAGATTTAATAAGATATTGTTTATTTGTTTATTAATAATCGTCAAAATTAATATCATCACAATTATAACGTTTTACATCTTCTGATTCTGCAATTTCTTCTTCCCTGTAGCTTTATACTTTTTTGTATTGAAAGCTACCTAAAAGTAAAATAAATATACAAAAAAGTTAAAAATTCAAATGTATTTTTTAATTAAGTGTTAGTCCTTGATACGAGGATTCCAGAGCATTTTTTGGTTTACCTCTATCTTAAAAAATGGCTGAGATAGAGCAGTTTGAAATTCTAGGGTGGCTGACATTTTGAAACAAAACAGCACATTAACGCGATTACTCGCAAATTATTTTCTTTCATTGTTGTAATAATTTCCCCAATCATACGAAAACTTTATATTCATATCCGCTAGTGCCAAATTCTCGCCAAAATTGGCGCCATTTGGCGAAATGTCGCCAAATTTGGCGACCAAAATAAGTCTTTATAAATGAAGCCAATTTGGCTATTGCTCAATAATTTGGCGAATTTATTATTCAAATTCAGTATTAACGAATCTTTTGTAAACGTTTCTTTGCATTTTAACTTGCTGTTTTCGTGTAACATTAGCTAAAATTTTAAAACGAAGATATATGAAAGCTACCTTTTCCTCCCGGTACAGGCCGGAAGGACTTTTTACTAATATGGTGCGTACAGTATTTTGTGATAAAGTGCTCCAGTATGGATGAATGTTACTGGAATTGAAATTTATCCTGTCCTTGTAAAATTCATCTTTATCACTTGTACTTGCAAAAAAATTTCAAAAATAATTCAAACTTTGCAGCATTAACATCACTATTTTCTACTTTATACATTTGATTAGTAAATCTTTGGATTTATCTGTTTTCTCTTTATTATTAATACCTTCTGGATCCGTTAGTTGCTCGAAAATATATTGATAGTCTTCATTTTGTATTAAAAAGTTGTATGGTTTGAATTTTCCTTTACGGACGAAAGCTGCTGTATTATCACAACCTGTAATGACATGAAAACCCGGCAGATCTCGACAAATAGATGAACCAAGTTGTTATGCAAGATCTGTACAATGTATGTAATTTATTTCATTACTGGTTTTAGTGGTCATCCATATATCCAGGTCTTCAAATTAGTGCATATTTCCAAGACAAATAATTAAGACATATGTACATATGTATATATCTATAGATACATATTATGTATCTATAGATTTGATAGAAATTTTATGGTGATGTGAACATTTTTTGAAGTGAAAGAAAATCTTGGTATCCGCTTCTGCATGGTAGCATCTATAATTTTCGCCCAGTATTCGAGTGACTGATTTCATTGATATTGGTGTAGACAAAACACTCCTCTTCAACTGTCAGAAAAACTTTTTTGCCATTAAGAATAGAGCTGAATGATTTATCTGTCCACTGTTAATGCAAAAAGGTCACTAATGTTTCTTTGAATTTTGAGTTACTTGGTTTGCTTTTTAAAGGTCCATTGATTGCGAATGGTGTTTCATATTCTTTGTGAGCTAATCGTTCTGAATTTTTTTATTGATGGAGAAAGATATCTGTCAAAAATTAAATGTATTTCTGAAGCGGTGGTGTTGCATATTTTCTTCAAAATAAATTCTGCGATCTTGCTAAATGCTTGGGGTACAGATGGCCTTAAATTGTGTAGTTAATGAAAACCGTGGTTAATTTCAATGTCTATGTAAGTTAAAACGGAGGTTATTCAAGAAATTATTATTATTATTATTATTATTATTATTATTGCTAATTGAATTTGTTTGTTTTAAACATTTCTCCTGTACGATAAGTTAATGCTAGTGGATTTGGTCATAATGGGTATTTTAAAGTCGTTTCCATGTCTATTTCTTTTTGTAATGATATTCCCTACAATTGTCCAAAAATATCGCGTTCCATTTTGATTGTAGTATGCGTCCCATCACTTTTTTGGGAGCTTTAATTAATGATTCACTCGCAAAGTTTAATATGGTCCTTTCAAATCTGTTTTCATCAACTGCACATTCTTCTATAAATTTCCGCTTTTGCTCCATATTTTTTTTCTCTTACACTCAATAACAAATTGCTGGTTTCCTCAGATACGGTTTAACCAGTGATAATTCTAAATAAATTGTTTGGCTCTATTGTTGAACTAAGTGTTGAACTTTTTTATGTTTACTTCAACCAAACATTCACATGCACTTTTGCATTCATAATATTATTATATATAATATTAAAGATATTTCATTTTATAAAAACGTTTACTCCAAAACGAATTAATTTAATTTGCTACTTTTCGAAATTGATATGAATCGAGCGTATCCAATAAAACTGGTATGATAGGTTCTTCCGGCAGTTTTTAGGCTGTCATATCAAGATATTTTTTAAGAACATATTAAAAAGAATAAAATGTAAAGGAAAAAAAAACCTTTTTTCGCCATATTGGTGAAATTTTATCCGGCCGCCTCCTTAAAATAGATATGACAAATATATATATATATATATATATATATAATATCGTTTTCCCGCCATAACGGTGGAATTTTATCACCGGCCGCGTTCTTAAAATAGGTATAACAAATTTTTCCGGCAGAATAAAGTTTGTCATACCAAGTTTTTCTGAAAGAGCACTAAATTTTCTATAAAATGCTCTAAGAGTTATCAATATCTGCGATAACGGTAAAAATTATAGCTTTTTAATAATAATTAATTTAATTAAACATATTTTCGGCTTGTCAAACGAAGTCATAACCTAGCTCATTTTGTTCGTATTACTATTTACTATCGATTTACGTAACAATTTTTCAAATCCGAGATCACGGGGCTTTTGATGTCACCGGCTTCGAATCTATTGGAGCTTGAAACACTTACGTGTACATCAGGGCTCGGAGCTTATAAGAGAAATTTTATTGTTCCTACCACTATTTTGAAACAATTATCTTCTTAATATATTTGTATTTCTTATGTTAAAGAAATTTACCCTAAAGATTAGTGTTTGGAGATAATGATGGGAAAATAAAATTTCTCCTGTATGGTCCTAGTCCTGGTGTATAAGCAATATGTGTGTACGTAAAATCCGTGGCATGAAAAATCCTCTATCTTGGTCTCTGGGTAGTTTACAGGTAGGTGATGAGTACGGTTCAGGGAAATACGAGTGGGTTCTATGGGGCAGTTGTCGAATTGTTACAATGTCGATCTCGTAGCCGATGACTTCAGCTCGATACTTAGACCTTGTAACACTTGCATGTACACAGGACCCAAAGCGCATAAGAGAATTTTTATTGTTCTTACCACTATTTTGAAACAATTATCTTCTTGGTGTATTTGTATTTATTATGTTAAAGGTTAAAGAAATTTACCCAGAAAATTATTGATTGGGGATACTTGTGGGAACAGTTGAAAGAAATGCTCGTATTGTGGAAATAGGCTTTCCAAAACATGATTCAAATTCCAATATGCTATATTGCAATAGAGTGGATTGTATTAAAAATGATTGCTATTTAATTTTTAAAACACCATGCAGAAACAAAGTATTAAAACGTATTTTAATCTAATCATTGTTCATTCAAATAGAAAAATATAATTTTAATTCTTCTAACAACCAAATAATTTTAAGCTTTTATTCTGCATAAATAAGCATGTTACATTACATATGATCAGTGTGTAGTTATTCTACATTTCAGACACGTTAGAGAACATATATTTAATCTTCTTAACGTAGCCTAAACACACATAAAGAATAAGCTGATACCATTTAAATGTCTCAATTATTTTATAAATTACTCTTTTTAAACTGTGTGATCGATTGTCCTTCCCTGTAAGCGAAATAATGATAAATAAGAGATGCTTGTTAGCTGTAATACGATAACCGTACTGAAAAAGAATTAAATTCCTTTGTAATCTTCTTGATCTGGGTGGGTGCATTTTAATAAGATAATTAATGACATCAACTGAAACCTAATGCCAAAATTATGCATTTTTATTTAGAGTTTTAATTTTATTCATAAAGTAACTTGAGTGCACGGGAATTTTAATTAGGATGCGCTTGCTGTGTGATTTGTAAAACTAAACTACTTTGCATTTTTCTCTTCCAAAATGTTTTTGTAGAAATAGAAACTGATTTGTTTTAAACTTAAACTCCAATAAAAACTTAAAATTGGCATTCCTTTTTATGACAAGTTAAATCTGAAATTAGAGATAATGAAAATTAATATTGCACAGATTTATGAGTAGAACTACGCCATGAAAGTTTAATTTCTTTTAAGATATCTAAATATATATTTTTGCTATTATTCCAATAATCAATTTCTTATTACTTTTGAACACGGTGAACGCGAAAGGAAATATATAAGGTTACCTAAGGCAAATAGGTCATGATTTTACATTGTCATCCCGGCGTTTCTGGCAATTCAGCTTCCAGAAGCCAGTGTTTATTTTGAATTAAAAGTCTGAATTTTTGTAAATGTGTTCAATTAGGTTTGCTCTATCAAACGGATATATTCAAAATTGCAGTCTATTGCATCTTACAGTCTAAAAATTATATATATATATATATATATATATATATTTCTTCTTTCCCTCTGCATGGGTCAAGTTGCCACATAACAGTGGGACAAGAGGACCAAGCAGGTCTGTGTTCCAAAATCGTCCGTTTTGTTAAAGCTGGGGTATCAGACCTGTTTCAAAAAGTTTAAATAGCCTAAAAAAAATTAAACCATACAGATCATGTATATTATATACCAACTAAAGAGTGTTGTAACGGAAACTTTTTCTGTCACCAAATTCGTAGTTATTACTTTTATTTATGCAAAAAACATAAAAATTAAGCAAGTACTTATGTACTTTAATATAAGTAATAAGTATAAAAGTTACATGGGTATTTTAGGGAGGGAGGGATGAACAAGAAAAATCTGTGAACAAACAGGTAAGTAATCTCATTCTCTTTTTATTTAAAACCATTTTTTTGTCTTCCTAATTTATATTTGCTTCATATCCTATGATACAAATGAAAAAATAATCCAAATGAATTAGGTGTCTAATACCTCACCTAGTAGCTACTAAGTAAGTATTATCTACTTAGTAGTTTTTTTTATAAACAAAAACCTAAGTTACATACAAAAACGCGTGTTCAGTTAAAAAGCTGTAGGTATTATAATAATTTTCTTTATTGCAAACAAGAAACAAAGGATAAATTAATTTCCTGTAGAAAGAGCAACTCCAAAATATTATTTATAACTGTTGGGGTAACTGGACCCTGTGGGATCCAGTTACTCCTGATACATGTCCCTGTTACCCAATTTTGGAAAAAAATTATGGGGCAAATGGAACACCGGCCTTACATTTAAAACACGAAGTAAATACATACAGATACCTAATAATATTAATGCATTTATGCCTAATCTTAAATAAATAAATAAATAAATAAATAATTTAATAAAAGTATTTACCGTATCTTGATAAAAATGTGAGGAAGTTCAACCAATCAACATTGTTTATATATATATATATATATAAAACTTTTAAATTTTCGACAACCTATCACAGCACATGCGTTGTTTTAAGAAGTACAGATGGTGCTTCAATGTTGCAAACCGCCAAAACTTAAAAGACACCAACGGTTTATTATAAAATAGACTACGGCCCAGTTACCTGCTGGGTCCAGTTACCTTCTTGGTCAAGTTACCCAAGTCTACACTGTAAAAAATCTGCGTAATGTTCCTGACGTTTACTGTGTAACATTCCTGGGTTTTCTCGGATTATTTCTGCTGATCTCAGAATACCGGGAAATCTGGTGTAACATCTTCCACATATTGATTAACTTTTCGGTATACTTGAGAAAGTGGAATTTACTGATCAACTGTGAACGTTCCATATGTTTTGTGTGTAACATTCCTTAGTTTTCTCAGGTATACTTTTGAACTTCTGTGTAACTTTTCGGAATTATTGTAAAAGAGAAATTATCAGTGATCTGTGTAAAAGTTCCATATGTTTTGTGTGTAACTGACTTGTGTAAGTTTCCTGGTATTTCTTTGGTGAAATTTCTGGGAAAACCTGCGGCAGAATAGCTGCCAAAGTTCCTGAGAAAACCTCAGGAACTTTACACCAAATTTTTTACAGTGTACCTTATGCAGAATGCAGGACTCCCAAATATCCCGTTTTCTGAATACCAGTTTTATAAAACGATAATCTTCATTTTAGATATTTGTTGCAGATATTATAGAAACTTGCTACGAAACTTATTCTTTGCAATTACTGGTTTTCTAAAAACGGACAATTTGAGAGCCCTGAGAATGTTTTATCAATACTTTTTAACTTGAAAAGAACTTTAATCAATGAAGAAAATTTTATTGTTAATAGTTTAGTAATCATTTATTATATTAGTATTATTAATTGTGTAAAAATTGATGCCATAAAGATTATCATACAATAATCTTTTTCTAAATAAATTTATAAAACAGATTTAAAAGCATTACATACAAATAAATAAATAACTGTTTTAAAAATCTACTGTCATTTACATTCATTTTAATATTTCAATTAGTATATCAATCAACTGATTTACATGATATAACCAAATGTAGACTTATAGGAAATATGAATAAAAACTTAAAAATAAAGAACAGAAAATAGAACGGAATATCTTTGTTCTGACAGAATGATTTTATTAACATTATTCTAACGGAAAGTCAAATTATTTAAAAACATTAAAAATATTAAATCAAATAAGTAATCAAACGTTGTAAAATAAAGGATGTAAGAAGATTGAGTAAAACCATTTATGTATAAGATTGTAGAGGTAATATATATTACTATGTATTTTCATTTGCTTATTTAAGGGTAATTGGCGTATTTTGTCAAAAGTAGATCGTAAAAGAGTGTCTTTGTGACATCCAAATTTTGTTATTCACTTTAAAGAGCATTATTGCCAACATCTCTTATGTTTGACCCACAGTTGACTATATTAAAATTCTGGCACGTCCCTCTTATAGGGGCCTTAGTGGGCTAGAGAAAGTGGTGTTGGCAGGAGAAGGAAATTTTTCCCACGTATTTTCTGGCAACCAAAAAATTGAATTGTCCGGCTATATTTCTGGCAATTCTCATGTTGTTTCTTGCACACAAGCAATTTGTACAATGATTATACTATTAATTTAATATACAGAAGAACATTTATCTGTTATTATATACAAAGATAAATAATTTATCTAATACGGGTAATCAAGAGATTATTTTTTAATACATACGTAAGCAAGCATAATAGTTCACGAGTATTGTCTCTATAGCTGTTTATATCATTTGGCAAAAAACCTAACTTTCTGAAGCAGGAATTACACCAACTATTTTTTAGAAGTTCCAAGGCCCCTGTAACAGGAAGCATCAAAATGTTTGACATGTATTGTAGCAGTGCTTATCTACTCTCTGAATGATAATAATCTGGGATCAAAAGGATTGTTGAGTTTTGTATTTGAGCGTGTTGTCTTGTTTCTAACATTTGTGTGTGAGCGAGCCATCTATTCTATCATTTCTTTTACTTTCGCAAAATGTGGTTGAATATCCAGGAATCTGATTGCCGTGGTTATTATAAGCAGTAATATGTTAATTAGGTTGCTGTGGTTGACTAGCTAGTATAAATACGGTGGTAGTAGCGAGTATCGTTGGATTTTGTCGGATATCGTTCATTATGTAACATAAAGACCGTTCCTGTGCTTTCATCGAGCCTCGTGTCGTCAGCAGCGACTTTAAACTTTGATTGAGTTCTTCAGCTGAGTAGCTTGCCTGTGGTAAGTTGTTCCAATAATTGCTTCAAATGGAATCCATGAACTTTCCTTCAATTAGTGACATTGACTTATTTTCTAGTGATATTGTGTATGGTGTTTTCAGAACGACTAGGGACTTTTTTTCGTTGCAGCTTTTCTTAGGTTCCAGAATACAGTTAGAGTAGCCATCTTAATTAGAGCTTCAGCTAGAATTTGGAGGTTTTCTTTCTCCCCCCCTTCGTTATTTTAGTACTTGTACTTAAATTGGGTAATATATTAATTTAACTGCTGTGTTCCACTGCAAAGCTCTTTTACTACTTACGTATTTTAAAATCCCGATGGGTCCACCACAGTATCTGTAATAAAACTGTACATGATAAGATTACCAATTTTAAAATATAAAATAGTACTGGGTACTTTAACACTATATTCAAATTTCGTGGCAAATGTCCATTTTTTATGAAAGCTAGTGCCTATACAGATAAAAAAACAGACAGTTAGAGGACTATATCATATTTAGTTACCGATGAAATTTTATACGGGACCAGCTCCAACATGGCACCTTTCTAACAACAACAACAAAAAATCAAAATCAAAGCATTTGTACAAACGTTATCGATGGACATACATTAAAATACATTCAAACGAATTTTATAATCACTTTTGAAATCGGTTAAAAAAAACTATGAAACTATTAGTACAGGAACCCGTTCAAAACGAAATGTTTTTCAGTTCCATTCCGCTTTAGACGGTTTTACTTTATTTAACTTCGATCCTATTTCTAAAGTTGTCTAGTTCTTAAAATTTATTTTCTTCTGCGATAATAGGGAGCAGAAAATCGATTCAAAGTTTCGTCTTCGCACCAATAACTTTTCGGACCGAATAAACTGCAAGGACAGCAGAAAGAATATACAGAAAACTTTTGAATCATTTAAACTTTTGACGACATTGCATTTGAAAAGTGAGAAACTGACAAGCCTACGGTGGTAGAAACCAATCAATATTGTTATGATTTCCATTTGAATGCTGAATTTCTCACAGGAAATAACGAGAAGTTCTTTCTGACTTTTCCATATACTTCTATTTTGAGTATCGATAAAACATTGCATTTTGCACATTTTAAAGCAAGTTCTTAAAAAAATTAAACAAAAAGTTAAAAAGTTAGAATAATTTACTGGTATATATTTATTTTTGAATATCTAAATATCAGAATAATTGAAAAGAAAATTATTAGAAAGTAAATGATAATATTTTTGGTTTATTTTCTTTTAATTTTGTTCGTTACATCTATTAAATGCATCTGTTTTTTATGACTGTAATCGAACGTGTACGTGAAAGTTTGTACCAGTCTGATATTTTCTTTGCCGTTGACGCAGATATGTACTTTAAGTTTCAAAAATGTTCTAAATGAACAGAAAAGCCTTTGAAGACGGAATTACAATGGTTTGGAGAATTTTCTTGGTATATATTTATTTTTGAATATGTAGGTACCAGAATAATTGAATGAAATGTGATTAGTAAGTAAATGATTTTTTTTTTAATTTTTGATCGTTATATCGATTAAAAACAACTCTTTTTTATGACTGTACTAGTGTATATGCCCGTCCTAGGACGGTGGGTAGAAATAAAATTTGAAATAATTGATAAAAAATATTCATATACTATTCATCGACAATAAGGAAAACTGGCATGAAACGTTAAGTTGAGGGCCTGGTTAACAACAGATGGCAAGGGCCTCTGGGATTTTAAAAACAAATTTGTAATCTAATGTAAATAAAATGAGGCGAAATTGCAGATGTATCTTAATTAGTAACAGGAAACAGATATACAGTGTAATTCCTAAATATCGAAACATTAGGCTATCTCCTTAAATATTGCCCCTAGGCACATACTTCCAATTGCAAAGTTTCATAAAAAAAGGTGCAAAATTCGATGAGATAAGTTGCAACTCCATGGGGGTCTATTTGAGAAAACACAAAATTTAAGTTTTTATGCGGTCCCCGTAGGATAAAATTTCCAATTAGGAAATTTTTCCATATCCATTACTGAATTAAACAAAAGAAATTCCAAATTGACATCTGCAATATTCACAGAGATATTATTTCCAACATTCGTGACTTACACCACTTAAGCATACCTCTGAGCGACGCGATATCAGTTAATTTGAAATGCAAGTTAGGGATCAACCATAAATTTACATATTATTAAAAGTCGATCTAAGACAATGCCTTAACTTACAGATAGAAAATAACAGCGAGATTTTTGCGTTAAACTTGCTTGAGAAATATGCTGGAGGTCTGCACGAGCCCGAGCTTTGCGCCAGGCCCGTATCCGGCCCGTGTCTTTATTGTTCTTAGGACGTGTCGGACAGGCAATAAGTTTTTTAAAAATAGTAATAGCGATAATGAAACTTCTGTTAACGGAATCATTGAAAATATATTTTAATAAATTACACAGAAATATTTTCTAAAATCCACTTTTTTGTTATACAGCTTCAAAAGTTATGATGTTTTTAAACCTATTTTTATTTATTCCAAACGACATTAAAAAAGAGAAAAAATCTTTATTCGAATGTAATAGTCTAAGAGTATAAATAATCATTAACGTTGCTATTGCGTATTTTTTTAATAGATGCCAAGCTCCCACTAATCTTCCGTTATAAGTGTGTTTATCTGACCCAGGTTTAATACGTTCGAACCAAAAACTCTTTTAAGAAATTCAGCTGAATAAATTCGACTCAAAACCTTTAAATTAAATAAGTCAAAGATTCATTAAATAAATTTTCTGGTTTTAAAGTGGTTAACTTGTTTAATTTAATCTACATATTACGAATGATTAGTGGGTGGTGGTTTGGCAGCTATGTTTTTGTCATGCGAACACAGAGTAATCTAAAATGTACGGTAAAATTTTCTTATAAATATGTATGTAGTATTCTTTAAAATAATCTTAATTGTATCTTAAGAAAAATGGGTATTTTTTGTACAAATTTCGGCCTGTGCAGAAATCTAAAATATGCACAGACACCTGTCTAGACATTGAAATAAATAAAATTAAGTACATCACCCATGAAAATGGTTTTCTTAAGCAACAGATCAATAAACCCATCTATGACCTGAAACATAAAGTACACAAAAGAAAATTATATCTCTAATAAACTTAAATTTTGTAACTTTGGCTGTATACCAGATTTGTATGAGAGATTAGGGTATGCGTTAAACAAATTTAATATCTGTACCCGAGAGCCAAACTATCGAAAGTCACATTTCACTTATTTTTCATGAGAAGTAAAAGAAAGAAGACAACTGTGCTAGACAATATGTGACTTACAATGGTATAAAACAGTATATCTCTGAAATAACTTATGATACAAGTACAGCGATAGTTTGGCTCGAAAAAGAACAGTTTCTTTAGTATCTTTTAGAAATCTTAAAGTGCCATTACACGGGAAAATTTGAAGCGACAAAAATTTCCTGCCATTCGTCAGTTTTCAAAGCATATTATTTGGGTTTTCAAAAAAATTGGCTTTTCCATCGTCAGTTTTCCAAGCATTTGATTGGTTGTTCCGAACGACAATGCTTCCTGATATGTCTGAGAGTCATCGCAGGTGACAAAATTGCTCCGAGAAAATATAGTTGCTTGCTTTCGGAGCAAATCTTTTAACGCCATAGATTAACAGTGAGTCGACCGTAATTAGAGGAAACTTTTACGCATTGTATAATTTCACTTTTAAGGGGGGAAATATGAAGTTGTCAGGGGTAAAAATATGAAAAAAACTTGAAATCGACATGTTAGGCAAGTCTTGTTTAAAGCAACTGACACATTTAAACAGTAAAGAAAGAAGGTGAGAATGGCAAAAATTAAACTAAATCAGAAATTAAAGCTACAGGAAGGAGTTACTCACCTGGATGCTTCTAAAAAGCATATAAACGTTCTATTAGTAGCCAATCTTTGTTTAAAACTTGTAATGCATTTTTCTGCATCATAGGTATTTTTCAGATTTCTCATCTTTAAATTGATATGGGTCAATAACCGGTAAAGATAAATGGTTCAAATTTGGAATATATTTTTTTCCGATATTTTACTTAAATTTTAATTCGGCAAATCTGAAAAAAAAACTATTCACTTTTAAAAGTATGATTTGTTTAAAAAAAGTTTGCATTTTTTGTAAATTGCTATTTTTAATATTTTTAATTTTTTAAAATTTATATTTTTTTTAAATGCCGAATCAAAATTAAAATACACATATAATATGTTTAATTAAAAAAAATCAATTCGACAAATAATATTTGGAGTTATAAAATTTTTAAATTACTTTGAAATTTTTGAAAAAAAAAATTGTAAGAAGTTTTATGATGTGATTCTGTTTACAAATTATATGGTTAGCCATCACAAAAAAAATCAAAATTCTAGCTCTATAAATAAATTAAAATAAAATAAATGTTACCCGCATACCTTACAGTAACATTGTTTTTTGAAATACACGCATTTAAATTTGTGTCTGATCCCTTGAAACCTCACGAATTATTCAAACTGACATATCTCTCTGAGTTTTGCACATATCAAGATGGAATTTTTTTGTTTATTTCAGGAACGGATTAGGAAAATCTTCCTAGTTGGAAATTTTATCCTACGGGGGCGGTATAATTTTTTTTCTGAAATAGACCCCCCTCCCCCCCCCTCATGGAGTTGAAACTTATCTCATCAAATTTTGCACCTTTTTTTATGAAATTTTGCTATTGGAAGTCTGTGCTTAGGAGCAATATTTAAGGATATATTCTATTGTTTCGATATTTTTGAATCACGCTGTATATTGAATGCATTTTTGGATGAGTTCGTAGCGGAATCAACACACTGTGTTTTATTATATTTAGATGGAACGTATCCGTCAAAGTTTTTACTAATGTTTCATTTCCTTTGCCGCTGTCGCATATATGTGCTTTAAGTTGCAAAAATGTTCTAAATGAATAGTAAAACCTGCTAAGAATTACAAAGGTTAGGAGAATTTTTTGGTATATACAGTGGCTCACAAAAAAGTTCGTACACTTTAAAATTTTGCAGTTAAAAGGATTTTCCCTGGAATTGATTTAGAATATGAAGTCCAATATTTTTTTACACCATCTCTATGTTGTTCCAAATAACACCCAGCATTTTTTTTAAAATATTGACTGTTTTCTTTTTTATCTAAAAATAAATATAGAAGGAGAGAGAGAAAAAACACGCCACAAAAGTATTCGTGCACTGAAACATTTTCGGATAAATTCATAATTAAAATTATCGTCTGTCATTCTATTTTTATTTTTGCATTTTGGTGACATTAAAAAATAGTTTGGCTTTATATTTTGCTTGATTGGTCCGTAATATTCTATTTATTATTAAAAATGGCTCGTAATCGTAAAGAAACAACTAACAGCATTCGAAAATTAATTATCTTTCATCAGAATAGTGGTAAATCAGTTAGAAATATTGCTAAATTAGTTAATTTATCAAATTCTACAGTGCAATATGTGATAAAACGCTTTAAAGAAGAAAATCGGATCGAAAACAAAGTAAGAAAAGGTCGTCCGTCAAAGTTAACACAACGTGATCAAGGAATTATAATTAGAAAAATTGTAAAAAAATCCACTTTTAAGTGCTGTAAAAGTTGCTACAGAATTTAATGAAAAATATTCTACTTCAATTTCACGTGAAACTGTTTGACGCGTTCTGAAATCAGCTGGATTAAATGGGCGTTCTTCCCGTAGAAATTTTTTTGTTAGTGCGAAAAACAGGAAGTTCAGGCTTTCATTCGCAAAATCAATGGTAAATAAACCCGAATCGTATTGGAAAAATGTCTTATTTGCAGACGAAAGCAAATTTAACATTTTTGGCTCCGATGGGAGTATAAGTGTATGGAGAGAAAAAATGAAGAACTTAATCGCAAGAACTTAGTTGGAACAGTTAAGCATGGTGGTGGAGGTGTCCTTGTGTGAGACTGCATGGCAGCATCAGGACTAGGTAATTTAGTATTTATTGATGGCATAATGGATCATGCTCTTTATTTAAATATTTTAAAAGACAATTTAAAATTATCAGCCCAAAATTTGGGTATTGGAAACAACTTTGTTTTTTATCAGGATAGCGATCCTAAGCATACGGCTCTCAAAGTTCGCCTCTCAAAGTTCGCCTCTGGTATCTTTATAATTGTCCACAAGTTCTGAAAACACCACTCCAGTTGCCGGATTTGAACCCAATAGAACATATTTGGAGAGAACTGGAGGTTAGAATACGAAAACGCGATATTAAAACGAAAAACTAAAAACTGTAATGATCGATGAATGGATGAACATTGATGCAGAAATAATCCAAAATCTTGTGAAATCTATTCCCAGGCGTTTAAAAGCTGTTGTGGATGCTAAAGGATACCCTACTAAGTACTAATTTAACAAAATGTTACAATATTTACTCATATGTAGCGATTTCTTTATAGTGTACGAAGACTTTTGTGAGGTAACTTTTTTGTTATTTTTTTATTAATGATTTCTACAAAATAAAGTTTTACTGTGTATTTAAAATATTTTATGTAGTTTTGTTAAGAATAAGTTATAGATCTTATTCTTAAATATCCATTCTGGTATCTTAATTTTAATTAATGGATAGAGCACTATTTTATTGAAATATGTAAGTGTACGAACACTTTTGTGAGCCACTGTATATTTATTTGTGAATATGTAAATAACAATTGAACAGAAAGCAATTAGTGAGTAAATGATCATATTTTTGGATTATTTTTTTAAGTAATTTTTTTCATTACATCTATTAAAGGCATTTCTTTTTATGACTGTATGGAACGTGGCCTTTCATTTTCTTTCCCATTGTCGCAGACATGTACTGCAAGTTGCAAATATGATCTAAAGAAACTGAGAAACCAACTAAAACGAAATCGCAGTAGTTTGGAGCAAAAAAAAAAGTGTTCTGTTCAAACATTGAAAATTCACAATAACAAGTAAAATCTATTTTAACAAGTTAAATATTAAGTCGGTAAAAATTCAAAGCATCTTAAGTCGGTAAGTGTTGGTCTTAACTTTTAGTGCATGGAAATCATTTCTAAATATAACATAAAAGTTTCAAGATTCGTATAAATCTTTAAATTTAATAAATTTAGCAAGGATGAATTTATTGTTGCAAATGACTTTTAATTTGAAAGTGAACATTTGAAACGCTTTTTAAAACATTTCGTAAGAAATACCACCTATTACATTCTCCCCTATGTTGGAATTTCTGAAAATTTTTTGCAGATCTATGCCGATTATGACTCCTAGAACTCAACACTACCCCCCAGTGTTAAACTTTATCTATCTATATCACGTTTTTATGGACACGATAACTTCCAGAATTCTGCACAATTCTCTTCCTAACTGATACATAAAATCAAGGGGCATAAAATGTCGGTCAAGTTCGTTAATAGGCAAAATCTGACAAAGGAGGGGGGACATGGGGGATGGGCTTTTTGTAAAAACAGAAAAAAAACCATAACTTCTTAATTATGATACGTATCGAATCCGTTTAAAGTTATTATTCGTTCTAGGAAAAAGGCCAAAAATTTATGAATGACATATTTTTTATATAATTAAAAATGGCCTCAAGAGAGGGGGGGATAGGGGTTCAAGAAGAAAAAAATTCATAACTTCGTCAATTCATAAGATATCAAATCTGCTTAAATATATTATAAATCTTCTTAATTTTATCTACAACTTTTATATTGACAAGTTTTCTATAGGACCAACTCTTAGAACAAAAAATATATAAAAACAAAAAATCGCTGCCGGCTCGTGCCTACAGGCACAGGTAGATTTCGAAGTGGACGATTCCAACTGCCGTATCATGGCAAAAAGTTACTTCTTCTGCAATTCCCAATAAACAGGTGCCCCACGGTCTGCGTCGTCGAAAGCTACCTCTGCCTGTAGGCCGAGCCGTCAGGGATGTTTTCTAATTGGAGTATATCTCCAAAATTAACGATTTAAGAATTAGCTATCGGACAGCTATAAGAGGAGACATCCTGTATATGATGTTTACAAAACATACTTTGTAGATGGTTTGCTTTAAATTTATGAGAATTTAATGGTACTTTATGTGAAAAGATAATAAAATAATTAGCGGTGAGTGTCGTGGCTACCATTAAAATTCTCAAAAGTTTCTCATTTTGTTGCGTTTGATATATTTTGAAGAAATGTGCAAGATCAGTTATACTTGCTACGTGGCCGTCGCGTGATAGTTTGTGAGAACTACGGCAAATAAATGCTTCTTCTATTTTATTCTTAAAATTCACTTTAAATACTTCATGACAGTAAAAGAAAGGTAGATAAAGATTGTCCTACCTGATGATTCCGCGAAGGTGTGCTAAGTATAATCCAGTTTGTCAATAAATCCAAATGAATATTTAATCACTTTTTCATATCACTGATGAGAATAAAACACAATATCTTTTCTAAATAAAGTATGGCTTCAGGATATATTTTCTAAGTTAATTATTTAATTACTGTTAAAGAAAAAAAAATATTTACATTGTTAAATTTACATCACACTATAAAAAGTTAAAACATTTATTTTAAGAGAAGTGTTCAGCAGTTCTGCATTTGAAAAAAGTTACTTAGAGACTAAAGTATTTAGTTTCTTGGATAAGAAACACACAGTCAAGTTTACGTCATATAGCCTTGAACTCTGGAGGTTACACGTGTAAGTTCTTTAATGAGAATCTCACAGAAACAGAAAAAGTACTTTGTCAGCACACGTGTTTCGTTTCACCAGCTTGAAATCGGATGGATGAATAGTCAGGCTCACGATAATAGATGGAATGTTTATATCAGAAATCACTTTCCTAACACCCCAGCTTGATTTCTGAAGTATAAATGTTCTTGAGATTTAAACCTGTTCTGTGTTTTGTAAAGTCAGGTTTGGGAAGGGGCTTCGTTAGAATGTCAGCTGTCATAGTTTTGGTTGGTCAATACTGTAGATTAATTATTCCCTTTTTCTTAAGACCTTTTATGCTGTTATATTTGATGTCAATGTGTTTTGTTTTTGAATGATGTTTATAATTTTTAACCATGTTTATACATGCTTGATTATCTTCGAATAAAGTTATGGGCAAATTTTGTTGTAGATCAAGGTCCTTTAGAAGATTGATTATCCAAACTGTCTCTTGTGCTGAAGTTGCTGCTGAGATGTATTCAGCCTCAGCGGATGATAAGGCAACTGAATTTTGTTTCTTAGTTGACCAGGAAATTGCTGTTTTTCCTAATTTACATAAATTTCCCGTTGTTGATTTACGGTCATTTTTATCCCCAGCCCAATCGGAGTCAGCATATGTTGTTGTTATTGGCTCATTTTCTTTACTAATAATTAGTTTTAGTTCTTGTGTTGTTTTTAAATATCTAATAACCCGCTTTACTGCGTTCCAATCCTTTTCTCTGGGTTTTTCGTTTCTGCAACTCAAAATGTTCACAGCGGCGGCTATGTCTGGTCTGGTTATTGTAGCTATATATAACAATGTTCCTATAGCTTGCCTGTATATTTACTGTTATAGGAAGTAAATTTTCCTCATCAATTATGTTTAAGTACCCGGGTTCCATCGGAGTATCACAGGGTTTCGCTTCCTTTAAATCGAATTTTTCGATCAGTTCTTTTATTTTGTTTCTTTGATCAAGTGCGAAATTTCCTTCTTTACTTCTTTTTATGTTTATCCCCAGATAATAATTTACAAGTCCTAAATTTTTGACTTCATATTCCTTTTTTAGTTGTTCTATTATTTCATTTATTTCTTTAGTTTCCCCTGAAATTAACAAACCATCAACATATATAATGATGTATGTTGTATTATTCTTTAATTTTCGTGTGAAGAGACATGGATCGGAGGTGCTTTGCACAAAACCAAGTTTAGTTAAACTTTCTTCTAATTTAATGTTCCATGCTCGTGCGGATTGCTTCAATCCGTAAATTGATTTTTTTAGTTTGCAAATTTTATTTTCCTCTCCCGGTATTACATGACCTTCTGGTTGTGACATATAAACTTCCTCATCTAAATTTCCCTGGAGGAATGCAGTTTTGATGTCTATATGATTTACATCAAGATTTTTATACGCTGCACATGCTAGAAAAGCTCTTATTGTTGTATACGTTACTACTGGAGCGAAGGTTTCAAAATAATCGTTTCCGTATTTTTGAGAAAAACCTTTGGCTACAAGACGTGCCTTATATTTTTCTATTTCATTATTTTCATTATATTTTTTGGTGAATACCCATTTATTCCCAATTACTTTTATTCCAGGTGGTGGATCAATTAGTTCCCATGTTTTGTTTTTTCTTAATGAATTAATTTCTTCATTAGTTGCTTCATACCATTTGTTTCTATCATATGGATTTTCGATTTTCGCTATATCTTTCCACTCTGTTGGTTCAACAATTTCATTTTGTTTAGTTATATAAGCGAATCTATCGGGCGGAACTCCCCTATTTGATCGTTGAAATCTTCTAGGTTCGTTTTCGTTTAAATTTTCCTCATTGTCTGTTTGTTTATCTTCCTGCATGTCTATAAAGAATTTTGAGGAATCTCCTCCTGCTTTTTCAGGTTGTTTCTGAACTTCTAATTCTTCTCTCATATCAATGGATTTTTTTTCGTTTTCATTTGAATTAGAGTTTTCTATAAATTTAACAGTTCTTGCCCTTATTACTTTATTATTGCCAATGTAGATCCTATATCCTTTTGATCTATTATCATAACCGATAAATGTTCCTTTTATTGCTTTATCATCGAGTTTTCCTCTTTGGGATTTATCGAGATAAGCATAAGCTTTGCAGCCAAACACTTTTATGTTTGATAAATCCGGTTTTTTGTTTGTCCATAGTTGGTATGGAGTTGAATTGTGAGATTTTGTTGGTAATCTGTTTATAAGATACACAGCTGTATTTAAAGCTTCGGCCCAAAATTTATTTGGTAGCTGCGCTTCCGATAATAGGCACCTTGTCATTTCGACTAAAGTCCTGTTTTTTCTTTCCAAAACACCGTTCTGAGGTGCACAATGCGGAATAGTGAACTGGTGATGAATACCTTCATATTTTAAGAATTTTTCTAATTCTTCGCTAGTGTATTCACCCCCATTATCTGATCGGATTTCTTTAACTGTGCGACCAAATTTATTTTTCGTTATGGCTACATATTCTTTCACTTTGGTAACTACCTCACTTTTTTTCGATAAAAGAAATACCATAGTAAACCTACTAAAATCATCTGTGAATGTGAGCAAATATTTCTTCCCTCCTATGCTTTCTGTTTGCATCGGACCACATACATCCGTATGCACCAGATCGATCGCCTTCTTAGCTCTGTTCTCACTCTTTTTTGGATACGGTGCATTTGTTAGTTTTCCCTTTATACAACTCTCACAAATTATGTCATGTTTGCAATTTTGAATTTCTAAACCTGTTGCTAAATTGTTGGATAAGAGTTGTTTAATTGAATTAACATTTCTATGACCTAATCTCTTATGCCAAAGCTCAATGCAGTTTTTATTCTTGCATTGTTCAGCAAAATTGACATAGATTTCTTGCTTAGGTTTATATAGGTCAATTTCATATAAATTTTCTCTCTTTTTTCCTTCTAAGAGAGTTTTTCCATTATAGGATAAGTTACAGGTGTTATTTTCAAACATGAATTCATAACCATACGTTGTGGCTTTCGTAACCGACATTAAATTTGATTGAATGTCTGGGACATATAAAACGTCCTTTAAAGTTATGTCATTTGATTGTGTCCGTAATTTTATTGTACCTGTCCCGTGCGATTCTAGTGTTGTTCCGTTTGCTATCGTGACAGTATTTTTGTTGTTATTGTCAATGTCAACAAATACATGTATGTCATTACAAATATCTGAACTGCTTCCAGAATCAACAATCCAAGTAGATTTAGATTCATTATGTGCGATTAATGATAATTGCTTTCGAGACATTGTTTTTTCGTTTTGATTTTCTTCGCTTTTACTCTCTTGAATTTGTGTGTTTGTTTCTGCTTTTGTTTCCGGAGTAAAATCACTTGCTTCAAAGCATAAAGACGAATTTTGTCTGTATTTTTCATTTGTTTGGTTCTTAAAATTTTTATTCTTAAGAAACCAACAATTTTGTCGCACATGGTTTTTTCTTTTGCAATTCGTGCAAAAAAGGTTTTGTTCTCTTTTTGGATATGCCCTAGTGTTTTGTTTTTGTTTATTAAAGGTTTTGTATACATTTTCATGCGATGAATTGGAGCTTTCTTGTCTCCTTTGAAATTCATCTTTAAGTTTTCCTTTTATAAATTCCGAATTTAATTCGGTCTCTGATCGGGCCTCTAATGCCGTGATCAGAGTATCATAGCTAGGTGGAAGGGAGCACAACAAAAGTGCAGATAGATGAGAGTCCTTAATCTCTTCTCTTATTGCTTTTAACCTATCAGCGGTTTCTAATATTTTAACTATATGGTCGTTCATATTACCATTTTCAGCTAGTTTTATACTATACAATTTTCTCAGTAAATATAATTTACTAGATAAGTTAGCGCTTTCATGTATTGTTTTTAATGCTAGCCATGTAGCTTTAGCTGATGTTTCGTTTTTTATGTAAATTAGTTGGGAGTCTTCTAAGCTCAAATTTATAATAGCCCTGGCTTTATTGTCTCTCTTCGTCCAATCGCCTGTTAAGGGGTTTGGCGGATCATCAGTTATCTGGTTTATTAAGTCTTCTCTCATTAATAACATCTCTATCTTGAACTTCCAAATCGCGTAATTATTGGAGTTCAGTTTATCAATGTTACACATTTCTTTCATATTTGAAGCCATGATGTTGTATTTTTATTAATTTTATTAATACTTTGATTTAAACTGGCTTTTCTTAATCCTTAAACAACAATAGTTTATTATTTAAAATATAGTTATTGATTTTATTTCTTTTCTTTTTTCTTATTAGAGAGCGGTTTTTGCCGTGTTCAACCCTCTGCACTCATAATCTGATAGTTTGTGAGAACTACGGCAAATAAATGCTTCTTCTATTTTATTCTTAAAATTCACTTTAAATACTTCATGACAGTAAAAGAAAGGTAGATAAAGATTGTCCTACCTGATGATTCCGCGAAGGTGTGTTAAGTATAATCCAGTTTGTCAATAAATCCAAATGAATATTTAATCACTTTTTCATATCACTGATGAGAATGAAACACATCACACTATAAAAAGTTAAAACATTTATTTTAAGAGAAGTGTTCAGCAGTTCTGCATTTGAAAAAAGTTACTTAGAGACTAAAGTATTTAGTTTCTTGGATAAGAAACACACAGTCAAGTTTACGTCATATAGCCTTGAACTCTTGAGGTTACACGTGTAAGTTCTTTAATGAGAATCTCACAGAAACAGAAAAAATACTTTGTCAGCACACGTGTTTCGTTTCACCAGCTTGAAATCGGATGGATGAATAGTCAGGCTCACGATAATAGATGGAATGTTTATATCAGAAATCACTTTCCTAACATCGCGCTCATTTGATGCGGCCCGAGAGTTGGACACATGATTAAGATATATGTAATTATGCAATTAATTTCGATTATCAGCAAATACCTTTTTGAAAGGAATTAAACAAAATATTTCAATATTTTTGCAAAAATCGCGATTATTTCTAACATATTATAAAGTCGTGAAAATTAACTTGAATATACAAAAGAAAAAATTAACTAGAAAACTGTCTGAATATTTATCATGGGCAGCTATTTACGAATAAACTTATTGACTCAAACATATCCTTGTAGAAAAAATGAAAATCGTTAATTATACAGAGTTTTAGAACTAGAGGTGTTCCGAATTTAGCATCGTATGCTGATTTCGGATTTCAGACTATTCAGATTACTCGTTTAAGATGACATTTAGTCGTTTTGTTGGACAACCCTCCGGCGATTTCCCAAATATACAAGAAATATAATGAAAAATAAGAGCATTTGAAAAAGGACTGGGCACAGCAAAATAAAAGGTCCGGTGTGAATTGTGTTTAGCAGAACGTAACAGGGGATTTTTCTTTCTACACAAGACCTCCCATGTGTATGTTAGGCAATAAAAAGAACACTTGCACAAAACGTGATGTGTGCTAAGTGAAAGGGACATTAGAAGCACCTGAATATATGTTTAGTTACACCATCTCGTTAAAATACTCAGTTGTACACAATCACAGCTGTTCTTGCTCATATTTGGGTGGTCGTGTAAGGGATGCGGAGAGCAGTGGTTGTTGTGAAAAATAATTGGAAAGAGGTGCAGTTTAAGGCGTGTAAAGGGGATAATATTTTGCCCGTTCAAAGGGGAAGTTAAAAAATGCAGGAAAATAATAATAAGAAAAATCGGGAGTCCAGGTAAGCGTCATTGCATGACAGAAAAGAAATAACAAAAAATATTGTATAACCAATCACGGAATAGTTTTTGTATTAAAAAAATCCAATAGCATAGTCAGGATGGATATACGTATGTCACTTTTCTCATTGATACTTCTAATAAACCCTTTCAATTTCTTAAAATCAATTACTTTAAAATACGATTTAAATAATTCATGCTGAAGTAGAAAAGATGCATAAAACTTGCTTACCCAATATCAATAGAGTTAAGAGGGGTTGCCTGGCCTTCATCATTGCTAAAGGATTTCCACACACCAGAGTGTATTTCGTTCACTAAAAAAACGCGCACATATCTAAGTACTGCTCACGATTCCCTACTCAAAATAATAATTGTAAAGTGATACTTTTTTCTCTTCGCCTCTCCTTTTTCCTTCTCCCTGATTTCCCTCCAATGTTTCCCCCAAATTTCCTTAAACCAATCTTAAAACGAATTTTTACGTATATCCATCCTGACTATGCTATTGGATTTTTTTAATACAAAAACTATTCCGTGATTGGTTATACAATATTTGTGCAAGTGTTCTTTTTATTGCCTAACGTACACATGGGAGGTCTTGTGTAGAAAGAAAAATCCCCTGTTACGTTCTGCTAAACACAATTCACCCCGGACCTTTTATTTTGCTGTGCCCAGTCCTTTTTCAAATGCTCTTATTTTTCATTATATTTCTTGTATATTAGGGAAATCGCCGGAGGGTTGTACAACAGTTTGAAAAATAATCAAGAATTAATACAGGTCTTACCTCACAAATGAAAATCTTGAAAATTTGCGAATGCCTGTTGCCAAGTATTGTGTAGAAATTACAATAATTACACCGGTTTACAAATTTAAACATTTTTCATATACTTTTGATGAAACACCAATTTTTTTATTATACTATCTCTTACTAATGAAAGGCGGTATTTGAAAAAAATCTATCACGTCACATTTTTAAAAATTTAACCTTTGTCAATATTCACATTTTTAACTCTGTAATATATTTATCACGTCACATTCAACCTACCCGCATTGTCAACTTGGATTCTATATTCGTTTTTGTTTTTTTGTTTTTGTGAACTAAAGTTTTTGATAAAATGTGTAATAGAGTGTGTAAATTAAATTCTGATTTTTTTTTTTTTTTTTTTTTTTTTTTTTTTTTTTTTTACGATTGTGGACTATTTATATTCGCAAAAAAAGGAAGACCGATATCGGAATGTCTTAAAACAGCATATTTGCATTATTTTGGATTCTCAGTGAGTAATCAAGATAAAAAGGTGGGCCCCACATGTTTGTGTGAAAGCTTTAGCCTACTGTAATATGCTGGGCTTCGGGAGAAAAAAGTATCTTCAATTTGGATCACCAATGCTGTAGAGAGAACCTTCAAATCACGAAAATGACTGTTATTTTTGTCTGGCAAAAACTACAGGTTTTAATTCAAAAAATAAGCATAAAATTCAATATTCTGACATTCCATCTGTCTCAAAACCAACATCACATTCGGAAACTCTGCCACATCCCGAATGTCCAGGTACATCAAGTGCGAGTTTTCGAGATAGTGACGATCTGTTTATGGAGGATGAAAATGATGAAGAGTTCGTAATCGAAGATGATAAAACACCACATTTAATAAACCAAAATGAGTTGAATGACCTTGTGCGAGACTTGCATCTAGATCTATGGCGGAGATTCTTGCCTCTCGTCTACAACAGTGGAACTTATTGACACCAAATACCAAAGTAACTTATTACCGAAATCGAAGTCAAATTTTCAGCAGTTACTTCGCCAAAAAGGATGATTTTTGGTTTTGCCATGATATTCCCGGTCTTTTTAATGCAATGAATCAAAATTATGATCCAAATGAATGGCGTTTATTTTTCGATTCATCTAAATATAGCTTGAAAGCTGTATTACTTCATAACGGTAATATAAAACCATCTTTACCAATTAGCCATGCCGTAAACAGTAAAGAAACCTATCAAACAATGTTCTTTTAATGAAAATGATACAATATGAACAGCACAACTGGAAAATATGTGGTGATTTAAAACTACTTAGTATGTTACTGGGCTTACAGGGCGGGTATACAAAATATTCATGTTTTTTGTGCCTGTGGGATAGTCGAGCTAAAGAACACCATTATATAAATATATAGGCCTGTCCGAAATGAATTTACTACAGGAAAAATGAATGTGAAATATACTTTTTTATTAGATCCGTAAAATCTAATTTTGCCACCATTACACATTAAATTGGGCCTAATAAAAACTTTCGTCAAAGCCATGGTTAAAAACAGTGCTGCTTTTAAATATTTACACAAAATTTTTCCAAGTATTTCAGACGCAAAATTCAAAGAGGGAATTTTTATCTGTCCACAGATACGTAAATTGATGCAAGATAAGGTCTTTGAAAAACGTTTTTCTACTAATGAAAAAAATGCTTGTGATTCCTTTAAAACGGTCGTCCACAGATTCTTAGGAAATCATAAAGATGAAAATTATGAAAAAAAATATTGCTGTTTTATTAAAAAACTATCATGCAATGGGTGTGAACATGTCTCTGAAGATGCATTATCTCCATACACACCTGGATTTTTTTCCTGAAAATTTTGGCACCGTGAGTGACGAGCAGGGCGAGCATTTTCACCAATACCTTAAACTTTTTGAAGACAGACACAAAGGTTTTTGGGACGAAAGTATGCAAGGGACTACTGCTGGTCTATTTTAAAAGAAACAGATCAAGAAAATTATAAACAGAAGAGTAAAATCAATCATTTCTAATTTTTTCTTCTTATATTTCATGTTAATATATTTTTTAAGTATTTAATAAATATTTTAAAAACTAGACGTGACAGATTTTGTACAATAATTTTCTCGTACTCGGTGTACTAGAATCTATTAAAAATACACATTTCGGCGAAAGTATATAAACCGTGTAAACCAGTGTTATAAGACACATTTCGACCACCCACCCCAAAAATTGAATTATCTAGAAAAGTTTATGTAACATCAAATTCTGTAATAATAATAAATTTTCAAATTAAACACTGGAAATATTTACATACAATAAATTAATAATAAATACATTTACATTAAATTGTTAAACTTGGTTAAAATAAATAATTAATATTAATAATTAATACTAAAATAGTAACTAAATATAATATTATAGATCAATGACTTCAAAGATATGAGTTTGACCTTAAAGCTTACTTCTTTACCACATTTTGGTTCTTACGGAAATTCAAGATATTATCATGAAATTTTCATACATATTTTATGCGGTAGTTAATGCGGTTTTTTATGCGGTTCTAGTGGTAGTCACCGAAACTGCATAAACACTAGGAGTATGCACATAATATTTCAATATTGTTTTTTTTTCTCATTTTAAGTCTATATTTATTATTTGTTTGATTTGGTTAATTTTTTATTATAATTTTTGTCTCAAACAACTCGAAATAATAAATGCAATATGTGTGCTCCACATAATTTGAAATAATAACAGTTGTTAAACGCAAATATGGAAATGAAATATTATTTGTGTATCTAGGTGTTTTCCACCTTTCTCTCTTTCTATTTCTTTTTCTTTCTTCCTTCCTTTCTTCTTCTTTTGTTGTTGTTGTTGTTGTTACGCATTTCACTTAGATATTTTTTGTAAATATTCATGAAAGAATAAGTATTCATATCTACTTTAAACGAAACTCAATAAAATGTCCAGAAATAGTGCACGATATTTTTTAATAAACCCGGCATTATTAATAACAAAGTTGAATTGAAATGCAAAGTACTTTAGTATCCAAATGTGGACAAAATCGATAAAATACATTACAGTATATCAAGTTTTAAAATTAGAAACTAGATTATGTAACTTTCCTAACAATTTCCGTTCTGTAAATATTTGACCCTCCTTAAAACAAGCAATATGGCTTAGAAAATTATTCTGGAAAATTCATTAAACACATGAGAAATTCGATTAAAAATAACTGTTATTTTTAAAGCGTAAATATAGAGAAATAATTTGATAACGTTTATATATTATATTGGTCAACTTGTATGTTAAACATCGATATTTTTTTAACTTCCTTCAACAACGTCTGATACATTTAAAAACGTATCTTTTCATCTTTTAATATTCTTGCATTGTGGATGATTGCGATGAAACTTTATCAAATTCTATGTAAATCTTCATAATTTAAGAGACAAAGTGTGGCGAACATTTAATGTGCATGTTCGAGGTAATACGTACAAAACTTTATCTGACACATGGAAAATGCAGTTGTAATAATTTTTTTGTATATATATATATATATATATATATTAACAAAACGTAAAATTTATATACCACGCACTGGATGTAAAAAAAAATACTTTAATTTGTATTAATAAATATGTACTTAATTTCCATGAGTAAAGTTATTAGTTATAATGAGTTTTATTATAAGAGTTAAGCATTTTTCTTACCAAATTATTCAACATACATATACCTCAATACAAAGGCTGTGAATTATCACTTTACTTAACAGCGCACAACCAACAGAGTGAAAAAATGTCCGGACCAACGTTCGGTCCCGGATCCCTTGGTATAGCGCACCAAGTGCTTTACCAATTAAGCCATCCGGACGACATCCGGTCTAGCACTTGGTGCGCTATACCAAGGGATCCGGGATCGAAACCCAGTCTGGACATTTTTTCACTCTGTTGGTTGTGCGCTGTTAAGTAAAGTGATAATTTACATCCTTTGTATTTCAGTGATTTACAGCGAAATTTCAGCTCTGCTGAATAATAAATTAGTACATACATATACCTCACAAATTATTTTTACTTTAAGTATGAATTTCAGAACCATTCATTTAAAATGTATTTTGCATGACTATTCAAGAAAGAAAATGATCGATGGACAAATATCTCATATCACTAAAAATAATAAAATATAAAATATATCTAAAGTGTTCAGAATTGATTATACAAAGGTTAATATATCAATGAATTCTTTTTGATAATTCTTTTTGACACGCATCGTGATGCATCGATGTTTTTGATGTCATACCGCCTTTTGAAGAAATTATAAGTCGATTATATGGCAAAAAAATAACTATTTTACTAAACACTTTATAATTATTTTACTAATATAATTCTCACGTTTATTCCTGTCACGTTAGAACGCCAGTAAATAATATTTATGAATTTTCCGACACGCACATGTAAAACGTTTCACCATAACTGCAATCGACTAATTTGAATCGACTATTTTGAACTTACCTGAAGAGCAGATTAAGAGCAGAATTTAGAGCAGATTCTATTGCAACGATTGCTCCTTTAATACTGACTATTTTAAGCATGAACATTATACAGAATGACAATTTTTACCCCTTTACATACTTATAAAAATAATCACCAAATCTGAATATTGATTCTTTTTGTATGAATATTCTATAATACATTTATATGCAATTATCTAACAATAATTCAATGTTTTTTTAAGGATATTTTGATACGCAATTCAGTATGATATATATATATATATATATATATATACAATATATACAGAGTATTAAGTTAAAATGACGAAACCCTGAGAGAGGGGATAGTACATGTCAAGATAAACAATTTTTGTATAATAAACCTGGATTGCAATTAAGTTATTCAGATAAAAAATGCAGAGTATCTCACTCCAAACCTGCATCGGAATTTCAGTCCTTAAGAATGACGAATTTTTTAACGGTCTTATCTTGTTTTATTTGCTCTATGATGAAGTTGCAAAACAGGACAGAAGTCCGTAGTAATTCAGTCATTTACATCGTAAGTACTGTCTGTCCAATTTCGAAATGCAGGGCGTGAAGCTCACTTAGTTTGAACACAACGGTACATCTCCACTCGTTTGTATTACTTTTGCACATTGAGTTTATAATGGTTATATTTGTGATGATATTGCCTATACTGCATGAAATATTGCTCCAACATTGGATGTTAACAATTCTTTAAATATTACAGCATTATTGTCAAAAAATATTTCACCATTCCTATATTTACAGTTTAAAAGCAATATTTTTACATTATTGGATTTTTCATTGATAATATTCCTAATGTAAAAGCAAGATTTCTATAATAGTGACATTTTATTGCACATAAATCCATTGTAAAGTCAATATTTCACCAATATTAGTATATCATTGAATGTAATTTCGACGAATGCTGTAATGGGTTCCAGTCGGAGCCAGAAAACAAAAGAGAGAATCCGCGTCACTACCGATCTGCTTTTCAGCCTACCTTGATCACATGACAGTTCGACAATTGGTGGAAACCAACCTATCTGAATGGTGTAATAGTCAAGCGGGTGGAAGTATCAGTGCCTGACTCTTTCGTTGGCTGTGACGAGCAGCAATTGTGGATTAAGGACGAACAATATAAGTAATGTTGATTTGTTATTAGGTTTGCATAAGCAGACTATGTATTTTTAATAGTTTATTTTGATTTATTATATAATGACATTTACCAGAAAACCTAAATACAGTGACCAAAAATTCTCGTATCCCATCATCAAATTGTTAATGTTCTTTAAGCGAAAGTGTGTACATAAAAAACATAAAAATAAAATTGAATTAAATCATTTTTTCTTCTTTTACCTGCATGCTTTTTATTTTTGAATTGAAATATTTTATTTTCTCTAGTATTGGTTAATCACAGTTTATTCTTTTTAATTGCTTTAAAATAAATATCTGATTTTAACAATTCTCTAACGTTTTAGCTTGCGTTATCAAAGCTTCTAGAGGAAAAAACAGGCTTTTTCTTTTCTTCCACAATCTTTCTTCTCACGTTTCTCCGCTGTAATTGAAGTATTTATCCATCTGTTGACATTTACTTGAGAGGCCTCTAATCCACAAACCTGAACTGTTTTTAAAATCTCGATTATTTTATTTCTTGATTTATCAAAGCCAATTGAGAATTATCCAAAAAAGAAAATACTTTAAAAGTTTATTTACAAAAGAAATTAAAGTTTATTAGTTTCTATTTAAAAATAATAATACTGATTTCTTAATGTCATTTCCGTGTCAGAATATTTTGTTTATTTTTATCCCATCAGTAAAAAAAATTCTATTATTTATTTTTGTTATTATTTACAAAGTAATGATATCTGGAATATATTCGAAGAAAGAAGAAATGCAGTTCCATGGAATACATTTATTGGTGGAAAGGTATCGGGAAAAGTATGCAAAAGGCAAAAAATTCTTATTTAAATCATACAGGCCAATTACATTTACAGGGTAAGCGAAAACCATTTACCCATTTCAGAGGTTTGGAATGCATTTTCTTGTTCCAAATCTGGTGAGATTTAAACTATATAGATAATTAAAATATAGGCTAATTATTTCTATAAATACATACATACGTATATATATGTCACGTTTTCACGTGTATCATCATATTTTTTTTGTAGATCAATTATCCAGGCGAGGGTTTCCACCGAGGAATTTGTAGTCGGGCGCCGAGAATCCAATTTATAGTGTGTGTACAGAAGACAAATAATAGGCAGTCGGTTCCAGTTCACTTTTTATTAGAATCCAGAGAAAAATGGAGGCCATGCTTTACTAATTAAGATGATAATTCCGTAAATGATGATTTTTAATACCGTGGAAAAACTTGGTGAATTAATTTAATATTGAAGAAGACATTTGTTCTTAAAAGGCAGTCGTGTTTTTTATTGGCAGCCAAGGAGATTTATTCCATGGTCCTGAAGTACGCGTCGGGGTTGCATGTACAACCGGCTCCAGGAACAAAACTGTCGCTACGCGGGAAAACTCCGCGTATAACTATTATCTAACGACCCAGAATACAGTTTCACTAAGCAGTCTTTCAACCAATCAGCGCTACGGGACTAAATTCTCTGGCGCTATGATTTTGAAGCTATCAGACCGTAGGCTGAAAAAGTGCGGGGAAAATATTTCTAGAACATTACGGAACAATCTAATTCCTTCGAATAAATAAGAAGAAGAAAAAAAATACGTAGGTTTTACCGAGAATGGGCAAGATGCCAAGATAAGATTTTACATTGAGACTGAAATTAGCTTTCATATTTTTGAGAAAGAATATTGTTTTGTCAGAAAACATAGGGAAATAAAAAATAAAAACTAGTCGGATGTGTCAATGCCAAAACTTTCTTCTATCTCACACAGGTTTCGCATACACTAAAAAGAATCAGCACCCATTTATATCAAGGTCTAAGTGAAACTCAAGTTTTATTAAATTCCGTGCAATATTTCTTGAGATATGACTATCGCTAAAATCGCGTAAATCCTGCAAAATGCTGCAGAGCAGCGCCACCAGCTGGGCGATTTTTACCAAAAACTAATCAGCACCAATTTATATCAGAAACTAACTGAATATAAAGTTTTATTAAATTCCGAGCATTATTTCTTGAGATAGAGCTATTGCGGAAATCGCGAAAAATGCTGCATAGCAGCGCCACCTGCAGGGCGATTTTTACCAAAAACTAATCAGTACCAATTTATATCAGGGACTAACTGAATCTAAAGTTTTATTAAATTCCGAGCCTTAGTTCTTGAGATAGAGCTATTGCGGAAATCGGGAAAAATGCTGTATAGCAGCGCCACCTGCCGGGCGATTGTTACCAAAAACTAATCAGCACCAATTTATATCAGGGACTAACTGAATCTAAAGTTTTATTAAATTCCGAGCATTAGTTCTTGAGATAGAGCGCCCACAAAATTTTTGTCACATACAGACAGACAGACAGACAGACAGACAGAGTCACAGACAGACATTTTCTAAAAATAGTCAAATCGTGTTCAGGACCTTCTAAAACGTATAAATCCGTCGAAAACCGGAAGTCGAAAATTTTCATGAATCCAATACTTTCTTCTTGTAAAGTTAGAAGAAAGTAATAAAAAGATATAGGTTGTTATTTCAAGATAATTAAAATATTTTTAGCTGGGAGATTGATATTTAAAAGAATTAAATTCTAGAATCCGTTCATTTAATGAAACAAAAAGTGTGTAATTTTAACAGAACAGCGCTCAGAGCCACTTTTTTAAGAGAATGAATTTAGAATAAAGTATTTTTAGCTAGGTGGAATTTTGACAGTCGAAATACTAGAACGAGAAAATAATTTAGAATAATGGGATTTATACAGAATTATAGCTTTGATGAGGCCAACGGCGAAAATTTTTTTTAATTTGTTTCATATATATATATATATATATATATATATATATATATAAGCAAACGCTAAACTTATCAGGCAGATAGAGAACGTTTCTGGCTTTTCGAAAGATGTTATAATATGAAAATGCAACACAACGTGCTGCTAGACATCTAGTGTTATGTAAAAGTCGTATAATGCAAATATTCATCACTATATGCATTTGCTCAGCTATGAAAAAAAGCATTGGTCAGCATGTTTCTTGGTCAGATTCACTGCACTTAGTTATAAAAAATATGGCTTTAAGATTACAGCACGTTGTTGAAAGAGAAAGTAGACATGCAGGACATTTATCGTAAGCATGTTAAACATGTATTTGAAGGCATATTAAGCATTAAAATGCATAAGTCTAATGAAGGAAACATTTGATTGTTATAGCAACACCTTGTAACGAATTTTCGTAAGGATAATTTTTATTTAACAGTTGACCAGCGCATCATTTGCGTTATCTGTAGTTTAAACATAAGAATGTAATTTTCGGTACTTTTCTAGAATAGGTGCCTTGGCGAGATAGAGAAAATAGTTTTGGCGAGAGAAGGAAATTTGGCAACATACTTTTGGCAACCTATTCACTATTTTATATACACAAGCACTTTTTCAATATTTATAAAAGTTGTTTAATATAAAGAAGTCATTTATTTATTTTATATACAAACAAGAGTAAATTGTATATAAAAACAATAATAATAATAATAATATATATATATATATATATATATATATATATATATATATATAAATTCATCCATGAACAAGCATAAAAGTGCTTTAAGTTTGTTTTCCTGCTATTGATATCATTTGGCAACAAATCTTACTTTCTAAAGCCTGAATTATGCCAAACTTTAAAATAAAAACGCCATGCCCCCTATAGTAGTAAAGTGCCAAATTTTTTAGACCAGTCGACACATAATTGTCCCAGGCGACTGTTGCTTTTACGATTTGATCTACTATTATTTCCATACAATTGTGATATATTTCTAGAAAAAATTTCCATGCAAATTATTGTTTGGCAATAGTGGTAGGATAAGTAATAAAAAATTGGTCTATGACTATTATAAGTGGTACACATGTGCACCGTTGGTAGTCAACGGGTTAAATTTTGCCTTATTCCGAGCAGTAGAATGCGCCCCAGATTCCTCTGAAGCAGCCATGTTAGGTGGGCCGCAAAACACTATGCTTATATAATAATGGGGGGGAGGGGAGGGGAGAAGAAATGAAATAAAATCACAAAGGTAACTAAAATAGTAAAATAAGAAAAGTAATACAACAAAGAAATAAAATTAACATAGTCATTACTACCAATTTAATAAATATAAAATATAATTAAAAATGCAAAATTTCTAAGTCCAAAAAATAAAAAAATCAAGAAATTTTCCTTAATAAATCAGATTTTTTCTGAATAAAAAAAATTATAATAACAACAATAATACACTTTAAATTTAATTAATTTAAAATTACGTTTAATTAAATTTGAAGATTTAAATATACGTGTACTACTGTAACGTAAATAGGGCTACACGTAGGAAGAATTTTTCACTAAGCAAATGATATTTAGCCTGTTTTAACATAGTTTTTGATTAATTATAAATATCATGACATCTTTCATCTTTCCACAAAAATATATAAAACAACAGTGAAGGTTTTAAATAATTTCATTCGCATCTCAAATTTTCATAAATATGGATTAATTATGTGTCTCAGGCTGTATATGAAAAGTCGGCGGACCATATGCGGCTTGCGGGCACAGATTGAGTATGGCTGGTTTGAAGTGAGTAACTTATTTCTCGCTAATCCTGCACTTATTTCGCCGAGAGTAATGATTTATTTAAAAATCATTTTTTGTTTCGGCATCAAAAAGGCTGCTACACTTAAGTTCATTCCTCTCTATATAATCCAGAGAGGTTAAGTTTGTCTACAAATGATGCTATACGATGGAATGTAATATGAATCCCCTTGTACTGTACATACTTGCACAATATTGCTAACGTATGTTAGTAGACATTAAATGTAATATACTATTAAGTGACATTACCAAATTTTTAGCCTGTGTGTTGCTACATGAGAAAAAATATAGCGCAGTTCAGAATAATACATTTGTAAATCAACACGTCATCCATCATCTTCAGAACCCTTAAATGTTTTTTTTCTATAACTGTAGAATGAAGCAACGGTATTATTATATGAATTTTAAATCAAATTTCAAATGATCATGATGAGAGGACATAACATTTAATTAAACTAATATGTAAAATATGTTAATATTTTATTTCAAAGGGATTGATTAACATGCCTAGTCCTGAAAAATGTAAATATCTCCTACTATGTCGCAATTAAGTGTAGAAAAGCAAACAATGGTACTAATTTATTTGATAGAATTTATACTATCAAGTGGTATGTTTAACAGTTAGTTGCCTTAGACGCTATCTCTATAACAAAATAAACACAAACCTTAAACTTTTCTATTAACGTATCAATTTGACTCATACAAATTTTTTTCTTCAATTGGCTTAAATAAGTATTTTTCATTAGATTACTGTGTCTTCATAGATATATATTTAAAATAAGCAAATTTCAAGTGTTACCTCCGAATTGAAATTTCGTATGTAAAGTTTAAAATTCTACTGATGATAATAAACATCTAATAGACTGGAAATAATAACTATTAAATGGAGAATTATTTAATCATATAATGTGCTACAGACGATTAAAAAAATCATTTTATATTTTAAGGTAGGTCCATTTTTTTAAAAACATTTCTTGGAACATCCTGATATTTTAAACAAGGTTATTATGCTTACTTTAAGAAATAAAGTTTGATTAAGAAGAATTTTCTATTAAATTGAAATTTTATTAAATAAATCGGTTAAGTACGTGTGTAACTCGCGCTCAAAGGGTTCCGTACAGTAAGTAATTTTATTAATTACTATTTATTAATTAATAAACTCCTACTACCCCGATTTTTTTTCATAATTTTAGTTTCAGTAGGTTCGGAAATATGAGGAGGGGGGGGGGGGTACATATTTTTCTAGTATACTTTTGAAGATATCTCAGAAAATATAATACCTAAAATTAAAACAAATATATTTTTGAGTTCGATGTTACGAGATCTTTCGAACGAGCCCTACACGATACATAAAAGGATTTTTTTTTAAAGTAACTTAAATAATATCTTTGCTAATTACCGACAATTTTTTTCGAAAATCATTATCAGTATTCTTGGATGATTCTGCGTCGATAGATACGTCGAGCGCCCGTCAACTTCCGCGCTGACCACCCGAAAAGTAAAGTTTGCGTGTAACGGACAAATGCGTTTTTCTGAAAAACTATGTTACCTAGGAAAATTGCTGTAGTTTTCCTGCAAGATTTAAATAAGCTCCTACTATACCCCTAATTTTTTCATAATTTTAGTTTCAGTAGTTTCGGAAATAGAGAGAGAGGGGACATATTTTTGCTGTGCATTTTCGACGATATCTCTGAAAATATAATATCTAAATTTAAAACAAATATACTATTGTAAGTTCGATATTACGAGATCTTTCAAACAGTATACAAAAAAAAAAAAAAAAAAAAAAAAAAAAAAAAAAAGTAATTTATTTAGCTCTCTAAATTTTCCCCAAACATATTTGTGAATGGCTAATAATCTGAAAGTATGTGGGTAAAAAGACTTTATAACTTTCCCAAGTTTGAACTTTTCACGTCCCATAGTTTACGAGAAAAAAGTCTCTGACAGACGGACAGACAGACATAGAAGTGATCTTATAATGGTTCCTTTATTACTTTTTAAGTACGGTACCCTAAAAATGATGATAACAACGGCAATTTTTATAACATCATTTTCTATTTTTTCAATGATTCCATTGCTTACTATACAAAACGTTTGTTTGCAGTTAAAATATTTTAAGAAATGCATTGTTTTTTTTTTAACTTTTACTTTAAGCCTTAACCCAGACATTAAAGCTAACTTTTATAAAAAAAATTAAATAATAATAATAAAAGTAAATAATAAAAGCTGACTTCACATAAAATCTAACTTCGTTCTAAATTTCGTTAAAAAAAATTTATTTGAAGTATTAAACTTTACTTTAAGAATCCTAAATTATTTCATATTTTGTTTATAATCCATCTTGTGTAATACTGAAAAACCATACATATATTCACTTGAAGCGTTCTAACAACGTAATGTTTATGAATAACGAAATACAGATTGTTATAACAAAGAAATTATGCAGAAATATTAAACCTTTTATTTATATGCTAAATTCTACTGAAAATACCATTAATTTTCCTGAAAGTTTCATCAAAGGACATGAATTGAATCGCGGATTTAGTCGATATATATTTTTTTTTTCAGTTTATATCCCATTTCTAGACATGGTGAAAATGGGGGGAATTTTCTATATGAAATAGGGATTAAATACTCATGGATTAGTTCCTGCTAATCTCCATCTATGTGTTAAACGGGGAGTATGCATTTCATCTGTAGAATAAATAAATGCCTAAAATATTCTATCCATGCATGTGTCAAAGGTAATTTACATTTATATTGATGGGAAGCAGATATTGTGTAACAAAATAAAAATTATATATGCGTTCACAGTTGCGATATTAAGTTAAAGTTATTTTCTTCTTTTTTTAAATAACGTTTATTATTCTTCTTAAATATACGTTTTTGCACTCAAAAACCAAAATCTACTTAATGTCGAAATATCTAAATACAATTAACAGTGGTTATTGTATTTATTTTTCTAATTTTAGTTATTTAATTACCAAGTTATATTTCGTTACATTTGATCATTACTTATTTCTTAGCAATAGCATTACATTATGCAGTATGTAAAGCGGTGTTGAAGGAACGGTTTTTGAACTGGAAGGTTGTTTGTTCAAAAATGCCATGCACAATAGTTTTGTGGATTGGTTGTCCTCTTTAAGATCTAGATTACCGAAAAGAAGTATAGAGACCCCTCATATGTGGCATTAATAATCGAAGTATTAGCTGTTTCTATAATAGTTATAACGTATTGGCATAGAAGCTTAAATATCTAAAAGAAGATAAATTGTGCCTGTAATGTAGAAAATAAATCCTAGATACAATTAAATTCGTTTTGATACATACACCCTGGCTCCGACAGTGACTTTTGGGAGCCTTGAGCATAATCTTGTGATGTGGCTCCCCATGTGTATATTATGTAGTAAGGTGAAATGATTTTCATACATATATCTCTCTACAACTATTAGGCATTTTTAATGCCACATTTTTTAATACATTATCAGATTTATGTTTAGTAGTACATAATACGCTGCGACAGGATGCATTAATAATAACACTGAACCAGAGTAAACGTATTTCAGATTCCAGAACTAGTAGAATTTTCCTAATTGTACGATTGGATAGTAAGAATTATAAGTTAGAAACGGCTTAGCCATTTGCAAAAAATATTACGCTCTTTAAAATAGGATCATAAAAGATTTTAATGATCTAGTATTCGCATCTTGCTATAGTACACCATAAAACCATGAAAATAATGCACTCTAATGCAGTTTTTAAAACTTTATCAACAGATTTGAGGCCCCTGCGCTTGTACCTATACCTTAATCTGACCCGTTAACTTTTTTCAGATATTATTCTTTATGTACTTAGCATTCTTTTTCAAAATTTCTCCAAATATAATTCTTCTTTTCGGAATTTTCTACAAATATTTCGCCCTTTAATATTTGCAACACCAGACACGTTAAGAAACATATGTCTAACGACCTTCACATTATTTTTGCCAAGCTGTTCTCACAGGGACAGCTTTCATGTAAATTTCAGTATTTTTAACTGTAGTGGATCATACAATCAGATTTTAATTTACATGTTTCACAGTTTTCTATTTATTTTTCCTGGTCTCAAGTCAAAACAAACATTCAAAAGTTAAATTTATTAATATAGTAAAACAAGTGAAATCAAAAACTGTTTATAACAAAATCCTCTCTTAAACGGAAAATTTTCATTGTTCCGATAGAAGTTCCGAACACACTAACCCCTGCTAGGACGGAAAAATGTTTAAAGCGGAAATTTTCTCCGGTGCCTTGGAATTACTTTTTCACATATCTTACGGGTAAACTAAATAATAATTACTATAGTTCTTTTTATCGTGAAATGTGTAGCGTACAGTGATGTGGAGTTTCTCTTAAAAAAGAGCTTTTAACTGGCTTAGACTCCATATATTTCTATGATTTATTAATTTTCACAACTGCCAACCTTCTTTTTTTTTTTTTTTTTTTTTTATCAAGTTAAATCAGATTTGTTTTTACTAAATTAATTAGTGTGTTGTTATTACTATCCCATAAATGATAATAAAAATTATTATTACTATATCCTTTTCTCATTTTTTTCTTAATACAGTAGATCCTCGTTATATCGAAGCTCGTTATTTTGTTAATTTGGTATATCACTCTTTTTGCGCGTCTAAAATAACTTAAGCTTAACTAAAAGCTCTAAAATAACGTTTTTGCACTTTTTAAGGGCTATCGTATTTAATATGGTAACTGCTATTTATTAAAATTTCTGTAAGTTTCATGAATTTTTTTAAAGATTTTATTAATAATTTAAATAATGAACGTCTTTTATATTATTGAGCATTATTCATTTGTTTGATGGTTTAAGTATACTTTCAGAAGACTAAATAATTATTTATATTTACATACTTGAATGAAAATGAAAAGAAAAAGTGGTATAATTATTAAAGAGTGTATAAATTAAATTCACTAGAAGTATATAATCTTTTTTTTATTTAAATAGAAAAAAAATTCTATATGTGTGTGAATGTTGCTTTGATAGCTTTTTCAATGAATCTCGTATTAATATTTTAATTAACTTTCTATACTGCACACGCAATAAGAAGTGTTATACAAAATATAAGCTCATATTTACAGCAATAAAAAACATCCATATGAGGGGGTTAGAATAACAGTGGAGTAAGTCAAAAATCTGAAAAATCTAGATAACCATATTTTCATTGAACGTACATTAATTTCTGTTCAGTGCGAGAGTCAAATAAGTCATAGTTCACTTACGGAGTCGCTAGAGGGTGAAACAAGTTGGACCACTTAATGCAACAGCAATACAAGTTTCTCAAAACCCCTCATTTCTCAAATTACTAAATATTGACTTACGGAACTGTCATTCTAACACCCTCATATATGATATAACTTCCTAAAAAATAATCTCGTCTACGTGAGGCTTTATTAAAGTACGGGAAAAACGTGTGATTTATTTATTTTTTCTTCTACTAAGTTCTGACTGACAAATTCTACAACTTTATTATGACTTAAATACATATTTTTTCATTGACAGCTTATACTTTCACATACAATAGTATCTAATACGATACACATACAATAGCACTAATAATTCACCAAAGCATGGATAATAAAATTTCTATTGAAATTTTTACTTTATATTTGTGTCTAATAATTGCAGATTTTGTGAAATATATGTAATCCGTATTGATCTGTGACAATGATATTAAGCAGTACAATAGGTATATCAAAAAGAAAGAGAAAATAACCCAACCTCGGGGCTATATAGCATTTTGTGGGTGTGAAACTAATCACAGCGGGAACTGATAATCCTACTTCGAGCAGGAATAACCTCAATACTCTCTATGTGGGGTAAGCGGAATAAAAAGAAAAAATATCTATGGAAGTAAAAACCTTTTAGAGTATTAATGATCAAGGTGCAATATGTGGGTGCTGAATATTTTCTCGTGGGATCATCACTAATCAAATATATTAAGGTTACAACGTAAGGGGACGCGACTATTAATGTTGTCATTGGCAGAAAGTGGTATAATAACCCTGAAACTGAATGAGGAAGATTAGAGGCGAAAGTTGGGAAACTTCCCCAGAACTGTTTCTCAATAATCCCCAAAACACGTGTTCGCTCGGCAATGCAGTGCCAGACCAGAGCCTTCGCAGAGATTGTGTGGTAATCTTCTCTGCAGCACATCACTCTAAATGGCACCCTTTTATTTCCTCTGGATTAGGAACTTGGTATATACAAAGAAAATGTATGTAACATTGATTTTGCTAAAATTCGAACTAAAAATGTTCAATTCCAGGGAATAAAATTAACGCTGAGTAACTTGATTCACCATAACTGCATGTAACTTTTTTAAAGGCTGTCAAAATTCAAGGAAATTATTTAAAAATCACTAATGATATTTTTGCGTTAATCAATTATGAAATTCTTTAATTTTTTAGTTTTGAGCTCAACAATTGCAGCAAATTTTCACGGTTTTAAAAATGTGTAATTCAGTTTATATTGAATTACAAACCAAGAAATACTTTATTATAATACCGGTATATCGAATTTATTTCATACATAATGTTTGGTATATTCGCAGAGACTTAGATACTGTTTAAAAAATATTTGTTGATTTAAACATTTAATCTATACATTTAATTAAACTAATGTTTCGTTAATATTATCTAAATTCTCTATAGCTTGCATTAATAATATTAGAAATGAGATTTTCAAAATTTGCATGCTAATAGCAGTTGACAGCTGAAATTTTACTGTACTTAAGTTAAAGATGTAAATAAAGTAAAAGAAGGGAAATTTGTTTTGTTTTTTCCTTCTTTTAAAAATAAGTTCTTATAAACAAGTTGCAGGCATGCACAATGTAAACGCATGTTTTCACCTAAAAAAGAGCTGCTAAAAATTTCAGTCCAAAATGTAGGTTTTGGTTTTAACATTTTTTTAATGTATATATATATATATATATATATATATTACAAATTCGGTCTTTCCTTCTCAAGTACATTTGAATAGTGTTTTACTAGCATTTATTTTTCCGAATACTGACCATTCCTTTGCTTTTGCAATCATTTTTATATTTATATCCTGAAACTGAAAGAGATAATTTTAGTTTCACATAAAAATATTTTGTCAAAACACTTTATGATTTACAAAACTTATACTGCCTTTCTCTTACTGTAATACGCATCTGCATTCAAACGAGTTACTGGAAAAATTAAATGAAAACTACTATTTTATTTATATTTAATAGTTAAAACGTATATTTCTTGTATATGACATTTTAAAGTCTTATGGAAGAGTATTCTGTTCCATATATGAAGGGCTTCTATGTTTGAATAATAGTTGTAATTGGAAATATGTATTAAATTTTTCTCTAAATTTCTAGTTTTGTAACACTTTCCAACATAGTTGAAAACTGTTTATGAATTCGGTTTGTATGTCCGTTTCTCTAACCGTGCTCTAACTCTTGTATACGCGGATTGCCATGTAATTGATATATGTTACTGAGCTTTTTCATTGAATGTTTAATATTGAAAATGAAGTGTGTACCATTAATGGTTAATTTACAGAGACACTCAAATTATTCCATCACATTACTGTCACAATTGAAAAATCGTTTTCAGTGCATTTTAATAATGTTACACTATTTTAAACATAATGAAATTGGTATGGGTCACTGATGTGGACCACAACATGTTTCTTTTTGAGCATAGAATTAGACATTGTAATTCGTTCACAGATTCACTGAATAATATTCTGCTACATTGCGGTTAATGGTGAAAAATTCTTTTCGGTATATTTTAATGATGTTACACTGTTTCAAACATAATTAAATTGATATGCATCACTGAAGTAAATGGAAAGGTACTTTATAAAGAGCACAGAATAAATAGCAATTATAGCTTGTTTACAGGGACGCACAAAAGCATTCCATAGCATTATTAACTATGGGGAAAAATACTTGTAGTGCACTTTAATAATTTTTCACTATTCAATGCAATTGAGATCCATTATGAAGGTGCACTATAGCATGTTTTCTATAGATTATAGAATACGTAGAATTTATTGTTTGTTTACATAGACACTTAAAAGAATTCGGTAACATGACTGACTATGAGCCATAACTGCTGGATGTAGGTTTTCAGCTGTGATATTCATTTAAAAAAAAATAATTTATATTGTATTACGATATGTATAGATCATATACAGGGTTGCACGAAAGAATTTTCATACATTACCGGTTATAAACAGTAATTGCTAAAAATGAATTTTTACTGCGGTTTTTTTTTTCCCTTTTAATGTTTCTTTAGATATTTGATTTCATCGTATGAATTCTTAACAGTATTCCAATAGTGTTGGAAAGTGTTTCATAACCTATACCGAGATGCATGATTTTTCGTTCTTGTTTTTACTTTTTTTTCTAAGAGCAACATTTGTTTAAGTAAATATAAATCTACTAATTATTTTTTTAATTACATACTGATACTGCTAATGATTTGCATTGTGAACATTGCTTCGCACAAATGGCCTATGACTGTCACCAACTTTTGTCATTAACAGAATATTTGGTAGAAGAATAGAAAAGATCTTTTGGGGCTATTTACGTCACAGGTTTGTTTACATTCTTTGATTCGAGCCTAATAAACGACCGAAGTGCTGTCATCGGTCACGAAATAGCGGTGATCGGTGGACGAGATGACACACGAGGTCTTACTCAGTTCTTCATCATTGTCAGACATTGGAGAAATATTTTCTAAGAATACATTCCGCAGGTCATGTTTCAGTCTTTGCTTTTCTAGCATTCGTTTCTTTCTTCTTCCCGTCAAGAGTGTCGTTAAGAAATACACGAAAAAGAAATGATTATTCTGTCACCATTTTCTTTGTGAAGTCGGAGTCTTACTGACAGTTTGGGGGATTAAATCAAATAATAGACGCGCCGTAATCTAAAGATAACAGTCTAAAGAGTATGAGCATATTTGGCCACATTTGACGCTATAAAAGAGAAATGATATAGAGCATTGGCGATTTTTTATTTTATTTTAATCTAGATTATTTGTTAAGGATAGTTTTTTTTTACTAACATAATGTAGAAAACACCCCAATGGTATGTATATGCTTTAATTTATAAAATGTGAGAATTGATATATAAATTCTCAATAATAAAAAAAGTTTAAGTAGATGTTTCATCAAAATACACTTTACTAGGTAAATATCCCATTGATAACGATATTCTCTGGAATTTAATTGTTATGAAATAAATATTTTCAATAATTCGATATTCATTTATCTACATTTTATATACATTCTAGGTGCATAAGGTATAAAATATCATTAATTGATCGGTGATATTTAATAAACCACATAAAAGAAGAACGACAAAATTATCATTTTATGCAGATAGAGAACAGCGTATGGTATGGGCTGACTTTTAATGCAATTACAATTAAATTCCGATAATTTCATTTTCCAACTGGATGATTAAGCATCACCACATAAGCAATTAAAGATTCGAGCATTTCTTAACAACTTGTTTCTGTAGTCATCAATTGATTTTGGCACTTGTCTTTAAATTTGCACCATTTCATTATCTTTTGTTTTTTTCACGTGGGGTCGTATGAGTTCAGTTTGTCTGCTCTCGTCATCTGCGTTGAACTTTGGCTTCTGATGGCTACAAATGGTAAGATGGTAAGATCAGTTTAGACTCAAGGTTTTGCTCGTGGGTTTGTGTTGGTTTCTCGTAGGAGCTCTGATTATCTGCTGTTTTCCTGTACCTTGAACTTGGGCTTGTAATGCCTACAAATGTTAACCCGGTAAGATTATATAGACTCAAGGTAGTATTCACATATTATTTTTACAATGATCGAAGAAGTGCAAAATTGCCTAAAACTGGCCCTTTCTATGATAGGATATTACATGGTCACGCAAGACTGAGCAGAATCAGCTTTGATGTATACATAATCATATTTCAGAAAGGCTTTCATTATATGTATTAATCTTGATTAGATATACCTCAGGAGGAGACTATTATGTAGCCCCGTACACACTCATCCTGTGGGACAGTTATATATACAAATTTTGATTCATATTATACATATTGCACTATTTTGCAAGTTTCAGTTAAAAATATGCAGCATTTAATATCGAATTAGTAATTTTAGTACCGTCTACAGGTTCAGGCCAGACAGGAAGGCCTACAGAATGTCTAAAGCGCAACAAGCTCTGCCCAACTAGCCACAACGTAATTAATTTGAAAACATTTTCTCTTCAAACCGCTATATAAATATATTTTTCTCAGCGTTAAAAGTTGCCACACACTTTTAGATAGCCGTGCAGCTTAAATGTTCAAAATACGATGCAGTAATTTTGCATATTTAAGACAAAATATCGAAAAGCAGAGAAAAGGGACAAAAGACATTTTTTTCTCAGTTATCGGAAAACTAATTTTCAATTTTCTTTGACCTTTATAAATAACCAGTCAATATGAAAGATTTTTCACATTTTTGATACTATAAATCTATTAAAAGAGATTCTAATGAATTATTATTTTATTATGTAGCACATAAAACGCACAGTAAAGCTAAAAAAAGCAAAGTATGACTAACAGCTGCTCAGTATAAAATGACTATAAAAAGTAAAATGTCTTTTAAAAATGATGTAAACTGAAAATCTTCAGTCAACTAAGATTATATATTGAGTAACTCTAGACAGGCTATCTAAGACAAACCTATGATAATAATTTGGCAAATTCTTCTATTTTACTCTTATAATGGTGTATAATTTTTAAATAAGTGGTGGCGAAGAACTGTCCATTACATGATTATTAAAGTTCCTTTTTCTTCAATTTGAAGCTCGTATATGTCACATGCTTCTCACTTTTTTTAAGCGTACCAGAAAACGCAATCTATAACCAAAAATTTATAAACATCGGATGGGTGGGACAAGCAGTCAGTCGGCAATCAGGAGCTTACTGGTTACTTTTACTGGTTACTGGTTACTTTTAACCAACCTCCTCTCCCATGTCTGATTTCATGTAAGAATCCCTACCACGACCATTCTCGTGGTTTAAGATCCGGATATGTGCCAAAGGTTTCGTTCTCATCACACGTGATTTGTTTGCAAGTGAAATTACTGAACAGCTAATAGTAATCTAAAGTTTGCAGGATTCATAATTCACGCTTTAATGGGATCCAGTGAACCTGCAATGAATTTGAAATTCATTACAATGAAACAAAGCAGTGGCGCTTCGAAAAGCGAAGGCATTTTGTGGTTAAATTAAAACCCCTTCCAGAACCTTTATAAACTCATAAGATGCGTACAAACCCCTTGTGTTACGATAAAATATGATGTGTAAAAAATGAAGTAAATAAAAGCTTTTTACCGTTGAACTGTTTCGAGGCTTCATAACAGGAGAATTTCATATCAACACAAAATTAATGATAGTCCGTATTTCAACACAAAATTCATGAAAAAAAATGTTGAGAGCAATATCAACAAAGTAGCACGTATGTAACTGTTACTGATCATTTTCTCTCCCCCCACCCCCTGTCTCTTCGTTTTTTTTTTGTTTTTTTTTTATACTGTAGATTGAAGGAGATGCTCTTTTATGAAACCTTTAAACACATAATTGCTAAATTTATGATGGTCGCTTGGGATTTCCCTTACGTGGATTTTTATGAGTCACATATTTACTAAACACTACCTGGATATCTAAAACAACGAAATTGATTGTTTTATGAGAAACATTGTTTCAATTCCCTCCCAGATGTGGATCCAGGTTTCGCCACTGACCAAGGTTTCCTTTGAAAGATGTCGTGTGGTTGTAAATGTGTATCAATATTAGTATATATAGTTCAATAATTTCAAACTACATTTGCTGTGCTTTTCCATAATGATTTCGAATAATATTATAAAAATACAAAAGTCTGTCATACTGTTCTTAAAATAACGTATGTAAAAAACATATATCATCTTTTCTTTGTCAGAAAAAGCTAGAGATTCGTAAAATTCAAAATACCGTAACTCAGTAAGTTTTTGTTGTATAAAACTGATTTATTTAAATATTAGACTTAGAGCATTAAGAAGGTTTTTCTATTATAACTTATAGTGACTTTATAAATATTTAAATTTCTCAACTATGACAAAAATAACAATTTTGACGTAAATGGCTATTAATGTAATTGAGAACCAATTTTGAAACATTTTTCAACTGGCATAATAATCTATTAGTCAATTATCACAGAGTACAAAAGACCTTCTATATATACATAATTATTTATCGGTATCAACAAATTTATTTTTACGATGTCATGGAGTTTTTTGTTACGATGTTTACTGTTTTGTTTTGATGTTTATTTTTATTAACTATACATTTTAAATTAAGAAACAAAATTATCTATCCAACTTCTACAAAATTACTCAAAATCAACTTCCATGTTTGCAAATCCTCTGAAAAATTGTCGTTTTTCTCTGTAGTTGTAGTTAATAGTATTGTCTACAAATACCAACACAAACTCCACCTAGAGTTTATTAGCACTTCAAACATAACTGTGACGTGATATTTTGGCTTCTAGCAGCTTGAATATATGTAATTATTGAAATAAGAGTTTTGTGGTGGATTTGGTCACCGTCATCGCCAAATCACTGAGAAAATTTCCAAATTCAACATTAATATCAAAGTTCATTTTCATACTATGAAAATTCATATTATGATAGTATAAATGTGCAAATATTTTATAATATCGTAAATATACTTGCATAGTAATAATAGAATTTTAGGGGAGAAACCACTTCCTACAACTTCATAACAATAAATAGTTATAGAGCACTCACGACCGGTCGCTTTTTTGGCTGCCACTATTTCGAAACAATAATCTTCGTGGTCGATTTCTATTGCAAATGTTGAAATGTTGTAGAAATCTACCATGAAGATTATTGTTTGGGATGGATTGCGACTTGAATATTTCTAAAACTTTTTTGAGAGAAAAGTCATTTAGAATTTACCCTGTTTACAAGGATATATCTAAATTTTCGTTGAAGAGAAATGCCTAACATTTTGCACGCATCAAGTTTGACACATTATAAAAAATATATTTTAAAGATTTCTTAATCTATTAAATTGAATTACTAACTGAATTTATGTTCCGCTTCATTTTTAAGATTTGCTTCAATGTATTTTCAGGGATCTGTTTAGGAAAAAATTTGGTCCTTTAAAGGACCCTTCACAATTTTTTTTTATTTCAAAACAGGACCTATCACAAAACTATTTTCCCTCAAACAGGACTCTTCACAAAGCTATTTTCCCTAAAACAGGACCCTTCACAAACTATTTTTCCTAAAACAGGACCCTTCACAAAATTCTTTATCTTAAAAATAGGTTTTTCACAAAATTTTTTCATCTTTAAACTGAACATTTCACAAATTAATCATTTAAAAGTAAAATCTGACCTGTCACTACACATATAAAGAAAATATACGTATTTTACATCCATATATCTTCTTAAAAATGTATAAACAAGAACCTGAATATAACAATCATTTCAAATTCACAAAATTATGACTAGATTTTTCACAAATATAAAAAACTGTTCACAATTTCACAAAAACAGGACCCTGGGAAAAAAGTCTGGACAGACCCCTGATTTTCCTATAAAATTATACGATTTTTCTCATCTAAATGCAAAGTAAAATTTAATTTTTAAAATACTGAAATCTAACTGTCAAAAATCCCTTAAGATGCATGAACTGCTATACTTACACAAGCAAAAGATTGCCAAGCATATGAAATACCAAAAAAAGATACTTTCTAATCAAATAAATAAAGTTTCAAAGTATTTAAGACTTTCATTGTGAAAGGAGTAAAAGGATGTTTGCATCTTGCAGCAGGACATGCTTCAGCGTAAATATATATTTACTTCAAACTGAATAATAAAAATGATACTAATAATAATAATAATAACAATAAAAATAATAATAATTAAAATTTGCATGAGGGACCCATTAAAGGCAGAAATTTAATACTATTCAAACTAATAAACATATCTCCAAATGACAATAAAGCATAATATTTGAAAATATATGTATTTGTGATTAATAAACGTTTAATAATATTTATTTTTATTGCAGTAAATTTAAATGATTTTACTTCTTTAGAAGACGTTAGGAATAAAATATTTTTTCTTATTCACTTTTTTTTTTTAAATTTAGAATCAAAAATACTTTATTGATAAAAATAAGAAGCTTATGTTAAAGTATACGCTAAGAAAACAAACAAACAACAACAACAAAAAAAAGCAAGTAACATTCAAAAATGAAGAAATCAAAAAGAAAAAAGAACGCATAATTTACGACTTCTTTAATATATAATAAAGAATATACTATTTCACTTTTAATAATAAATTTTATTTTGAATTTTGCTACAATCAGAAAGCTTTTAATACTATACAGCATTCTATTTTTTTTCCAATTCGAAAATGATCTTTTTTCTATCTTTGAATATATAAGTCTTATACATGCAGATATGAAAAATGTTCATCATTTATGAATTTAAAGAAAGTGAATTACAAATTTTAAAATGTAATGTTAAAAGAAAAAGATAAAGAATCCGAAAATCATATAAAATAAAAGCATTGGAAATTGCTTTTGAAATTTAAAAATGAAACAAATTTTAATATGAGTGAAATAAATTGCTAACACTACAAAGGAAAAATTATAAAAAAAGATTTATACACTTGTGTTATGTATCAAAGAAAATAAATATCAAATAAGTATGCATTTTAAAATAGAGATGTTTTTAAAAGGAAATATAAAACCTTTAATTTTTTTTAATCTTGACATTATTTTGTTAAGCAAATATTTCCCAGTAAAATAAGTTTTTTTAATTCCGATTAGTGAATAAAACGAAAATTTAAAAGTAAAAATCGAAACATACATATTTAAATATTCTCAAGAATTTTTCTTTTGCATAAATATTACTGTTTAGGTTATTTCAGCGTGGTTGTAGAGCTATTTGGACGTTTAAGTGTTAAAAAATATACCGTTATACCGAGCCTCCTTATATCTCTTATTTGTATGTATGATTCTTATTTCGCGTTTCCCGAAAAAATAAATTCTAGCTTAATCGCAAATATAAATAACGTTCTATAGTATATTACTTCAGGGTACTTGCTGAAGCGTGTAGTGAGTAGCAATTGAGGTAGACATCTTTGGAAACTGAATTACTTTAATTAAATATCTAGTTTAAGTGAAGTAATGCACAATACACTGCAAAAAAAATTCCGGAAGGTTACGGAAGAAAGTGGTGGCATTAAGATGTCACGGCTTTTTGCCGTTACGTTTCACAACAAAGTAGTGAAACATTCCAATTTTCAACAATCAATATACTTTTTTTATTGAGTGTCTTATTTAAGCAATTAAGATTTAAAGTTTCGAATTACAGATAAAATGAAAATTAAAATAATGAAGCATAAAAAGATTTAAATTAGCTACTTACTTTATCGGTTGATATCCAAACAAAGAATGGCATTTGTTCCGATTGCATTTGTCTCTAAGTACCTAGGCAGCTGTTTTTTATTCTTCTAGTTATCAAAATGGCTAATGAAACATAAAACATGAAGCAGGCATGCGCAGAATGTAGTTTACGGAAAAGTTGAAACTCTCAAAAATATTACACGAATTATTGCCGTGGGACATAAAAAAAAAAATCCTGTAAAATATACGAAATATTTCAGGATAATTTCCTGGAACGTTCCAAAATTTTTTTATAGTGTAGAGATAACATAGAGTTACGACATCGTTGCAACCTATAGTCGGACACATCGTCATGAGCAGTGTTCCGCTCAACAGTCTGACCACAACTGCCTGTGCATTCTAATTACACGTGTGGTTCTCAACAATAAAGTGCTGTTTTAACTTTCTCATACAAAGAGAGATATGTCACTTAAGCGTGTCATGTTTGTTACTGTTACCACACGTCATCGAGGCCTATCGTCATACCCATATATACTATATTAAGATATGAAAAATCAGCGTGACAGAAGCACAAATTAAATTATGGATATTTAAAAAGGTAGGCAGCTGTTTCGGAGCTACTGAAGCTTCATAATCAGTACAATTGATTAAAATACAATAACAAATATGCATAAAAATATGGAGGGAGTAATTAATGCAACTTGCAGTCAAGGGTGAAACGACGGAAAGTGTGAAAATAGAGGAGTCAAGAATTCCCGGTGGGGTTGAAGTTAGCAAGAACATCGCAAGTATAGTTAACATCCATAAATTCATTTGTGCTCTTGTCACGTTCTCTGTTCGTTTCTTAATATATCGGCACAAAGTTCAATCCTATCATTTTAACGTTATATATATACTTTAATGGCCGTAACTGTTTATGTTTATTTTTCTAAAAATCTTTCGTTTACTAAGAAATCACATTTATGAGAGAATGGCACATATTACGTTTAAAAAAAAATCAACCTTTATTGATTTCTCTCCTAATATGTGCAATGCTTCATATGAACGAAGGTAATGAACAGTGTTGTCAAATCTGGCGGATTTTTTATTCAGAAATTCCGATTTTTCGCCTAAATGTTTCAATAATTATTCTTGGCTTATATAATGATAGTTGAACAGTTGAACATTTTAAGCATTTCTTGGGCTTCCTAGACGACGCCAACTTTTCGGCCTGTCTAGGAATAGCGGTATTTCTAAAACTTAGGGAGTCATCATGGAGAAGATGTCTAATTGTAGTCTAAACTTCATAAGAGTTAGAATAATTAAAATTACAGATATCAAAGCGTTCAGGATAGGTTAAAATGTGAAAAATATAATTAAATTAAAAAAACAAATCCAGTAATTACAACTAAAAAGGAGTGAAAAAATAAAATGGCAAAATATTCAGTTGTACAAAACAGTAGAAATCAAGGAGGAAAAGACCGGTAGGGCGTTTTTCAATGGCAGCCATACATTTTTGTATAGTTAGTAAAAAGTATGGATATAAAAGTGAAAAATAAGGTATACAATTTTTATATATTTATTTATGTGTATATATATTTATTTTTGTAATATATATATGTGTGTGTGTGACAGTAAGAAATTTAAAATAAATATATGTTAAACAAAAAACAAAAAATACAAAAAAACAGAAAGATTATCAAGTATTTTCATTCATTATTGAATAACGCGGTCTTTTCATATTGATGGGATCATCTAAAACATCGTAAGTCAGCAATAATCTTATCGCAGTTCTGCAAAAATCTACTTGGGATATTATAAATATTTTTGTAAAAAAATTTTGAAAATATTTTGACTTATTGAATAAAGGAACAAATATTTAAATCATATATGATGGTTCTATTACGGAGGTATACCTGGAACAATTTCTGATGACTCTTAAATTTCTAGATTCTTAAATTTTGAAACTGTCAGCTTTGGTAACACTGGTAATGGAGACAACTATAAGGCATGTACTGGTACGTTATCATTTTTCTTAATTTTTTTAATACCATTGGTTATACCGCATTTTTGGATATACATAAAGTATTTTTCTTGTTTCTCGGAAGAAATGGTTCCTTTTACGGATACAAAACTGAATACCGTTATATGTTTTTATAAGGTTACCTACCTTAAGTTTTAGTAATCCAGTAATCTGAACGAAGCTGAACTGAAAAAGCAAGGAATATACTTTTTACGTCAATGAAAATGAAACCAGTTTACTAAACAGTTTATTATGGTGTCGCGTCAATTCGTCGCGCACAATCCATCGCAGAACAATTCATTGCGCACAATTCATCGCAGCGTCAATTCGTCGTGGTGTCAATTCATTGCGATTTCAATTTCGTCTCAACGAAAAGGTTTTTTAAGTCTATGATGATAAAATTAAAGATAATATAGTAAAATTATTTAATATTAATTTGTTTTTTAGATATAGAGAATTATAGCTAACAATTTACATCATTAAATAATTTTACTAAATTATCTTTACTTTTATCATCATAGCCTTCAAATATATTTTCGTTACGACGAATTGACGCCGCGACGAATTGATGCTGCGATGAGTTGTCGCCGCGACGAATTGACGCTGCGATGAATTGTGCGCGATGAATTGTTCCGCGATGAATTGTGCGCGACGAATTGACGCAGAACCGTTTATTATAAGCTTTAATATGCTAATATGTATTGAATGGTCAAATCTAGCAATATATCTGTTGTATAATTAGTAGTACACGTAAACTAATTATATAATTGTACCTGAATTACACCTAATTGTATAGAGCCATTTCGTATCCTTTTTATTATATTCTGTAATAAGAAGGTCAACAAATAAACTGTACTTTTCTCCTCCTTGAAATACCTGGCATTAACTGCTTATTAATTCAAGGGTTGGAAGTCTCGGCAAGTTTTTCCTTCATTCCTTTATGAAACTAAGTTTCCTACAAGTTTCTTAACAGACTCGAATGCTTGTATCTTTTGAAATGTTGATTAATAATGATTCAGCAAAAATCTAAATTTCACCTACACAACAATGCTAGAAAATGGCTGAATAACTTAACCTGTTCCCCTTTTCCTGTAGATAAGGTAGAAGTGAAATGATTTTGTGAAATGACAATATATATAGGGTTCAATTTCATTTTTATTATTATTTTTCTTTTTTTAAAGAAAATTTCTGATATCCTGTTCCTTAAACAAAGTAAACTTTAATCTACCTTCTGAACCAAACGTATCTGAAAATTGAAATCATAAAAACTAGAATGAAATAATTTATTAAAACTTTTAAAAAGCTTAATACAATCTTTCAATTGGTTGAAATCGATAGACACAGCTATCCATATGAGACGGTTAGATAAGTCAAGTTCAAAAGCAGAAATGCCCAAATCTTAGTAAAATAAGGAGGACAGTTGGCTAGGCACTTTTTTTAAACATGCAAAGTACCTAGAGTCCGTACCGGCCAAATATCAAATATATGATATTTTATCATCTGTTATTGTAATACCTATATAAAAGATTAGTTTCAGCTGTGTACTAAAATCATATTGTTCTAGAAATAAAATAAAATTTAAAAATAATACTATTAGGTGTGAAAATGAGTTACCACTGTTAATAATACTAATAGTATCCTTCTCATACTCCTGCTGTCAACACAGTAATTATGCTAAATTAAATTGTGTAAAATAAATCGATTAATTTTTCAGCATGACAATACCTGTGGTTGACAGTTTAATACAGGGTATTACAAATGAATCATCCGGGTTTGATATGTTACTGCTTGCGAACTAGGAAACGTATATGTTTCCATGACAACTCAAACGAGAGGGTGTTAACTACAGTTTCGCGCTGCGTATGTGTCATGCGCGTGTGGTTGCCATGGTTGCTGCGCGAACGTCATATTCAAAATGGCGACTGGACAGCGGAAAGTAACTGGAACACGATATCAACGGTTTCATTTACCAACAGGATGGAGCTCCGCCACACTGGAACAAAGAGGTTCGTGACTACCTTAATCGACAACTCCCACAACGATGGATTTGTCGATGTGTCCGGGATGATAAGACACTGTTTTCATGGCCGCCCAGGTCGCCCGACCTTTCGCCGTGCGGCTTCTTCGTTTGGGGATATGTTAAAAACTTTGTTTACGTACTACCGTTACCTACCACTTTGGCTGAGTTGCGGAACCGCATCAAGACTGCATTCACGAACATCGACGCGACCATGCTGAGTAATGTGTGGAGCGAACTGAACTATCGCCTTGATATCTGCCGTATCATTCAAGGAGCACATATTGAACATAAGTAGTATGGACGTCAATCTTGTATACTTTTGGTTTATTTTCATGTATATAACTCATTGTTGTAACCCAATTATGTTCCGAAATAAACGCTTAGGAAACCCGATGATTCTTTTGTAATAACCCTGTATTTAAAAAATAATATACATATTGTATAAAATCATTTTTATTCTACTTAAACATAAAAACAAGTCATATTATGTGATGATTGTTCGCGTTTAAATTTAGAGTCAACCCTTAAAATTTATGTAAAAGCTTCAAAAAGTGTTTCTCAGCAAAATAATGCTATTGTTCCTAAGCCTGTCATTAAACAGTCATTTAGACATTTTATTCTTAAATATAAAATGATTGTTTTCAATGACATTTACATCCGACAATAGTGTAAATATAGAAGATGTTGTAATAATAATACAACTCGCGGTAGATCAGTGGTTAGCACATTGTGCTGACACACTACAAGTTTCGCTCAACCTTTCATTCTTTCTAGGTAGATAAAATGAGTACCAAGCGTACTTGGGAACTAAACACTGTTGGTTACGCATAAAGCTGACCACTTGATTGGGACATATGCTGTATATAGCACTACAGGGGCCGTGCTCAAGAAAGAGAAGTTGAGAACCGCAGTCCATATTCCTTCATTGGTGTTAGCGCCACAGTTTCGTTCGTCAGTATTAAGGCTGTTTTCAAATCCGAAGAGGCTACCTACGGACACATTTTTAATTCATTTTTCTTCAGAAACGCGTGAAATTGCGTGTTATTATTCATGAACTATGTAATCGAAATACGTTTTCCATTTTTTTGGTAAACGCAAGAGACCTTTCAGAAAATATTGTCAAAGTTCTCGTTTTGAAACAAATTTTCGGACCTGGCAGCGAGAGTAGGTAGAAAAACAGGTTGTCACATGACACGAATCGCTTATAACTCGATAAGTAATTTATTTATCAAAAAATGGAAAACTCATTTCGGTTCCAAATCGCTTCAATAATCAGGCCTGCCTCTGTATTTAAAAATTAGTCAGAAATTGTGTCAGAAAGATTTGCTTTGTTAAGCAGATAATTTAAGAACTACCTTAATGATACTACAATTTCAGAAAAAAAAGTTGTTTGAGCAATTTGTGATCTCAAAAAAGAATATTTTTTTTTAATTCTAAAGATATTATATTAATAATAACTTTATTAGAAAATAAAATAAAAAGAATATAACGAACACAACTGACGAATAATCATTTACTTAATGAACGTATTAACATGGTCTTTCCTAGGCTATACCCCAAAATATATTTATTTAAATAAAACCGGTTTGATACATTCATTTCGTGCTGAAAATTTAGCTATAATGAAGCTTTAAAAACATTTAAAGGTATTATTAAATGGGATCTTTCATTTGTATTGAACCAGACTGCTACATTTTTTCCAAAATGCATGTTTTTGCTGATAAAATTTAAATGCATAAAATTAGAGATATTTCAAGGTGTCATGTGATGTATAAAGCGTGCTAAAAATGCTGTTTCCATTCATCCATCTGAAGACATGTTCCCGAAGTATATTTTTACACTTAAGTATGCTTGTTTATAACTTAAAACTGCGGAATCGTTGTTTCAATCGCTCTTTTCAGATTTAGAAACATGATACAGATATTTAGCGATAAAATTCTATAATTAGTTACACACTACTAAAAATTTTAAACTTTATTTTCTCTTCGTTTACATCAGATTAAACAGCGGCAAATTTCCCTTTTTTTCAGTAAAATAGACTCCACTAACTGCCTTTTTAAACTACACATCGATAGCTTTTGTGCCTTATCTCTTACCATTGATGGATTTTTTGAAAAACATTTTACAAAATAAGGCTTTATACTGAATTCGTATGGACCTAACGTGTTAGAAAAGTATTTTGCTCTAAGGGCTCTTTTCTAATCATTTCATTCTAGAACGAAAAAGTTTCTAATCGTCATTTTAATGTGATGGGAGATTAGAAATATATATTTTTTAAAGGTTAGCACATTTTTTTCCCTTTATGTGAGGAAAACCAGTTTGCTTTATAAAAGATAGCGATTAAAATTTTACAGTTTAAACGTTTATCGTGTCGTTTATTTTTACTATGTATGAAAGGACGGCTAAATAAAAATTCCATCTTCATTAAACTCATTGGATTGATTGGATTTTGAAAAATGTAAAATTTAAAAGTTGCAAAAAGACTTATTATAAATATATTTAATAATGATTATTTAAGTAATTTTAACTCATTTAATCACACTAAATTTTAAAATATACAAAAAATGATTTTCATATTTATTGCACGTATGTTTATTAATGATTATTTAAATAATTTTATATCATTAACTAACACAAAAATACGTCGTTAAATGAGTAAATTTAATGCACATTGAAAATTTGATTCCATTTAAAATGCATTTTTTTGCGATTAACTAGCTTAAGTATACAGCTTATAATAATTTTTTAAAGGGCTGTTTCTAAGAGGAAGGCATAATTAAACGCAGGCATTGAAAACTATTCTATACGAGTATATTTCTGTGAGTGTTAGAATTTTCTATATAGATAAGAATAATTTTTATAACATCACGAACAGGTGAGTCATACTGTCCCACCGGACCACACTCGTCTGTCAGTAATATGTCTGTATATACAGGGTGTCCATGTATAACCTGACCGACCTTTATTTTCTTAACCGTTGGTCCTAGATGTATATTTCCAATTACCAAAATGGTTTAAATAAGGTAAAGAATTATTTTTAAAGCAATTTGGGTCAAGAAAAGTATTTATTAAAAAATTACGAAATTTATATTTTTATGCGGTCCCCCGGTCCTATAAGTGATATTTAGTAAAAATTTACTGTGAGACTAACAAGTAAGACAAAAAAAGTTCCATTCATCTAACATTAAAACTGACCGAGTAATAGCTGTTTAAAGTTGGAGTATATCTTTTGTTGCGAAATAGGGGTCATTCACAAATGTAGTAGAGATATAAGTAATCGTCAGATACATCAAAAAAATAGTTGAGAGCAAAATTAACATTGCAATCTAATATAAAAGTGAAATCCATAATCATTCTGACATATTAATGCAAAATATACAATTTGTACTGAACATATAAGAGGATAAAAATAACAGAATTTTTGTTAAATAAATGGATGAAAAACAACAGCCTCATTTCTTTACAAAATTATACAGATTTTAAAATGCTGTTAGATTACGCTGTCTTTCAAAATTTGGGTTGTGACATGTTTTTTTTTATCTTTTGGAAATTGATTATTATGTACTTTTTAGCGCTGAATCAGAAAATGACCTTCAGTTTAAACCATCACCTCAGGATTTTTCTCAAATCGCAAATTTCAAAGTTAAAAAGCTCAAAGTTAAAATTGATCCCCCCCCCCTCCCCTCTCAACCTCATTGGACCCCTGATCTGTTTAGCTGTAAGAAACCCAGTAAAGCCAAAAATTTGAAAAAATTATTGAATTAAATAAAATTTAGCTGAATAAAAAAGTCTTGCATCTATTTTATAGTATGAGATTTTTCGCTATTTTTTAACCTTGAAATTTACGATTTGCGAAAAATCCTGACATGATGGTTAAAAGAGAAGGTAATTTTTTGTTATTAAGCGTTAAAAAATACATAAAACGTAATTATAAAAGTTAAAAAACACAACCACCGCAGGTTTATGTTATCTAATCTAAAACTCTTTCTTAAACTTGTTGACGGTAATCTATCCGAATTGTTTTGTGTTATCCTCTAATATAAGTATGTATAAGATGGTAAGCATCGAAAATTATAAGAATATTACATTGTCATCGGATTTAAGTCAGTATGTAAAATTTAACTTCGATCGGACTTTTGAAAGTGAGTTAAAGTTCAAGTACAAATTTTAAACTGGAAAGACGATCGTTGCAAGTTAAATAAAACCTTATGAAAGTAACATAATTTTTGTTAAAAGAAATCCTAGCCTCAAATCCTTACAAAATAAAACATATGCTAAAATACAATTATTTTAACTAATCTGAAACTTAACTAATAAAAGTCAACTGAATCGTAATAGTTGTACGATTTCTTTTAAAGCGCAGATACCTTGAAATAAGTTTAAGTACTTTATATATGACACCTGAAAGCATGGCCGAAATCATCTGTTTTGAGATGCAAAAAAGTGGTATAAGTCATGCACTTCAAAGTTTCATAACTCGGTCAATTTTAATGTTAGATGAATGGGACTTTTTTTTGTCTTTCTTGTTAGTGTCGCAATAAATTTTTACTAAATATCGCTTATCTGACCGGGAGACCGTATAAAAGTTTTAATTTCGTAATTTTTAAATAAATGTTTTTCTTGACTCAAATCGCTTTAAAAATAATTCTTTACCTTATTTAAACATTTTTGTAATTGGAAGTATGCATCTAGGACCAACGGTTGCGAAAATAAAGGTTGGTCAGGTTATACGTGGACACCCTGTATACTGTAAGAATGTGAATATTATATTTATTAATTGTAATTTGAATATTTTTCGAATTATTTTGTTGGGTGTGGTTGAATTGTTTTGTTTGGAAAAGAAAACATCTCGCGTTTTACCCTTAACCCCTTCATTTAACGATATTTTAGTTTTTAATACTAGTAATTCCGTATAGTATTTTTTGCATTGTTCTCATAAAATACTTTTTCAAGAATTTGACAATTAAACAAAGCAAATATTACAAACAAAATATTCTAGTACTTAAAAAGAAACATACGCATGCTATATACATTTTCACAAATGTTCACATCAGTGATCCAGTTACTTTAAAAATAGATAAAATCAGTTTGCATTGCAATCTATGACCATTCTTCTGTGTGAAGTAATGAAATATGTATGTATAAAACTAGATATAAAATGCACTTATGGAAAAAAAGTAATCTCCATGTGATACATGCGACAAAAGTAAGTATGTAGCTGATTAGTTATATCATGGATTGAAGTGTCCATATGCACTGGATCCGGGCTCATGCGGGACACACCTTTAACGAGCAAATGGTTGCGCTGGCCGAAATCGCCACGGCTGTCTATAAATCGATATGGAGGTCCAGGTTATGATTAGCCAGGCAAATGCGAGCTATTTGACTGTGCCTTGTCAAAATAACAAAACTGGTGTGACTGCACTGAGAGCGATAGGGTGACTTAAAAGATCTTCCCACAGGTCCACATCCGTAGACTCCCGGGTGACTTAACCATATACTAACAGGGCATGGCGTCTTCGGGGATCACAAGCCACGTCTTGTCCGGAAGAACTCCACATGCTTCTATGAGGCCAGGTCAGTTAGAGCATTATTAGGCATTGTTTTTTCATATGCAGCCTCTAGCTGTTTATTCAGGAAACCCACTCTCACCGGGATTATCAGGTTCGAATGTTTAACAAGCTATGTATACATGGCTAGACATGTATGTATAACTTCCAGAAATGAGTGAAAGATATTTTTAGATATATCTTTCTGCGGACGTTAGATATCACTCACTGTCACCGAAAAGTTGGTTGCTTTACCAGAGCTCTTAAAGGCGATCCTAGACCACATTCGAATGCATAGTTGTACAAGTTCACAGTCTTGGGAATTAGCCCAATAAGCAGGCGCGTCGACTGTACAAAGAAGGTGCACCTTCGCTTAGGAGACATTTGGTGTAAAGTTCACAGTTTGGGACTTGTGTGTAAGCCTGAAGTCAAAGGTGAGAGGGAACGAGAACCCTCTTGCGGTAAGACGGGAACAATGTGCCAGAGATACTCAATATAAAGTTCACAGGCTCGGTACTTAATACGGTGAGCTTGCAGTCGGAGGTAGAGGAGGAAGAACTAATAGTTGTGCTGAAGATATTTGGTGTCAGTTTGTGAGTTCGAGGTTCGCCTTGGTACCCCAACTTAAGTGAGGGCGTATCTATGCGTCTAAGGTGAGCTCTACGCAACTTGAAGATTTCAGTAGCAGTAAATCTTATTCCCATCCATTCTCAAGTAGCAAATGTGGTTTCCTCTTATGACTTTTCCTGGTAGGACTGCATGTTCCGAAACTTTGATATAGCAAGCGCATTCAGGAAACATTGTGGTAAAGACTCGGGTCGGATCTTCTATGAGTGTCCAGTTCACGCGAGGTTCTTGAGTGGTAATTAGAGGGTTCCCAAAATTATGTGGCATCACCCTTTCGTCCAGTATATTGTTGCGCAGCTACCAGATTTCGAATGGTTTTAGGGAACTTCGAGAGACCGCGTAGATACATGTGGCAACACTCTCCTCGCTTATCAAGAAACGGATACCAAGGTATGTCTGTTGGTAAACTCGGCCATCTCGCTTCCGTGCGCAAAGGGTTCCAGAGAGCCTAGATCCGGAGAGTCGATTTTTTTTTTATTTTTTACACCGTGCATTGAAGGTTGAGAAAAATGTTACTGCTTTTCAGCCAGATTAAAAAAATTATCTTTATATGATATATTTCTGAATGGTACAAAACCGTAATGGAATGCACTACAATGTTTCTATTAATTCTTTATTTTTGAATATTTAAGAAAATGTAGGGTAAGCAGGGGGAATTGAGTTCCTCGTTTCAGAAAATGCCTTGTGTCAACTTCCCCTTTTTCGAATTTTAAAATACTTTTACCGACTTATTTTGTAACGTGATTGCCAAGGCCGTTCCCAGTGAACTCAGTCATGATGCGAGTTTAAGGTTTAAAATATGTTTATTTAAAATGTGCGGGCAGAGATGTGCCAGAGTCACTTAGGAAGTTTTTGCCTATATTAAACGGTGATCTACAAAATTCAATCACTAACTCGATTTTCATTAGAAATGGCTAAAAAGGTTTTACTAAAGTTCCACTTACGTGAAGAACACTGGTAGCATAATCCACTGTTGTGGAGTTTTGGGGTTCTTTCTAAAACACAACTTACTTAAACTTAAAAAGCTCATTTATTACTCAATCTTCACTTGACAATTAAATATTTAGAAAAAAATGAGTATACCCTGATTAGCTCCACTGAAATCTGTTGCCATGGAAAAGGTAGCAAATTATATTAAACTAATCAAAATATCAAAACTTAAGAATCCGAATAGGTTAATACAACAATGATAATTTTGAACTCATCATTTTAAGACAATATTAAATGTAGTAAGGGGCAACAGATTTCTAAATCAAGTAGCATACTGGATTGCATAAAGAACACCCAACTCCACTCCAACCCGATCAAGCTCAAATCTCCATACACATTAAATTAACAAAAGTGTAATCATCATATAATTTGGAAAAATGCAGACAACCTGAAATTCCTCCAATATGAGGACCAAAAGGGGAAAGAGTTAAATCCGTTAATAGAATAGGGATATGATGATGTACTAAAATTTTAGAACAACCATAGAGATTCTGAACAAGATCCGATCGGTTAACCAAGAATCGTATAGTGGTGTATAATGACTGGATATTTTTTTTTTTTTTTTTTTTTTTTTTACTTTTTAAAATAAAACAATTTTGGTGTATATTTTAGAAAAACAATGTTTCTGAAAGAGGAGAGTTAAAGCTTAATTTAACATTTTATGAAATTAAATTTAATATTACTGTTTCACTTATTAATCTATCCATCCTTAAATCAAGATCAAAAATACGATTGTATAACATTGAGTGAACTTCAATTTATGTTCATTAAAACAGTCAGTTATGAATTTAAACTTAAGAAATTTTAAAGTCCTAATTTAATAAAGTTGAATTTTCTCTCCCTTTTTTTTTTTTAATTAATCACAGAAAGGTTAGGCCATTCTTATAGGTCTACTGTGAATATAAAAAATTAATTATTTAGAGATTTATACAAAGAAAAACATACCAACTTTGATAATAAACAAAAAAAAACACAATTTATTTGAACATTTAAAATAATGAAGCAACTAAGTTATCAAAAATAATCTTAATAAAACAATATAACAGCTGATCTTTTAAGTTGAAACCACTCACTGGTTACTTTTAAATTACACATCATATTTTTAAAATTACCATCATATTACCATTTAATGGTCGTTCAAACATACAAACATTATATATTAACCTACAGACTATTTCTGTTCATAATGTTTATTCTTATTGAAATTATCCAAAGATATTCATTTCACTTTTAAACTCTGGTATAGCAAACATATATATATATATATATTTTTTAAAGAGGTACAAATAAATAAAAAGAAAAACTATGCAAATAGTACTTACAACAGGTAGAGAGTTCTACAATTTTAGTCAATGGGCACTTAGGAGCATTTCCTCCTTTTTCAAAATCTGATGAAACACTTAAGCTGGAGTATTCAGGCTGGGGAAAAATTCAGACGTGGTTTCAAGCTAACATTCATCAATCCTCTCATCTCACTGCATCACTTGCCATCAACTACTAGGTCCATCATCTAGTCCGGAGGGGAAAATCGTTCTACGGTCCAGAACTTCACCGTCGGAGTCAGTAATTTCACCTTCCTGAAGCATGTGTTTTATTCGAAGCTAGCCATCACCGTAACTCAGAACACTACGACTTCTAACGACCGGTTTAGTTCAATATCTATGATCACTTCTGATGGTTAAGAAGTCATAATCTTGGAGCGCCACTACGCCAAAAAAAAAATAGGCTACACATATCTTCTTCTTAATTTCTCGTTAACAGTTATAGATCCGCAATTCGAAAATGCCCTTACAGCCTCTTTTCATCATAACATCATGACTTAGGGTGGTTAATGTAGGGCCATCAATGCCCCACTCTCAAAAAAAAAATCTTCCAGAAACCTGTCCGCCTTCAACAACTTCGCGATCCAGCCCACAGGCCAATCTTCGAGCCCCGTAATAAGTCGAATTTTTTTTTACGAGTCAAACGACAGGTCTCTTGGCCAAGCAACAAGTGTCGTAAACATTCATTCTCACGCGCTGCTTGAAAAACGGGACCGATCCACTCTGCCAGGGGTACGGGAATGGAAACAAAAGGAAAAATGGACTCATCGTGAAGACTACAGCTTGCCGCTCCACTCTGCCGGCCGCTTCATGGGGGAAGGAAACCATGCATCACCCCCATGGCGTGTGCTGAAGGGGGGTCCTGTTAGCCTCTGTTTACATGGGCGCCAGCTATCCGCCTGATAGCAGAGCCAATTGAAGCCTGACGTAAACTTACAAAGCCTAATTGCGTGTATAGTACACTCATAAGATAACGTAATTCTTATACAGGGCGGTCGGTCATTCTTATATCAAAGTCAGACTAGATGACTCCAAATTTTCCACCTGTGCAGTCTACTGACAAAACATCCCTCCCTTGCTGTCTGCTTTTCGTATTTGAAAAACAGGAAGCTACGTTAGACTATAAACGTTGAAATTACTTTGCAAAAAGAAAAAGAAAGAAGAAAAAATAAAAACTGATTTTATTATAATTATTACAATTACTTTTATTTATTTAAATTTTTATTAGAAACAGAAAAAAAGAGTGCTTTTAAATAAATGTTGAGAAAGTGATTTAAATAATTAATGCAGATTAAAAAAAAAAATTTGTTGAAACCAACCGTAACAAGATTGCTCCCCCCGGCTAATTAAAAAAAAAATTTTTTTTGAGAAAACAAATTATTTTTTTGAAAGGTAACTTGGTACCACATGGCATGCTGGGACCTCAACACTGAAAAAACTGACCCACAAACACAGATCATACATCGATCCGGGACGGGATCCAGAGAGTTCACCGCTGAAATACCACCCTGACAATATATTCCGGATATATACAACCAGAGCTCGCACATCCGTAGAAACCATTACCTAAAATATTACCTGAAACATGACCATAAAAGAGTACTACCAGAGGAGGGACCACAAGGCTGATTTTACCACTAAAATGACCAAGATATTTTCTGCACCTGTAAAAGAACACATGTTCCACCTGATTGTGAAACCTCACTTCCCTACTACTGTCATTCCTACGCATAACTGCATCCTTCCTGAGACTTCTGGCAACAGAACTGTAAATAATACATAAATTGAATTTTGAAAAAAAAAAATTAGCCGAAAAAGAAGAGAAGTGCCCACTGATTAATTGTCACTATACTGCTTATATACATAACTTCAATAATTGGCATCACAGTATATTACAACACTATCTATTAATGTAAATAAGTACTAGTAATATCATAGTTACAACACTGTAAATGTCAATGCAATTTGTAAAACACATATTAATTCTATTATACAAAAATACACAAGAGCAACTGGTGACACACAAAAAAAAATATATACATATACATCTGTAAGACACAAATTATGGTATCGCAGACCATGTTAGAGAATTACGCACACAATTGTAACAATTTTATATGAGAACACATGTTTGTTTTCGAACACAGTCTAATGATTCGGGATATTATGTAGATTTTACAAATGCACGTACAAGTAATGTGCATGGGAAAGAGTATCTCTGCCTCTGTGCTACTTATAGCAAAAGCAGTTTCGGGCCTTTGGGCACAACAGGGAAAACATTCCACAAAATAAAATAAAAAACGGGTGGTGACATATATCACCAGGAAGGAAAACACACATTCCACAAAAATAGGAAGTAGAATAAATAAAATAGTTAATTTTAGCACTTTTAGCCACACACAACAACATACAGGCATGTACATGAGACAGTATGTACTAGAAAAAGAAAAAGGGCCCACACTCCTTAAAGTTTAAGCTCAAATAAAACCACAAACTGTATAGTAAATAATAAATCTATTTAGTTAAAATGTAGAAATTAAAGTAAACACATACTTAAAAAGTTATATACAAAACACTGATGCATTAAAAAAAACTGAACTAAACAGATCTACCTCGGCAAAAGGGCATACAAAACACAACATCCTAAAAAAATTTTAAAGTAACAAAAATTACATTCGTTTCTTTTTTTTTTTTTTGCAAAAATATACCCAAAATCTACGAAAACGGGGTGCGGACGGGTATATACCACATAATCTACCATAAAACAGACAAAAACCTTAAGTATAGGCATAAAAAGGGTTAAAAATGCCTACATGAGAGTATCAACACACAACCAAAACAAACCTTTAATACGCTAGAAAAACTAAGTTCCGTTTTAAAAATGTCAAAAAAAAAATAATTAAATATACATACACATTAACTAAACTATAAATAAATACAAATAAACAAGGTAAAATTGAATAAAAATGCTTGAATAACGAAAAAAGGTAGTTAGTATTTATAACTCGGACGGTCTCTTCTATCCCGTAGCGAATAGTCGGTTCTAGAAATCGATATTGAACGACTACTTCTATTCGATTTAGCAGCTGGACGAATCGATGAACGAGACCTGCGCGAATCGCTGTGCTCAGCAGTTGAACTGCTTTCTGCCGTGGCTGAATTTTTACCTACGCGCATTTCACTGCCTTCTGCCGTTGCTAAATTTTTATTTACGCACATCTCGTTATTCTCTGCCGCTGCAATCTCCGGAGAAATGGGAGGTGGGGGAGAGGGATTTATGATTTCAGTCGCGTCGCTGTCTGTTTCCTCCACTTCCGGCGCTACCGGAGTTTCGTTATTGTTGACGTTCACTACTGCTGGTGCGCGGTTACTATCATATGGTGCCCAGGGAATGAATCGGTTACGCTTACACCTGCGTACAGGAGGAGAATCGCGCGGTTGGTGTGGTGAATCGATGGTCACGTTTTCAGTCGATCCCAGGCCAATTGTTTGTTTTGGTTTACTGGACCAGATGGGGAGTCTGTCTTTGAAAGAAGACAACCTGTCAACATGGACAACCTGACAATTTTTGGGATTAGCAACTAGCGCTATTTTAAAATTAACCTCATTTAGCTTCTCAATTATAGTAAAAGGACCATTATTTTGCTTGCTTAATTTTTTTGTATTACCAGGGGCGACTGTGGGTATAAATAACCACACAAGATCTCCTATTTTAAAATTTTTATCAACAGCTGTCTTTTCACGGTATTTTTCCTGCTGCTCAGAAACTTTAATTAAATTACTATGTACTTCAGTGTATACTTTTTGAAGAGCTGGGATTAAGAGTTCGCAAAAAGAGGGTGCATCATTATAATTAAAAGAAGGTGGTTGAGAAAAGAGATTATATGGTAGATTCATATTTCTGCCATACATAACTGCAGCTGGGCTAAGTTTAGTTGAAGAGTGGACAGCTGAACGCATAGCTAGTAGTGCAAATTTTAGTTTTGTGTCCAAGTCAGATTGATTTTGGTTGACTATGTGACAAAGTGCATTTTTAAGAGTACGATTCTGTCTCTCCACTTGCGAGTTGCCAGCCGGGTGATAAGATGAGGTCTTAATATGATTAATACCAAACATTTTATATACGTGCTCTATCGCATCTGAAATTAGATTCTTCGCATTGTCCGTCGTAATAAAACAGGGCGCTCCGTAGCGTGAGATGAAATCAGCTAAAGTGTCCGCAATGACATCTGAAGTGGTTGAACTAACCGCATATGCTTCTGGCCACTTAGTAAATGAATCTATATATGCGACAATATACTTATTTCCCGAAAAAGTTTGCGGTAAGGGTCCAATGAGATCCAAATGAACCTTGTTCATGGGAAACTGGGGGGTCGGCATACGTTGCAGAGGGGCGAGCTGGTTCGCTCTATATGCTCTCTTCTGCTGGCAACTAATACATGACTCCACTAGATGCTTGACATCTGACGACATTCCTGGCCAATAGAAGTGCTCACGAATGCGATCAATGGTCTTTTGAAAGGCTTGATGACAAGCCGCTAGGGACTCATGTGTTAGTGCAAAAACTTGAGTAACCAATTCTTTTGGCACGACTAACTTTACAGATTTATTCAAAATAGCTGACTCCCTTGTATCCTCACAAACTAAAATGTCATCTCTAAAAAAAATTTCATGTATTTAGGAGCAATTTCTACACCTTGGTCTAGTTTTCTTGCAATCTCGCAGCATTTCTTGTCTGATTTTTGTAATTCACCAATTTTTTCAAGTAGATTAGAATGAGGCATAAAAGTAACTTCCTTTTCGACTTGTATACAAAAATTACAATTAACAGTATCATTGGAGTTATCATTGTTGACATACCTCGAAAGGAAATCTGCGACACTGTTACACTTACCTTTAACAAACTTGATTGTAAAATTAAAGTCTGAGAGAGTGCAGATCCATTTAGCCATGCGAGATGTAGGATCGTGAATTTTTAACATAAATGTTAGAGGCGCATGGTCTGTATAGATGAAAAAATGGGTATTAGCAATGTAACATTTGAAGTGGGCAGTAGCCCAAACTAAAGCTAGTAATTCCCTTTCAGTGGTGGAGTAGCGGGTCTCAGCATCTTTCAATTTTCTGCTGGCAAAGGCAACAGGATGGAGCATGTTATTTTCATCTAATTGTGATAACACTGCCCCTAATGCTTCGCCACTGGCATCAGTATATAAATGGAATTCTTTCTCAAAATCAGGGAGTGCAAGACATGGTTTTGAAATAAGAGCCATTTTAAGGTCTTCAAATTCTTTCTGTCCATCTTCATTCCACGAAAATTTTCCTGTCTCTTTCGTTAAGTTGATTAGATTTTTAGCTCTCTTAGTAAAATCTGGTATAAATCTCCTATAGAAATATAGAGTTCCAATAAATGACCTAACAGCCTTTCGGGTAGTTGGAGGTTTAAAATTTTCTATTACGGCAATATTTTTATTGATAGGTGATACTTGGCCACTACAAATCTCAAAACCTAGATATTGTATTTTATTCGAAAGGAAAGTGCATTTACTGGGCTTAAGTTTAAGTTTATGCAGTCTTAACCTTTCAAAGACCATGCTAAGCTTCTCAAAATGAGAATTAACATCACTGGAGGCAATTACAATGTCGTCGATATAAACAAGAATTCCAAGATTGCCTAAATCACCGAAAATAGCATTCATAAGTCTTTGGAAACTGTTACCTGAATTTGAGAGCCCAAAACAGTTACGGGTCCACTCAAAAAGTCCTTTGTGGGTGATTATAGCAGTTTTATGCCTATCCTCTGGGCGAATAACCTGTTGAAAAAACCCACTAGTTAAATCTAGCGTTGAAAAAAATTTAGCCCCACTTAAAGCATCAACAGAGTCGGTAATGTTAGGTATTGGGTAAGCATCTTTAACAAGATTTTTATTTAATCTTCTGTAGTCAACAGCAAGTCGATAGGAACCGTCTGATTTCCGAACCAGAATAACCGGAGAAGCAAATTCAGACATGGAAGGGGAAATTATGTCCGCCTGTAACAAAGTATTAAGTTGGTCTTCCATTTCTTGACGTAATTTGTAGGGGACTCTATAAGCTTTGCCTTTAACTGGTTTATTTGAAGTTAAGTTAATTTCATGCGGGATTGTATCACAGCCGGGTAAATCTAAGACCGATGCTGCAAATACATCTTTGTTTTTGTCTAGAAAATTTTGCATTTTAAGTTTTAATGGGGGTTCTAAATGATCTAAATTAATTTCAGAGCTCCAAGTGAGATCAGCGTGATCAAAGTCACCAATTGGAGGGGCCAAATTTATATTATAGGTTAATTTATTATCAGTTACGGGTATATTTGACTGGTCTACACATTTTTGAATTTTGGCAACAAAGGTTCCTTTATTTAAATGAATACTATTGTCTGAAAAATTTGCAAATGAGATATATAGGCCATGTTCTTTAGTGCAAATGGCTCTGGAGGTAAGGAGACCTTGATTTAAATTTTTCGCCAAAGGTTCTAACATAACAATATCATTTTCCTTAATAAAATTTTCCTTATAACTTTTAACCTGGGCTAACATTTTTGACTGCGGGGGAATTGAAATTTTGCTACATAACACAGCGAAACTTATATTTTTATTTTTATTGGTTTTATCACTACTGCTATCTTCATTGCTCTCCTCCTCGACTTCAGGTACCTTATCCTCTATACTTACCAAATCTTCACTTTCATCAATATTACAAATTTCAGTAGTCTCTTCAGCTAAATTACCCTGAGTTACCTGACTCGCTGCTGAAAGAATGTTGTCGACACTTTGAATACTTGAAAAATTTTCAGTGTTATTACCCTCAGAGCTACCGCCTGATGTTGTTTGCATGCAAAAGTTCTGCGCAACACTTTCAACTTCCTTATCTGACTCAGTTTGAATGACTATCTCAACATCTTTTCCCATATTACTCAACTGCGGGTCCTGAACTACCATATTTTCACTACTATGATTCCCATTTTCAATATTAACTGAGTCATGAACTTTCTCACATGCACAATTTTCAGGAGGGCTATTGGCATTACTACTTTTTGAATTCTCCCCTACTTTGTTGACACATTTTATATTTACAGAATTATTTTTAACACAATCATTATTTATACAATTATTATTAGAATTTTACACTATATACAGAGTTAGAAATATTTACAGAATTAGTAGCAAGACAAGTATTACACCCTGAAGTATTACTTGGGGTTTCTACGCTTTGTTTACATTGGCCTGAAACTGGCACTTTAAGAGCGACAGCATTTGTATCACAATTTATACTTGCCCGGTACTCTTTCAAAAATGGCATTCCCAAAATCATATTAAATTCCTCTGCTAATTTACCTTCCACTACATAGAATTCAGCTTGACATTGAACATTATCAAAAACAAATTTTAAAAATACTTTCTTATTTAGGTGAACTTTCTCACCGGTGACAGTCATAATGGGGATATTGCAATTCTCCATTTCAAAATTCTCTAAACAGTTACAATCAGTACCACTCAGGAGATTAATTGCAGAACCCGTGTCACATAATGCATTTAGGCAAACTTTATTTATGTAAATTCTTGCAGTTGGTAATGCATATGATTGGGGCTGAAACATACTATACACAGTTGGGGGGTCCAGGGGCCTGTTGGGGATCGACTTGACCACATCTGATCCGGCCACTAATAGTTTAAAGCCTCACTTTCATTGTTAGCTACTGGGGTGTTATTTACCGCCTGCTCTTCATTTCTGTTCGCAGCTGTGCTCCTATTGTTTTGGTAATAACCACCTCTTCTTCCCCTATATCCGCCTCGCTGATTGTGGTTCCCTCTAGGATTTTCACCTCTGTTTCTATAATTTTGCCCACGGCTCCTGAAATTTTGACCACCTCCCCTTCTAAAATTATAGTCGACAAAATTTAGTGGACAATCTCTGGCATAGTGGCCTTGTACGGAGCACCTATAGCAGGTTACGGGTCTTACCTCTTGGTTTTTCTCCTGTACATCCCTAGCCCTAAGATCAACTAAACTGTCTATCTTAGCTGCTAAAACCTCAATTTGAGATTTTAGTTGGTCTATCTCCTTCTTTTGTGAGCTATCTTGCTGAAAAACTGCAGCACAGGGTAGGTTTTGGGTCAAATTAGGGTTGAGAATTTCCTCGCGGTGGATGTAGAAAGGGTTAATGCTCCTATAAGCCTTTTCCTCAAGAAGCGCAATTTTGAGGACCTCTTCTGGGGATTGTGGATTTCTCGCAATTACCCCCTTTCGCACTTCTGGTGTAAGATTGCTCAACAGCATGGAGTGTAGTAGAGCCGTTCGGCTTTTATCGACTACTTCACCCTGGATACCTTCAATTACAAGGGCTCTTAATGACATATCATATGCCTTGTCATAAAACTCCTGAACACTCATATTGGGTGGCTGTTTAAAATTTAAAAAATGACTGAGGGCAACATCTGGTGTGGCCTGTGAAGTATAACTCTCTTTTAAGATTTTTAATAGCTCATCAGATGTTTTTGCTTTGTGAATTTTTATTCGCCTAGAAGCAGCTCCTGATAATCTAGCTAACAAAACGAATTTTTTCTCCTCCTCATTCCAGTCGAATAATTTGGCAAAACTCTCAAATTTCTCAGAAAAATCTGAGAAGCAGACTGAGCTGGCCTCTCCATTGAATGGGGGAATGTTTGACAAATTATCCACTAAAGCATTTTTTCGCTGAATAGTGGCAATTGCTTCCGAGTGCTTATCAGCCATAGTTAGAGTTAGAAAATGACAAACAAACCAAAAAGAAAATGAAAAAAAGGGGGGGGGGACAACTTAAAAATGAGAAAACGAGAGGGGAAAGGAAAACCTTATAAATACATAAAACTTAAGTACAGGACTATGCTTTTTGTAAATAAGAAAAGGTTATGCTCACAAGGCATAATTTTGACTGGGAATTGTAGCTTACTAGCACAGAGAGAGAGCCTAGACCTCTTTTTACACTTGAACATATAAATAAAATTTTAATTGCAAAAACACCCAGTTGCTCTTTGATACATAAATACATACAAGTAAAAAAAAATCAATAACCCAGAGACCGAATTGTTACGGCTCCATTTGTTGTGGAGTTTTGGGGTTCTTTCTAAAACACAACTTACTTAAACTTAAAAAGCTCATTTATTACTCAATCTTCACTTGACAATTAAATATTTAGAAAAAAATGAGTATACCCTGATTAGCTCCACTGAAATCTGTTGCCATGGAAAAGGTAGCAAATTATATTAAACTAATCAAAATATCAAAACTTAAGAATCCGAATAGGTTAATACAACAATGATAATTTTGAACTCATCATTTTAAGACAATATTAAATGTAGTAAGGGGCAACAGATTTCTAAATCAAGTAGCATACTGGATTGCATAAGGAACACCCAACTCCACTCCAACCCGATCAAGCTCAAATCTCCATACACATTAAATTAACAAAAGTGTAATCATCATATAATTTGGAAAAATGCAGACAACCTGAAATTCCTCCAATATGAGGACCAAAAGGGGAAAGAGTTAAATCCGTTAATAGAATAGGGATATGATGATGTACTAAAATTTTAGAACAACCATAGAGATTCTGAACAAGATCCGATCGGTTAACCAAGAATCGTATAGTGGTGTATAATGACTGGATATTTTTATTTTTATTTTTTTTTTTTTTTACTTTTTAAAATAAAACAATTTTGGTGTATATTTTAGAAAAACAATGTTTCTGAAAGAGGAGAGTTAAAGCTTAATTTAACATTTTATGAAATTAAATTTAATATTACTGTTTCACTTATTAATCTATCCATCCTTAAATCAAGATCAAAAATACGATTGTATAACATTGAGTGAACTTCAATTTATGTTCATTAAAACAGTCAGTTATGAATTTAAACTTAAGAAATTTTAAAGTCCTAATTTAATAAAGTTGAATTTTCTCTCCCTTTTTTTTTTTTTTATTAATCACAGAAAGGTTAGGCCATTCTTATAGGTCTACTGTGAATATAAAAAATTAATTATTTAGAGATTTATACAAAGAAAAACATACCAACTTTGATAATAAACAAAAAAAAACACAATTTATTTGAACATTTAAAATAATGAAGCAACTAAGTTATCAAAAATAATCTTAATAAAACAATATAACAGCTGATCTTTTAAGTTGAAACCACTCACTGGTTACTTTTAAATTACACATCATATTTTTAAAATTACCATCATATTACCATTTAATGGTCGTTCAAACATACAAACATTATATATTAACCTACAGACTATTTCTGTTCATAATGTTTATTCTTATTGAAATTATCCAAAGATATTCATTTCACTTTTAAACTCTGGTATAGCAAACATATTTTTTTTTTTTTTTTTTAAAGAGGTACAAATAAATAAAAAGAAAAACTATGCAAATAGTACTTACAACAGGTAGAGAGTTCTACAATTTTAGTCAATGGGCACTTAGGAGCATTTCCTCCTTTTTCAAAATCTGATGAAACACTTAAGCTGGAGTATTCAGGCTGGGGAAAAATTCAGACGTGGTTTCAAGCTAACATTCATCAATCCTCTCATCTCACTGCATCACTTGCCATCAACTACTAGGTCCATCATCTAGTCCGGAGGGGAAAATCGTTCTACGGTCCAGAACTTCACCGTCGGAGTCAGTAATTTCACCTTCCTGAAGCATGTGTTTTATTCGAAGATAGCCATCACCGTAACTCAGAACACTACGACTTCTAACGACCGGTTTAGTTCAATACCTATGATCACTTCTGATGGTTAAGAAGTCATAATCTTGGAGCGCCACTACGCCAAAAAAAAATAGGCTACACATATCTTCTTCTTAATTTCTCGTTAACAGTTATAGATCCGCAATTCGAAAATGCCCTTACAGCCTCTTTTCATCATAACATCATGACTTAGGATGGTTAATGTAGGGCCATCAATGCCCCACTCTCAAAAAAAAATCTTCCAGAAACCTGTCCGCCTTCAACAACTTCGCGATCCAGCCCACAGGCCAATCTTCGAGCCCCGTAATAAGTCGAATTTTTTTTTACGAGTCAAACGACAGGTCTCTTGGCCAAGCAACAAGTGTCGTAAACACTCATTCTCCCGCGCTGCTTGAAAAACGGGACCGATCCACTCTGCCAGGGGTACGGGAATGGAAACAAAAGGAAAAATGGACTCATCGTGAAGACTACAGCTTGCCGCTCCACTCTGCCGGCCGCTTCATGGGGGAAGGAAACCATGCATCACCCCCATGGCGTGTGCTGAAGGGGGGTCCTGTTAGCCTCTGTTTACATGGGCGCCAGCTATCCGCCTGATAGCAGAACCAATTGAAGCCTGACGTAAACTTACAAAGCCTAATTGCGTGTATAGTACACTCATAAGATAACGTAATTCTTATACAGGGCGGTCGGTCATTCTTATATCAAAGTCAGACTAGATGACTCCAAATTTTCCACCTGTGCAGTCTACTGACAAAACATCCCTCCCTTGCTGTCTGCTTTTCGTATTTGAAAAACAGGAAGCTACGTTAGACTATAAACGTTGAAATTACTTTGCAAAAAGAAAAAGAAAGAAGAAAAAATAAAAACTGATTTTATTATAATTATTACAATTACTTTTATTTATTTAAATTTTTATTAGAAACAGAAAAAAAGAGTGCTTTTAAATAAATGTTGAGAAAGTGATTTAAATAATTAATGTAGATTAAAAAAAAAAAATTTGTTGAAACCAACCGTAACACCACTACTAAATCCAGCGGCCACTCAACGCCTTCAGCTAAAACACAAGAAGCACTCACAAAAACCGTTACTATAATTAACTTTTGATATACTAGCAACCCATGGATACTGAATAGATTTATTCAAACTAACAACTCAAAATATCTTAACAACGGCTAATCTTTGACTCAGTTAAACTCCAACTCCGTGATGCGTCTTGAAAGCACAATTGTCACTTATCGAAACAGGTCTTAAGTCACTACACGGTTAGAGATCTGACCCAAATCCGCAGATACAACCTTTCGTCTGAGCTTTTATACTTTTCTCATGACCAACGAAGCTAAAATTTTCATAAACTCACAGAGAAACGCAGAAATCGCAAGCTCCGAAGGCTCCATCCATACTTTGAAAATTAGAGTAAAATATAGTATACGTGTCGCTGTTGCGCACAGAGGTTAGATGATGACATCGCGTTTGGATTCGAAACACTAGAATGCCTTTATAAGAAAGTTGCTAGTCCACTGCAATTTTAAGACGAATAGTTTGAACATTTTCATCATATTTTTAAAATTAAGCCAAAAAAATGTATGTAGTAAGCAGTTACTAGAACTTAGTTACCAATTATCCAATTGGGGTAATTGAGTGCTACACAAGAAACACTACAATAGTGCATGCTATTTATTATTATTATTACTATTATTATTATTTTGGAAACAGTTGTTAGAAAGGATACCAAAAGTAATGTATTAAAATGAGTTTTATTAACACATATATATATATATATATATTACAATAAAATGTTGAACAAACTGGTGTGACACACGAATATAAGAAAAATACTTCTTAATAACATTAAGAAACTTCTTAAGAACAACTTCTTAAGAAATTTGCATTTCTTAATTTTGTGGTGTTATTAAGGAAGTTTTTCCTTTTATAATGTATTTTAGTCAAATTACATGAAATTGAATTTTGTTTTTAAACATTTTAAACTTTCGTGAAAATTTTGAGAACAAAAATACCTTATGACTTAGGTTTTTACAAATCTTAGTACAAGTAGTTAAATTGCAACACAAAACAGAAAAAAAAATTTGGATTTCTTTTCACTTGGTCAGTAAAAATGGTATACATGATCTTAAAACTTTAAAAAAATGAGGATGGTTTTCGCCAAAAAAAAAAAAAAAAAAAAGAAGCTATAAATTTGCCTAGATTAATTTAAATGTTTTTTATGATCTTTTCTAAGTCAAGGCTTTTAAAAAATGTGTTTTATGTTAAAAAAAAAAAAAAAAGGCCAAGTTTCCCACATGTGCACTCAAGACTTCAAATTTTAAAATACTCATTTAACATAAATCCCATCCCATTAAAGCACTTTTCAGACGTATTAAAACACAAAACAACAGATATTTTTGCAAATAGACACGAAAAAGAAAACTTTTTAGCACACAATTCTCTACATGGGGTAAATGGGTGTTAACTTTTCCCGTCCTTAAAATCCTGTTTTGTGGATACTGTAAACAAAGAAAACGAGACTCATACTACTACATCTTCTTGGGCATCTCAAATTTCCTTTTATGGTTAAAATTAAATAATTTTACAAGTTAAACAAATCTGTATTATTTCAAATGTTACGCGGTAAAATTTCGTCAGACACTTTAAAAAGTAAAAAAAGAAAAAAATGATAGGCGTAAACATTTTTTTTTTTACACCTTAACACATTAAGATAAAAACCTGAAAAAATAGGAATGATAGATAATGATGTAGCTAAACCTACATGCGTTTGTCTTGGAACAAGAGGGCGGCGTTATAAAAAAAAATCCACTTTCAAAATTACCACCAGTCCCAATTTTGCACGTTTAACCTAACTTACATCACTCTGACTTTAAACGACACGCGTGAGACACATTTGTGATGAAATTAATATTATATAGTTTACGTATCTGCCTTTATTTCTGTGTACAGCTAAATTTATTTTAAATGAAATTAAACTCAACGCTATTATTCGCCCTATAATTTCTTCTTCCGATAGAATCAAGTGCCAGACAATACATTAATGGCCCTGTTTTGAACACACAATGTTTTATCAGTAAGTAATTAATCCTCTCTCGAGCTTTCATTAAAGGCTCGTTAACACTTGTTTATCGGCGCCATTCTTGTCTGTAATCTCAATAACGTAATGATAAGATTTACGGAAGTGTTTCGCTGTGTTTTGTTTTTATGGTGTAAACAATTTCTAGGCGATGGAAGTCGTTTACTTATTAGTAATGTTATGTCTTTCATTAAAGATGTATTCCATTCCTAAATATATTCTACTTAAGCATGGGAATAGGTTTCGTGATTTTGCATTCAAAAGGAATATAGAGGAAAGCCGTAATTAAAGAGAGAGATTTGAAGTTTAATTTTAGAAACATTATTGAAACAAAGTTCGTAGAAACAAGTGACTTTAAAATAAGAATTGTTCGTTGTATTATATGATTTCGTTATTAGATAGCAGCACTAAGTTTCAAAATATTTTTTTTTCAAAATATATGAGGGGGTTAGAATGACAATGGAGTAAGTCAAAAATATGAAAAATCTAGATAACCATATTTTCACTGAACGTAGATTAATTTCTGTTCAGTGCGATAGTCCAATAAGTTATAGTTCACTTAGGGAGTCGCTAGAGGGCAAAACAAGTTGGACCACTTACTGCAACTGCAATGCAAGTTTCACAAAACCCTTCATTTCTTAAATTACTAAATATTGACTTACTCCACTGTCATTCTAACCCCTTCACATAATTACTACCACAGTTCTACTGTCTTTAAACTTTATAATATAATATTTTTCCAATAGGATAATAGTTCCAAAATTAAATATATATAATAATCATATATATATATATATATATATATATATATATATATATATTGTATTTTTAGTTTTAATTAGTAATAATTTATTGATGATTAATTTTAAATTAATAAACAATATAACTGTTTGTATCAAATCTTAACTATAACAGTTGTAATTAACATCGTGACTGTTCGTTTCGTCTCTTATCTGTAAGTATAGTATAACTGTTCTGAAATTCTTCTGAAATTCAATAAGTACAATCCTAATTATTATTTCATTATCTCTTAATTTTCCACGTTTTTATATGATTTTGTTATTTTTTTACATAAATGCAATGCATTATAACGGGTGTAATATTCTTCTTGGCTATTCGCCAGTTTATTATATGAAATACTGATTTTTTTGCGGCAGGCGGATTTTCATACCAAATGTTTATTAAACACTCGCGTGTTGCTTTATTTTTCATTTCCATTATCATATTTCTATATTCCATTTAATTTATGATTAAATATTTTTTATTTCATTTTTTATTTGGGGTCATCTGTAAAATATGTTTTTTGATTCTTAATATATGGTGATTTCCTGGTAGGTTTTATTTATTAAGATGTTTCCTATATACATATATACAAATGGCATTCCATAAAAACTGAAAGTTATTTTCTTACGTACACTGAAAAAAAAAAAAAAAAAAAAAAAAGTGTTGATTTTACAGCATAATAATGGCACCCCAGCTGTCAGTATTATACCGTAAAATTAACAGCAATAAACAGTAAAATAGGCAGTAATACGCTACCGCACATGCGTGACAGCGTATTACTGCTTATTTTACTGTTTATTACTGTTAATTTTACGTCTTAATACTGACATCTGGGATTCCAGTATTATACTGTAAAATCAACACTTTCTTTTTTGCAGTGTAGTGGCAACACCGTGAAACTAAACAATAAAACTTAGGCGATTTTTTCAAACTGTTAACCGTACGTTTGTAAATATTCTAAACTAAGCGGACGATTTTATTTTCCTAGTTTCTTGCTTGTTTAAAGATCTGTTTTTATTTGCCCTACAGAAATGGAGGTGAGTGATTCAGAGTTAGGAAACGAAATGCGTTGTGCCATAAAATTTTGCTATCGTTTGGGCGAAACAGCTCCAGAAACAGTTAAGTTAATGAAAGAAGCTTACAAAGACAAATGTTTTGGTGGGTCTACGATTTTTAGATGGCATGGAGATTTCAAAAAAGACGCTTGTCTGCGGAAATGGTTCCTAAGCCTGGCCGACCAGAAAGTGTTGCAATTGATCGAAATGTTAACACTGTGTGAGCAATATTGCAAGAAAATCGGCGAATGACATGTGAGGAGATAGCAGCATCAACTAACATTTCAAAAACATCGATATTTCACATTCTACGCAACAATTTACAGCTTCGCCATGTTTGTTCCTCATCACCTTACCAATGAACAAATGCAAACAAGAATTCACCAATGTTGTGAACGGATACAGAGGCTTCAAAATGATCCGAAATTCCTAAAGACTGTAATAACAGGTGATGAAACTTGGGTGCATCATTTTGATCTCCTTACCAAGTCCAATTCTGAAGTTTTTTCAGAAGTGCAGGGTTCTTCGAAGTAGCTGCAAGAAAAAAGGCTTTTTTACTTGTTTTGAAAAGTGGGTTGAACGATCGGACCCTTGCATAGCATCTGAGGGAAGGTATTTTGAAAAAGAATAATGTATTTTTTGCTGTAAATATATTTCTTGATTTTTTATGATCTTACTCTCATTTTTTATGGAACGCCCTTTGTATATATATATATATATATATATATATATATATATATATATATATATATACAGGGTGACAATTATTGAACTATATGAAATAAAACGTAAATTATTTAAAAACTACTGAGTGCACAAACTTTATTCAACATGCAAACGTCACTACAAATATTCGGATTTAGGTTATAACATGTTCGATATGGCTGCCATCATTGGCTATGATGTGGCTCAGATGAATAGCAAAATTCTGCTTGACCACTGAAGTGTCGGAACATCGATGCTGTCGATGACCTCCTGAATGGCAGTTTTCAGCTCAGCAATGGTTTTGGGGTTATTTCTGTACACATTGTCTTTAATGTAGTCCCACAAAAATGAGTCGCATGTGTTCAGATCTGGAGAATATGGCGACAAAGCGAGTCCCATTCCAGTGGCCTCTGGGTACCACAGAGCCAAAATGCGGTTCCCAAAATGCTCCTCCAGTTCATCAATCACTTTCTTGGTCCGATGGGGTCGAGCTCCGTCTTGCATGAACCACATCTTGTCAAAATCAGGGTCACTTTGGATAATGGGGATGAAATCATTTTCAAAAACCTTCACGTATCGTTCAGTAGTCACCGTGCCGTCAACGAATATCGGACCGATTATTCCGTGACTGTACATTGCACACCACACAGTCACCCGTGGAGGGTGGAGAGACTTCTCGATCGCGAAATGCGCTCAGGCACGCTGTGCCGCGACATTTTCACTTGCAAATGGCCGACAAAAACAAGTTGCGTGCGCATGCGCATACTAATTCCCATCATGCCCGGCGGCCAACCATGAAGTTTGAACTTCATCAAGCAAACCGTTCAGAAGTTATGACGGTTTAATTTCATATAGTTCAATAATTACCCTGTATAATGAATTAGTATGTAATAATTAATTGACAACGGTAGTGTGACCCAACACTCTGAATATAGATACCATATACTTATTTAAAAGAAGAAGAAATTAAATTAAAAATTGTATGAATGAAATTGAATGAATTAAATTTGTGGAATTTAGACAGAATTATCAAGTCCCAAATGCCTAAATACCACAAATAAAATGTGTGGTTTCATCATCATATTAGCCATAACATTGCTAAAGAATATGATTTTGGGACTACCACATATTAAACAAAGAATAAAACCTGTGAAACAATCTTAAAGTTCAAAAAATAAAAACAATATCAAAAAGGAAAGAAACCTTATCCATAATAAAGAGATAAAAACAGTGAAATTTAATCATAAAGTACGAAATACAATTGGATTAAAAAGGATATTGGTGCACATCAGTAATTACATATAGGAGCATCTCTAAACAGAGGCAATGAATTACAAAAAATCTTTATATGTTGCCAAAATAAGTTTTAAAGATGATATACTATGGAATATTATTGTAAAGCAACACAAACCATGGTGCTGCCATCTATGAGAGAAATGGTGAATAAGCTATGAATTAATAAAAGCAGTGGAAGAAAATTAATATTTTAAAATTAAACCAAATACTATCAAAAGAATGATAACAATTAGTTAAATAATAAATTAATAAAATTAAATAATAAATAATAAATAAATATCGAATTACATTAAAGTAAAAGTGGCTGTAAAATGGCAAAATTAATAATTAATGATTAATGCTACAGAAAAATATATGTACCAAGAAATGACATAGCCACTATTAAATAGCTTTGCCAAAAATGCAATATCACATAAATTAATTTAAATTAAATTTAAAATAATAAATTATTTGAATTAAGATGCTAAGGATTTAAAATTAATATTAATTAAATATTGAAATTAATTAGTTACATATAATGTTTCTGCATACAATGTTAAAAATTAAATACACCTGATATAAGTGGATAGGGTAGAACATTTAATAAAAATTAATACATGTATTATATTAGCATTTAAGAAAGTATACATTATATTAGAAGTTAATATGATATTGTCCACCGTGGGGATTATATATATATATATATTACTATAATGTAAAATATTATTACATGCCATCTTTAAATATGATATTCCGTCATTTTGTTTTACAAACTTTTAAGCTAATTTTGATTTCAAAGGTATTATATATATATACATACATTTGTTTTGAAATTTTAATTCTTTAACCCCTTGCGGACGAGCGACACGTATACGACGCAAAAAATGCTCAGAATCCTCGATTATTCCCACCAGTAACTTTTTATTGTAAACTTTGCCTTATTTAATGACAGCATTTCTGCGATTCAATTAGTCGAAAATTTCTGTTTTGCGAAACCGGTCGTAAAAGATTAAAAATTCTGTAAAGGACGCTCGTCGCAAAGGGGTTAAAATATTTGAAAAATTATTTATTTTAATAAAAAAATATTAATTTTAGTCACATTAAAAAAAAAAAAATTTTTTTTAAAAAGAAAAACGATTTTTTTCCCTTTTTGAGTACAGAGAAGAAGAAAAACATTAGTTTGTTTTCAGGATTTACAAAAATATTTATTGAAAAATTTAATAAAGTTTTAAAGAAAAAAGACATTTTTAATAAGTACCTTTTATTACGACAGTCGTATTTCTTAAACTATTCTCTGAAAACAAAGAATCATGAATACAATTTAATCAATATATTACTGAAAATAATTATACGAAGTTCCATAACTGTATCTTTCCTGGAAATTTAAATATATAAAATATATTTAAATATATATGAGGAAGCCTTATAAAAGAAAACGTTATAAAGGAGTTTAAATTTTTGAGTAGTACTTAAATTGCCATAGCCAGTACAACTTTAAAATGAAATCTATATTTAATACTTGGAAATTTTCCCATAGAAAATCATCTTAATCATCGAATCATCTTAAATTTTACAGACTAATAAATTATGCTATAATATATAATTAATTTTTCTATGATTTAGGTTTTCAAACCAGACATAGAAATGTTGCAGTCGAAAAAAAAATTCAGTTTTTGAAAGAAAATATATATTATAGTCATATTTACATATTTTCCAAGCTTATTCCAGATTAATCAAAATCACAGATTTTTATTTTTTATTTTTATATTGCATAGATATAATGCATATTTGTTTACTCGTTTTTATAGAAAATAAAACTATTATTATAATTATCCAACTATTTTCTTGGAATAAGGCAACTTTTCCCCAATTGTGTCATATTGCATTGTGAATTTACTATTATTGTAGTAATTTCCTGCTTTCGAAATTAATTCATTGATTTTTAAAATGTGAAATCTTTACTATTCTCAAAATATATCAAAAGATTATAGAAAAAATATTGACATGAAGTGCGTTAAATCATTGGTTATGCATGAAATTTTAAAACCTACACAAATTATTTTTAAGTCAAACAGAACATGAAACGGTTTCAAACTAGTTTAAGATGAATTCTGACCGTTAATTATTAGAGATTAGCAATCGGAATTGATGTCTAATAATTAAATGATAGAATTTTCCGGTACGAATTTATTTTTGTTACCGGCACGAATTTTCCGGAAAACCGAATACATCTGACCAAATTAATTTATTCATTATTGGTACATTTATTCACTAGAAAATATTCATTCAAAAATTTATTTTTAAATGAAATCTTCATTATTCTTAACTTGGTCGATTTTGTTTTGTTCATTTTCAGTTTTCCCTTTTCCCTTAACAGAATTTTAAAATAAATTTTTCATAATATTGGATTTAGATTTTTAAAAAAAATGTAACCTAGTGTTTTATTAAATTTTATTTATATTACTAAACATTATTTTTATTTTATAGTTTTGTAAAATATACCAGATGCAACGATATAATTTTTAACTATATATATAATTTTATCATATGTGTATCTATTCATATTTTCACTCTAATGATTTTCGAAGAAATATTAGATTTTGTGATGTGCATCTTTTGGATATTTATTGTCTTGATTTGTAATAATACCTTGCATACATTATTCTGACAAAAAAGCTTTATTTTGATTATTCTTGTCTAAGAACATGACCTTAGTATGCTTCACACAAAATGTTTTACTAAGGTTTAAAAAAAAAATTATGGTTGTAAACTCTACTTCTCTATCTCTTCTATGTTTGTCTCAGATATAAAACTGCATCTCCCAGAGTTTATGAAATACTAAGATGTATCAAAGTTGAATACAAAATAAAATATCCCTTTGTTTGAGATTTAACAAATTTTATTAAATTCGAATACTTTTTGAATACCTTTAACCCTTTAACGGATAAAGCACTTCAATTGCTGAATTGTTGAAAATAATGATTGACACCGGGAATTATGATCAAATTTATTTGTATATAAGAAAAAAGAGATATTTCACATACATAATAAATGGAAAACATTTCCATTAAAATTCTGCTGTCATTGTTGAATTTCGTAATTAAAGTTTTGTGGTTTCCTAGGGAAACCAATGAACGTTAAAGGGTTAATATACCAAGCCTACCTTGTCAACGTACTTTACCAAGATGGGGTCTTCTGAAGACCTCAGCTAAAACTAAACATCCCCCATGTTTACCGTTAAATTTGATGGGTAAACTACCAAAATTATGTTTTATTCGGTTTCTGAAGGTCAGTAGTACACAAAAAAAGCTCTTATTTCAACAGGATTTATTGGGTTGTCCGAAAAATTCGTGCCGGTTGGGAAAATCAGTTCGTACCGGAAAATTCTGACCGTTAATTATTAGACAAAAGCTATCGGAATTGATGTCTAAGAAAATTAAATGATAGAATTTTCCTTACGAATTGATTTTTCTAACCAGCACGAATTTTCCGGAAACCCCAATACATCTGTCCAAATTCTTAAATATTCAGGTTAATCCGATTCTGGATACATAAAAAAATCAAGCAGTAAAACAGTTGTTATAGATACGGCAGGATTACGAAAAATAACATTGCGGGGTACTCAGAAGACCCCCCCCCCCTTGGTATATTAAGGGTTATTAAATTTTCCTTTGAAATTTTCTTTCTGGTTTTTTTAATGTATTGTATTACCCTACGATAAAAAAATGAAATACAGGTTTAGCATAAACGAATAAACGGATTTAAAATAATTATATTTCAAAACTATTACATATATTATAAGTGATATCTGAAAAACAAGAAAAGCATTCCAAGTACCTTCTGTAACACGACAAACGTTTAAACTGTAATCAAGTTCGTGCCATACATCTTGCAGTTTTACACTGTCAATGGTTCTTAATGCAACACTGATGCGCTCTTTAACAAGATCTTTGATGTAACCCCCCAAAAATTTTTTGCATATTCTAATACACGAAAACTTTTCTCTGTCATTGTTGTGATTTTTAATTCAATTACCGGGTTCAACGGGAGTGCTGTCATTTATTGAGCGACGGCAAAAAAAAAAAAAAAAAAAGCTTGGAATGTTTTTCTTTATTTTTATATATCACTTATTATAATATGTCTAATAGTTTTGAAAACATAAATTCTTAAAATCCGGTCATTCATTTATGCTAATCATGTAGTTCAAGGTACCGGGTGTCCTACAAAATGGACTGACTGATTTTAAAATGCAATAATTTGCAAACGTTGACAAATATTTAAAAAACTTTTGCAGGAGAGTAATGTATGAGGCCAGGAGTTTTTTTACTGCGATTTCAAATTACAGCTATAGATGGCACTGAAAGCAATAGGAGCTCAATCGAGGTGAAAAGTGAAATCAATCACCCAGCATTGATGTGAAGGAAGGAAAGTTAAATATATAGACTGAGTTCAGAATCGGGTCCTAAGAAGAAGATTGTATTGGTGAATGAGACCTACTCTACATATTTAACCGCCTTCCTTCGCAGCAATGCTGGGTGATTCTGCTTCTGCCTCCTTTGAACGTCTATTGCTCGCAGCGCCATCTATTGCTGGTAATTCAAACTGAAATCAGGAATCACAGTAAAAAAATTCCTGACTTCTTACATGACCTTCCTGTAAGAATTTTTTAAATATCTGTCATCGTTTGGAAGTTATTGAATTTTAAAATCAATCAGTCCATTTTATTACACTCGGTAGTATCTTTTTAAAGAAAAACCTTTTTCATATAACATTTTATTAGCATAATGTATAACTGATTTTAAACAGAAACACATTCATTTAAAATGCTTAGTTTCAGATAGTTTTTGAAGAATATTCAAAATTGTAGTCCTTATTTACTGAATAACGTTTTTTATTTTTATTTATTTATTTATTTTTATGGTACGACTTAAAATAGTGGAGAGAGTAAATATATTTACATCGAATTCATCCAAATAATTTTTCCTATTCCATTTAATAGATTCTGGGTGTCTTTTATCCATTGTTTTTTATTTCAAATGCAAATTTCATCTATAACATTTTATTAGCATAATGTATAACTGATTTTAAACAGAAACACATTCATTTAAAATGCTTAGTTTCAGATAGTTTTTGAAGAATATTCAAAATTGTAGTCCTTATTTACTGAATAACGTTTTTTATTTTTATTTATTTATTTATTTTTATGGTACGACTTAAAATAGTGGAGAGAGTAAATATATTTACATCGAATTCATCCAAATAATTTTTCCTATTCCATTTAATAGATTCTGGGTGTCTTTTATCCATTGTTTTTTATTTCAAATGCAAATTTCATCTATATCAACGACAGGAATTAATTATAAAATATATATATATAATCATTATATATTAAAAATATCCTGAAACTAATTTAAAAAAAAATAAAGTAAAGGTAGAACATCCTTTTTTGCTTAATATCACTTTGTCGTATCATACGCATCTACAAATATTTTCACTATAATGAGATTTTTGAGAGTATACAAGATTTTTCAGCGCGCATCTTTTTGAAGTCTAACTCTCTTGCCTTGTAATAACATCTTGCATTAATTATTCAGACGAAAGCAGCCTTATTTCGATTATTATAATCCAAGAACATCAACTTAGCATGCTTTATTCAAAATGTCTTATTAAGGTTGTAAAATCGCTCTTAATTCCCCCATCTAGAATATAAAAACGCTTTTAATAATTCAGGCAAAGACAAATACGCTTTTTGCAAATTTCTGAGATTTCAGCATAAAAACAAGAAATCTCAGACTTTTTGCGCATGAATATTTGATACTCGGCAGGCGAAAAGAAAGATTTTAACGTACATGCTGCATTGCTTCAAACAAATCTCTAGGGTAGAAGTTGTGTCGTATCTCGAAGACGACAAACATGCATATAGAAAAGGAAAAACATCTTTACAGTGGAATTCAATTAGAATTTCTTCGATATTTCAGATGAAAGAATAATACTGAAAATAAAGGGAATTATTTATTATATGTATATTTATAGGTGGAGCATTAGATGAAAGCAAAATTATTTAAAAATATTATTTAAAAGAATTACTATTCTTCGATAATGAAATGAAATGAATTTAGATTTTTTTTTTTTTTGGATAAAATTAAAAGTGAAATTTTCACATTATATATTATTTTTATAGCCGATAAATTATCCGAATAATATATTATTATAGGTGTATTTACAGGTGGAATAGTTTTCAACATTAGATAAAAGCTAAATTATTTTTAAATATTATTTTTCGACAAAAAATTAAATAAGTTTCTTTTTCTGGATAAAAATTAAAGAAAAATTTTGATACTATACATGACTTCCATACCCAATAAATTATTCAAAAAAAAAAAATTCTATCAATAACGAAGCTATTCTTAAAAAATGGAATGGAATTATTTTTATTCTTGTATTGGATTTGAAATTTTGTAAATCATTGTTACTACTTAAAACCATTTAAATATTTTGAAATAGCATTAATTTTTTGTACAGTATAGTTAAATTGATTTCTTACTTTATCCTAAGAACAAAATTATGGGGTCATACACATATTAAATCTACAAAATCCGAATATTTTAAAAATAACCCATAAAATGTTTGAAAAGTTAAAAGAAAATCTAAATTTGTTTTTCTTTATTACGTGCAAGTTATTTGTTATAGACATCAATATTTTACATGTTTTTCTCACAGATTATAGATTATACCTATATTTCAGCACTAAATATATGTATGTTTCCTGTTTCACACACAAAACTATTTTATGCGTATATATTTTTTAGAAAACTGTGTAATATCTCATAATTAAAAAAAAATTAAACATAATGAAATTTAAATTAAAAATTAAATGGAATATCTAATGTATGTTGATAAAGTATCAATTATTTTCAGTTTCATTTAAGATAGTTTGAGAAATCATACTTGTATTTTCCATATTTTTTTTTCAGCATAAAGTTACTAATTGCTTTTAACACTCAACCACAGTTACTTTTTTCTATTTCAAATTGAATAACGTTTATATACTTTTAAAACATGCTTTATTTTATTACGAGTAAAAAGAAAACAAGTTGGAAATTCCACGTCAGACGTGAGAAATGAGGTGAGTTCGTATAACTAGTTTCAGTGAAATGAATTGTATCATCTGTTGTTATGATATGATTCATTTGCGTAATAAAATAAGTACTTTTTAAGTTGGCAACATTTCATCTTTTGTTGACATTTACTAAAAATTCCAATGGGAATCTTGAGTAGCTTTGGAAATTTCAGAACGTGAAATCCATATTTAGACACTATTTCCATTTAATATCTATTTCTCCGGAAACATCTATCCAAAAAACTGTCCGTAGGTTATAGTATTTCTATAATTAAACAATTTTAGTATACAAATTCGGTTTTTAAATTCAGTAATACGGAAATAATAGGACTCTATCTTGAATATGACGTAATCATCATGGCAACCTAGAATTATACCTATCTTAGGATATCATTAATTAATTACCTATGATATGATTTAATAGAATGAAGAAAACTTTTATTAATATCTTTTTAAGTTTTGATTCGATTTTCATCAAATTTGAAATGAATCGAGAAAATTCTGCAACGATTATATATATTAAATTTCAAACCGTTCGTTTGGGTAGTTTTTGCTCTGTTATACGTGGACAGTCAGACAGACGGACAGACCGGTGGACCTAAGGACGGCTATAGGTGCTACGTATTTATATAATGACGAACGTACCTAAAAAAAGTTTGTGGCAGATTCAAAATTGCGATTTTTTTTCTAGACTAACATTCGTTACGTCTACTTAAGTTTTAATATTTTTAATGGCTATTCTCAAATCCAAACTGACTACTTTCGGACACTTTTTTAAAATTTACTTTTGTTCGCAAACACATGAAATGGATAGGTGCTGTTATTAAGAAACTTTGTAATCCAACTGTCTTTTATTTTTTTTCTTTATTCGGTTAAAGGAGAAATTCTTTCAGAAAATGCTGTCAAAGTTGGCGTTTTGAATTGAATTTCCAGACTATGCGGGAGAGGGAAAAAAACTGTTGTAACCAGAAAACAATCGCTTATAACTCAAGATGTAATTAATTTAAGGAAAAATGAAAACAATAAACTGCTCGATTACAAATAATTTCAATAATCATGTCTACAAGTCTCATCCTTTTACATTTAAAAAATGAGTCAGAAAATGTGTCTGAAAATTTCGCATTATTGAGAGAATTTTTTTTTTCGAAAAACGCCTTAAAGGTAGATTGCTTTTTTTTAAAACATTTATCTTTTTTACGTTTTTTCAAACATAAGTTCTTCAAAAAAAATCTGGAGTACTGAAAACTGTTTTTTTAAGCTATTGATTAGTTTTTGAAGTAGTAGTAGAAAGCTATTAATTAGTTTTTAAAACTATTAATTAGTTTTGTCAAAATATTTTTAAATTATCCATGCATTCGAATTTCGATTCCTAAATATTTTCACCATCTTATAAATTTATTACTTAAAATTATTCTATTAAAAAGTTTATGAATCCATTTTGTCATATGACAGAGAGTTTTTATAATAATAAAACACAAGTACGAAATTCGAATTTCATTAAAAATTCAAATGTTTAAATAAAGTATTACTAATTTAATTGCATTAATAAACCAACATTCTAAAACGGATGCGCAAAATTATTGGAGAACGCTTCAAGAGTGTGCCTCGGACACAGTAGGAATTTTGAACAAAATTTTAAATGAATGGCGTATTTTGAAGGTATGACAGCGAAATATATGTTTTGAGAAAAATGCATTTGAAATATATCATGTTATAAAATTATATAATAAAATCACTTATCAACATTAAACTAAAGATGTAATTAATGCTTAAATGATAAAACGTTACACAAAAAGGCTTAAAATACCTTTTAATATAAAGATGACATGTTTCATACGCTCCATCAAGAGTTTATTTCCAATCCATTATTCGTCAGACAATAGAAATATGTTTGCGAAATGAGAACATATGCAATGAATCAACTTATTTTGAATTAACTAAAATTTGGAACGAGATATCATACAAATTAAAAAAGTAATAAGTAAAATAAGAATTTTGACGTTCACAGTTTGACCATTTTAAGCAAAATATGTTTTGAGAAAAAGGCATTTGAAATATATCATGTTATAAAATTATATAATAAAATCACTTATCAACGTTAAACTAAAGATGAAATTAATGCTTAAAATGATAAAACGTTACACAAAAAGGCTTAAAATATCTTTTAATATGAAGAGGACATGTTTTATACGCTCCATCAAGAGTTTATTTCCAATCTATTATTCGTCAGTCAATAGAAATATATTTGCGAAATGAGAACATATGCAATGAATCAACCTCATTTGAATTCACCAAAGTTTGGTACGAGATACTTTACAAATTAAAAAAGCAATAAGTAAAATAATAATTTTCACGTTCACAGTTTCATCATTTTAAGCACATGCGTGCATTATACATCTGATCTCGTGATTTATGTTTATCATTTTTTAAAGTTTTGCGAAAACAGTTTATTTATCATTTACGATCTTGAAGGTGTCTCTGTTTGTGCGTATGAAACATGCCATCTTTATTTTAAAAGGTATTTTAAGCCTTTTTGTGTAATGTTTTATCACTTTAAGCATTATTTACACCTTTAGTTCAGCGTTAATAAATGATTATATTATATAATTTTGAAAAATTTCTCTATTATAAAAAGTTAATGCATCCATTTTGACATGTGACAGAAAGATTTTTAATAATAAACACTTGCACGAAACTGTAATTTCCGTAAAAATTTAAATGTTAATAAAGTATTTCTAATTTAAATGCCTTAATAAACCAACATTCTAAATCGAATGCACAAAATTATTGCAGAGATTGCAGAGATTGCATCAAGATTGTGCCATGGACAAATTAGGAATTGTGAACAAAATTTTAAATGAATGGCGTATTTTGAAGATATGACAGAGAAAAATATGTTTTGAGAAAAATGCATTTGAATTACAGCATATGTTATTTTTATTATTTACCCTTAAGGCGGTTCTCGAAAAAAATGTTTTTTTCCCGCTTAATAAAACGAAACTTTCTACACATTTGTGACTCATTTTTAAACATAAAAGCATGAGACTTGCTGGCATGAATATTGAAATAATTTGTAATTAAACTGTTTTTTTTTTAATTTTTCGTTAAATTAATTACATTTTGCGTTCTAAACGATTGTTTTTTCGTGATAACAGTTTTTTTCCTCTACCGCACTGTCAAGTTAAGAAATTTGGTACAAATGCCATTTTTGAAGGAATTTCGGCTTTTACAGGAAAATGAAAAAAAAAGGTTCGATTACAATGTTTTTGAATAAGAGCATCAACCAATTTCTTGCGTTTGCGAATAAAAATGAATTAAAAAATGTGTCGTAAATTAGCCAGTTTGGATTTAAGAACAGCCATGAGAAATGTGAAAACATATACTTTTCTCACGCAGTACAATGATATGTTTTAAATTTTAATTTGTTAATAATTACACAAACAAAATAAAAATTTGTACTGTTTGTCGATTTTTGCTCACTTAAAGTACACCGCCTCCTAAAACAACATATTTTACGTTATTTATCGAAGCATTATGTATTTTTATATATTGGGGGAGATTCGAAATTCGATGTGTATTCTGTATGCGATGAAAAAAAAAATTAAATACTATTTAAAATAATTAGCTTTTAAATAATAAATTTTAACGAACTATGAAAGTTATATGTCCCGCAGATAAAATCTGTCGTACATTTTGTCGTAATTGCATAATTTTCATATCTAGTACATTATTTGATTAAAAATGGCCTGTCAAAACAAAATAGGAGTAATTGTATATCCATGCACTTATTATTGCACAGGATTTGAAATGTTCTTCAAGCTATTTTGCTTATTTTTCGCGACCACGGAAAGCTTTTTAAAAAATTATATTTTTGAAAATATATGAGATATTTTCATGTCAATTGGAGGGTCGAAAGAAAAAACAATAATAGTGCGCTTTTTGTAAAAATAGAAATAACGGTTTTTTTTAAAGCTTGAGAGGCATACTATCGTTTAGCACTCTATATCGAAGAAACAAGAAAGAAAAATTATGCGTTAGCATAAATCATGAAGGACTTTCCAACACATTCGAATAATTCAGTAAAAAAAATTCATCGTTTAATAATTGAAACGATGACGTTTAAGTAAACAATTTGGAAAACGCATAACACTATTGAAAATCCGATTTCAGCAATTACCATCTATAGTCTGAGAAATTTCTTTTGTGCAGCCCTGTATATGATTTATAGATTTATTTATATATGTATACTACATATGCAACCATTAAGCTCAGTCTGGAAACTCAGTTAAAAATTCCCCTTCAGCAATTTTTGTCAATAAGCGGAAATGTTCTCGAAATCTTTTGTGCAGCCCTGTATATAATCTAGAAAATTTATACACACTAAGTGATATGCAAAAAGTAGTTTAATTTAAAAACGCATACAACAATTCAAAACGCACTTCCTGCAATTATTGTTCATAGTATTGCTCATGTTCTGTAACCGAATTCTTTTGTGTGTCCCTGTAAATGAACGATAAATGCTATGCATATTTATTCTATAGTAAGCATTTGTAGTGCCCCTCAGTGATGTATATAAATTTCAAAAAGTTTGAAATACAGTCGCATCATTAAAATACATCGAAAACGATTTTTCTTTATATACCAGAATGTTAGAGAATTCTTTTGAGTGACACTGTAAACGAAATATAAGATTTACAGATTTCATTTTCAATGCCGAACATGCCATGATAAACCTCTATAATATAGACCAATTACATGGCAATCCAAGTATATTTACGCGTTAGAGCATTTACAGACAGATGGACAGACAGACCGAATTCATAAACTCATTCGTTGGAAAGTGTTAAAAATGAATGTAATGTTTTGAACAATACAGTTGAGGATGTATATAACCCTTTGAAGTGTGGTGGTATATTCTTTATTTAACTTAATTTTAATCTCCAGTTGCCAAAATTGCACCAGAATTTTGGAATAAAATATTGTTTGTATAATGTACTTGTAGAAAATAATTTATTTCAAATAAATTCGTTCTCAAATTCTGGTGACAACAGTGTAGCAGCAGAAATACTCTTCTTCCTATAAATGTTTTACAGTATTTCCGAAACTGCTGCACATATTTCCCTACTCGATTTATACAAAATATAAGCGAGAAATTAGAACGAAAAATCATTTGAAGAGTTGGATCTCATTTTATTCGAACTTAAAAATTCTTGTCAATGGATTTTCACAATTAGGCGCAAGTAAAGTTTTACGTCGAATGAGATAGCTAAAAAAAACTCCTTTGTAACGTAATACATTTTGTGAATGTCCAGTGATCATTTAATGCATAAACCAATGTATTTTAACCTCGAAATTACGCAAAAATCCATATAAATTAATTGAACTTTGAAGTCAATTTTTAATTTACCATATTGCTTTTTCTGAACGAATATTGATAACAAAAATGTTTTGCACCCACTTCCACTCAGATTCTTTCCAAAATCTATTACCAAAACTCACTCTCTCATTAAATTTCAGCTTTTTCCAATTAATGTGTGCCATACACATTGTAAACGAACCTACACCAATCGGTTATTGGATAAAGGGTGGCGTAATTTGAATATCGGAATACAAGAATCGTTAGGGAGCCGTTTCTAATTAATGTCGCTATGACTTCGAGTTTGATGAAGAGTGTGGAATTTAAGGGCAGTTTCGCGTGGTTTAAATAAGAAAGGAAAAGGGAATGCCAGCGATACACAAATGAATATATGTAGGTATTCAAGTGAAAAATGTTGCAATTACTAAACTTTGATACTGGAAGATATTTTTAAAATGCAGTGCGAAATGCGAGAATTTAAGTGCTGTTTACAATTTTTGTTAAAATGTATCTTACATTGTAAAGCAATCATTTGATTAATCTGCGAACTCTGGTATCAATGGATTTTTTTAAATAAGAATTTTTGTTAATTCAAGAGTTTTAGCAGTGAAATAAATAAAATTATCTAATTGAAGTGAATTACATAGTATACCAAGTAACGTGTGCCATACATATTGTAAACGAGCGTACACAAATCAGATATTGAACAAAGGGTGGCGTAATTTGAATATCGGAATGCAAAAAGCATTAGGGAACTGTTTCTAATTAATGACACTACGAGTTGGTGTTTGATGAAGTGTGATGAATTTTAGGGAAGTTTCATGTGGTTTAAAGAATAAGAAAGGAAACGGAAATGGGAATGATATACAAATGTGTAGTGTATATGTATTCAAATGATGCTATAATTTCTAAACTTGCAAGAAGATATTTTAAAAATGAAGTGTTAAAAGTAATAATTTAAATATTGTATACAATTTTCCCTTAAACAAAATTTTAATCGAAAAGCAATAATTTTGTCGTAGTAGCTAACCAATATTGGTTACATTGTTTGTATTTCGGTCCAATACTGCGCCAGTATTGCATTCATTGGAAATACCTCTAATGAAATTCCAGTAACATTAGTTAAATTTTAGCTTTACATTGGAAATATTTGTAATTGAACAAAAGTATTTTAGAAATTTTGACTTTACATTGCAACTATTTACATCGAAACGCCGAAACTGCAGAAATATTCTCAAAGAAAATGTGAAACATTTCTTTCTAATATTGTAACAATATTAGCAAAATCTAAACTTCCCAAATATTCGAGCAATATTTCATGCTATATTGTCAATATTGGCCATAATACAGACAAATATAAACGATATTGCTCTGATATTGGAATACTATTAAGATTTTGAGATCTACGAGCTCTATCAGTTTCATTGGAAAATGTCTTAGAAAATATATATCCTTGTAAATTGTAGGTAGAGTTTCAAAAGTTTTTGTAAATAAAATTATTTTACTTGAAGTAAATAACATGGGAAACGCCAATAGTTATATACTCTTCTTAAGCACATTGATTTTAGTGCCGCAAAAATTGCGTAATTTGATGAAAATGTCGATTTTGTGATTTTTGGTAGTAAAACAATCCATACTTAAAAGTATATTTAAGCAACATTTCAGAAAAACGCGAGATACAGCTGTTTCCAGGAAGGTTTATGAACATTTAAAAATACTAAAGGCAATTTTCAAATGTATTGTATCTATTTTTTGACCGACTTGCAACGAAGGAAATTATACAACTTGTTTGTATATCTTTTTTGCTTTCTTCTAGCTATAATAGAAGAAAGTATTGTAATCGAAATTTTTATCGACTGCCGGGTTCGACTGACTGACACGTTTTAGGGGTCAGAGATCCCGAAAAACATGTTTATACAAAATGTCTGTCTGTCCGTCTGTGTGTCTTCTATCTGTTCGTCTGTCTGTCTTCATTGTATCATCGAAAAGTGTATGATGTTGTGCATAGAATTGAACCATTTTTTTTTAGGTTTGTGACTATGGCAAGTAGGTCCTTCTTGAATTTGAAGATATTCCGCTGGCAGGGAGTGCTGTAATAGCGATTTTTGTGCCGTTTTCAATATTGTACCATCGAAAAGTGTATGAAGTTATGCACAGAATTGAACCAAATTTCATTTATAGATTTTTGGATATGGTCAGCAGGTCCTATTTGAATTTGGATATATTCCACTGGAATGGGGCGCTGTAATAGCGATTTTTATGTCATTTTCATTGGCGCTGTGATTGCGAATTTTGACGTGTTAGCATGTATAAGATAGCAGAAAGTTTTAGGATTGGCACCTCCGAGTAGTTTAATTCCTATGTATGTCCATGCATAACTTTTTAACCGGATGGTCCGATTTTCATACTTTTTATTTTCTTCTACATACACAAGAAGAAAGTATTTGAATATCGAAAACTTCCGACTTCCGTTTTTTTGTTGGGTTTACACGTTTTGAGAAGTCCTGAACCAGATATGAATTTCTTTTTTTTTTTTTAATTGTCTGTTAGTCTGCGTGTTACACAATGTTTTCGGCCTCTATATGTCATGGACGGGATTTCATAAAACTTTATATTCTGTTAGCATAAACTAGTGCTGATAAGTTTTGAATGTATATTTCACAATTGCCGTGATAGCTACATCTCAAGAACTAAAACATAGAATTTGATAAACTGCATATTCTCTTAGATTTTGACATGGATAGATACTAATAAGGTTTTGGTGTAAATTTCTGTCCATGAAATTAAATAAAACATTGTCTGATTTTCTAAATCGTAATCTAGTCAGTAACAGACTGTAAAAAGAATTAATTAATTCATAAGAAGTTATTCATTTGTATTTATCCGTTGAAAATTTTGATCTAAATATGCTCCAAGCACCGCAATAAATAAATAAATAAAAATAAAGAAATATATATATATATATATATATATATATATATATATATAGAATATTCACGACTGTTTGCGGGGGGAAAACATTCCTCTTGAGAAAACGAAACATTAACACACACACACGCACACACATGTATATATATATATTGTCATTTTTAGGCTTAATGCTGACAATATTGGAAATAACATATCTTTACTATGAATTATACTTATGGTGCTCCTCTGACGAATCCGTAGGTTATTCATATATTTCGTATCTGATTTTCATCTTTTTGGGTTTAATTTTGTAGTATCATTTCATTTGAATTTTATACTGTTTCACACGTGTGATTTCATTTCAACTATATATACAGTTTTTGGGATAATCGATGTGAGTGAAATATATTGTATATTCTTAATGGTTTTTTATTTCCTATTTAAATATTTCCAAATTTTAATATTTCCAATTGTTGTCTGGTAATAATTCAGTGTACCTTGATGATTCTACTGATCTTAGCATTATGCCAGTAGAATTATGAAACACTGAATTATTATTTAAAACACATGTGGGTGCATCCAGGCTGATGAGTACATGTGCATGTGTTTTTTCATATCCAATTCATATTTAATTCTCATGTGGTCCAATTTTCCATTGTATATGGTTCATATTTAATTTATTAATCCATTTGTATTTACTTAATTGCAACTCCAATTTATAATTTTTTTTTCCCCTTTCTCTATATTTCTTTTTTCTTTTTTCAATATTCTTTTGGTATGAGTAAAATTTGGCCAATTACCATTGAAGCACAAGCTATGGTAATATTATGTTTGCACATGTTAATTATTAGCTATGTGGTATTCTGTATACACAATATCATTAATTATCTCTTTGGAGATTTAAGTAGAATGATAATAGAACTTGATATGTTTTTTGAAATTCATAGATATTATAATTATATATATATTTATATAAACCTTTGAATTAAAAATACAAAAAAATTGTTATATATAATATTGTAAAGATTATAGTTTTTGTACGGTTTATCAGTTACTGTGCGAAAGCTTAACAACCAGACAAATAGCTAAAAATGCCAATTCCGACTCAGACAAATAAGTTTAACAAAGCAAGCTCAAAACCTCTTATTTCTTATATGACATGATTTATCATATCTTATGTTAAAATGTTTGCTGAGAGATACGAATCTCCTTTTTTAGACTTTATTAATATCATTATTATTCTCACCTGTCTTTTTTTTTTAACCTGCTTTTGTTTGTATAAATATTTCATAATTACCGACACTACATTACTGGCAACTATTCAAGAAAACGAGAACACCTGAGAACATCTTACCCTTCAAAGAAATGAGACGTGCTTTAACACTAATAAGTAAAACACTCGAACACATTAAAAATAAATTTCCGACATTCCGCAATCCGGACCCCTAACAGAGAGCTTTCCGGATTTGTTCGAAGAGCTTTTGATCCTGGAAATGATGGCAGAATAACTCTTCAAATATGAAAGCAAAGTACACACACATACATCGAGAATTGTGAGTGGGATCAGGATAAACAGACGTTTTCTATAGAGGGGAGGGAAGAGGAACATAAGTGTGTTGATACAGACATTCTCCTTAGGGGCTGGATGTCTACGGGGTCAGTTCCTAGTCAATCAATAATCGGGAGAAGCATGGAGTTGAGTGATCCTTCAGTAATTATTATTTGAGCACAAAAGACAGAATATTATCTACTATTTTTTTTATGTTGGGGATTAATTTTCACTGTTTATGTCTTTAGTATTCGTTGTAAAACGGTAAAGTTCTAAAAAGATTTATTTTTGTTTTCTTTTCATCATCTTTTTCTCTTTAAATGGGAATCGCGAGTTCATTAAATTAAAAAAAAAAAAAAAAAGTATTTTCAAATAAAAGTATTTTTTAAAAAATGTTCATTTAAAGATTCAACTACATGCTATACAAAAGAGGACAAGACTTGTTTGAAAGGCAGTTAAGAAATTTCAGGGTCATTATCCTCTTCTTTGTCTTTTTCTTTCTTTCTTTCCATTTTTTTTTTTAACGCAGTAATAAAGTTTTAAACAAATACCTTTTTTTCCAAAAAAGGAAGTGCAACATTTTCCAAATTAGTGAATAAGGGGCAAATAGAAGTACCATCATTTTAGACAAAGCAAGGGCGGTAACTTTTCAATTAGTGAACAAAAAAATTTTAAAAGTAATATCATCGTTCTAGCCTGAATAACTCTAAATTTCAAGCAGCGAGTGATATACATTAGATCAAAAGAGGAGAAAAAGGATGAAAAATACCTTACAATAACATTTATTTCAATATTTCAAAAATATTAACTCCTGAATATGATTATAAGTATAAACGTTCAATAAATAAAAAAAAACACTTAAAAGTTTGAATTAAACAAAATCGTGCATAATTTGCTCCTAATAAATTCTAATGTCAAACACCGAACGTGCACATGAAATTTAAAAAGAACCTTTGAAGTAAAAAATGTCTTCTAATAACACTGCAATACTAGAATCATTAGCTACTGAGTACGGCTTGAGTGCAAAATATTAGACAATGTTAAACAGGTTAATGTAAAATTTCAACGTATATTAATTTTCTTATCTTTCAAATTATGTTGCAACTCAATGTTAAATAGTGTTAAAACAGTATGTGGGAGCCCAACTTTGCATTATTTGATTTCCAGCATTGTTCTTAGTTAACATTATTATTTCAACTTAACACAATATTTCACAATATTTATCCTTTTAAATTTTTTACACGTTTATATAATTCAAAATTATTTTACAGGAAATCATTTAAAAATTCATTAACCTAATCAAACAAGTTGGAAATTGTACTAGTTTCAGGGAAATGAATTATATCATGTGTTAGTATGATATGATTAATTTCCCTAATAAAATAAGTACATTTTAAGTTGGCAACATTTTATCTTTTGTTGACATTTACTGAAAATTCCAATGGGAAGCGTAAGCCTAGCTTTGAAATTTTCAGAACTTAAAATCCATATTTAGACTCTTTTTTTCATTTAATATCTATTTCTCTGGAGACATCTATCCAAAAAACTGTCGGTAGATTATATGATTGCTATAATTAAACAATTTTAGTACACAAATTCGGTTTTTAAATTCAGCAATACGGAAATAATAGGACTCCATCTTAAATATGACCATGACAACATAAAATCATTACTTATCATGGGATATCATTGAAATAATTACGCATGATAGGATTTTATAGAATGAAGAATGTGACTATAACATGGCCATAGAGGTTATAAAATGTCATACGTGTCATATATGACTATAACGTCATACATGTCCGATAACTTGGCGATACATCTCGGTTGCTAGACGATTAATCCTCGGAAGCTGCTATAAAAAGGAAGTACTGATTTTTAAAAAATTCAAATTACTTAATAAATCTTTTTATTAATACCTTTATAAGTTTTGATTCGATTTTCATAAAATTTGAAATGGCTCGACAAAATTCCACAATAATTATATATATTAATTTTCAAACCATTCGGTTGGGTAGTTTTATCACTGTTATATGCGGACAGACGGACAGACAGGCGGAGAGAGAGACGGACGGACCAGACGACGACTATAGGTGCTACGTATTTATATAATTACGAACGCATCTAAAAAATATTTCCAATGAAACGCCGTCTTTTCTGTCAAACGAATAAAAAAGCATTATTTGACTTTAAAAATAATAAAAATATTTTAACGAAATGTATAACAGACTTTTTTTTTTACGAAATGTGGTCATTTTATGAGAAATAGGAGAAGTATCAATATTCACATCTAAAAATAACTTACCTAAACTCTCCATATTTTCGAATGTAATTCACAGTAGTATATACGGTGTCACTTACCGAAATACTGTGTATTTCATAATGTCATTGCCTTTCGCACACGTCAAGATGTTGAAATTTCCTTTAAAATTTATTTATTTTTGTTAAAATTATGTAAAGTTAAATAACGTTATAGTTATATTGAATTAAATATTTTCTTATAAAATAATTTTGAGTTCGGATTGAACTGATATACCCTATAACTTTCACTGAATAAATAGATTCTGCCTCTAGTTTCATATACAAAAATTGTTTGTTGCAATATATACTTCCACTCATTAAAGTTAGTCCACAGTGGCATCTGCAGGATGGGTGTCCAGATACGCTAAATACATCTAATTTCGTAAAATTATTTTCGCCTTGCTTAATCGTTTAAAACTGTACATCTATATAAGTCGAATATTTGAGAATATTTCTTTAAAACAGAGGTATCCAGAGCCTGTGGACCCCCAGCTCTTACCACGCCATTGTTTGTCCAACTTTTTTTTAAACGTCCTTTATTTTTATTTTTGAAATGAATAAGTATGAAATAACATTAAAAAATTTTGTTGGAGACAACTTTGGATTAATTTACGGGACAAAAAATGTATGACAATATTTTACCTAAGATAAATTCCTTATTATACCCTCACATCAAATTGAAATAATTTTATGAGAAAGTATTTAGTTAATTAGCTTAATGAAAATAGCATTTAATTTTGCTTAAAACGCAGATTTTTATTGCAGAAGAAAAATAAAACTGCACTAAAGTATCATTTTGGATGCGATGAGATAAACTAATGGCTATGGATTCAGGGGAGAAAAGTTTAGTCGTCACTTGCATCCAATACATAACGATTTGGAAACATGAGCATTCAACCGAGAAAGAAATTGTAAAAAGAAAATTCAGGTAAAACTTATTACAAAAATGTTGCACACTTATACGAGGGGCAGTCGGAAAATAAGTTTCCCCTGGCGACTGTGGACAGAGGTGTGTATGAAACACAAAAAATGTAATGAGACATTAAAGATAAAACATAACTTTATTTTTCCACATAAGTACCAAGTACATTGAGACATTTGTCATACCGCTTTATAAGCTTCAAAAAGTCCTCCAGGAAAATATCAGGGCTGTACATACGTACGAAGCGTTGAACGGCTATGGGCAAAATACGACACAGCAGGTGAACGCTAACGTGCAAGACACCGATACACCATTGGGTAGAGGTTGACCGCGATCAAGCAGATGGCGCTGTTGCAGTGCCTGCGTAGATGGTGCTGTTGCACAGATGGCGCTGTTGCACAGACAACAGGCAACAGCGCCATCTGCTTGATCGCGGTCGACCTCTACCCATTAGTGTAGGAGTCTTGCACATTCGCGCTCACTTGCTGTGTCGTATTTCGCCCACAGTCATTCAACGTTTCGTCCGTATCCAAAGTCCTGATTTTTTCCTGGAAGGCTTTTTGAAGCTTATAAAGCGGTATGACAAATGTCTCAATGTACTTGGTACTTATGTGGAAAAATAAAGTTATGTTTTATCTTTAATGTCTCATTACATTTTTTGTCTTTCATACACAACTCTGTCCACAGTCACCAGGGGAAACTTATTTTCCGACTGCCCCTCGTATCTTTAATATTTCAAACAACGAATCGTACGTATCAAATTTAAAAAGTACCCTTGAATAAATAAATATTTTTTCAATACTTGAATAGTTCGATTTAATTAGAAGATAACATACACCGTTAAATCCATTATTATAATTTTTTAGGTATTTATTAGTTCATGTTTTAATTTGTGATGAAAATATGTATGAAATAGTATTAAAAAAAAGTATAGGTTTCCACTTTGGATTATTTTACGTAAATATTCCCTAATTTTATTTTTATTTTTATTTTTATTTTATTTATTTATTGTAGTTTGATTCTTAATTTCAGGTTATTTCTGGTTCATACGGTAATTAAGTCACGCAAATTTCATGTTTTTTTTTTTTTTTTTTTTTACTCTTCCCTCTATGTCAAAGTTTGTTACACTCAAGTGATACCCTCTCCTTTGTTGTGACGTGAGATTTTTTTCTAATTGTTCACTTCCAGCTAATTTGATGGGGGGAAAAAGTTACATACGATTTATTAGCTTCTGATATATAAACTATAAAATGGTTGAGATGTTCTGTTTTAATTTTAATATGTTGCAATTCAACGGAAAACAAACTAGTACGTTGTGGCAATCACAAAAGGCTCTTCTATATAAATAAAATCGTCTGCAACTAAAATTAAATGACAATCTATTCGTTCTTGAGATGTAGCTACAGCGGAAATCAGGAAAAACAGAGCATAGCAGCGACACCTGTTGAGCGGTATACACCCAAACATAACAAATATCTATTTATGCCCAGGTCTTATAGAATATGAAGATTAGTGACATTTCCGTGTTCTTGAGGTATAGAAATTGTGGCTATCGTGAAAAATACAGCATAGCAGCGCCACCTGTCTGGCGATTCGCACCAAAACCTAATCAGTGTCTATTTATGTTAAAGTCTAATAGAAGATGAAGTTTGATGAAATTTCTTTCATTAGTTCTTAAGATATAGTGATCTCGAATATCGTGAAAAATGCAGCATAGAAGCGCCACCTATCTGTCAATTTACACCAAAACCTAATCAGCTTCTGTTTCTGTTTAGGTCTAACAGAATCTAAAGTTTGATGAAATTCCGTGCATTAGTTCTTTGGGTATAGCTATCGTGGAAATCATGAAAAATGCAGTATGGCAGCGCCACCTGTTTGGCTATTTACACCAAAGCTTAATCAGTACCAATTTATGTCAACGTCTAACTGAATCTGAAGTTTGATTACATTACGTTCATTAGTTCATGAGATACCTTCGGCAAAACCAACAAAATTTGTGTCACGAACATACAGACAGACACACAGACAGACGAATTTACGGACTGCCATTTTCTAAAAACTGCCAAATCGCGTTCAGGACCTTGGAAAACTGTCGAAAACAGGAAGTCGAAATTTTTCATAAATCCAATACTTTCTTCTCTTGTAAAGATAAAATAAATTAAAAACATATCTACTATTACCTAAATAAAACTACATAAAAAAAAACTCTATTATGCTGTTTTCAAATAAACCTACCTAATTGTTTTCATATTTTAGATGTGAGTCAAAAAGGAAGTAACGCACCCCCGCCTCCATTTCTAACGTAATTAATGGATGATCAATATTTGTAAGTTGTTTTCCAATTGCAATTTGCCGTTGTCATTCAATTTGGCCTAGTTGATTTCTGGTTATTTACAAAATTTTATATATATATATAGAGAGAGAGTGGTGGCCAAAAGTGAGGACATTTTTTGAAAGTTTCATGTTTTTCAACTTTGTGTGCTTGTAGAATATATTAATTTTACAAGTTTTATTAAATACAAACGTTTATATATCAAATTGAAGGTAATTTAATGTAGAATTTAATAACAAAAACAGTATTACAATATCTGTATTATAAAAAAAAGTTATGCAACTAATAGTAAGATCTATCTTAGATTTGCATTTTTTGAAAGTGATACTTACACAATCAATACTTAGTAGGATAACCCTTATATTTTAAGACAGCTTCACAGCGTCTTTTCATCGAGTGAACGAGTGTTTGGAGTTCATCTTTCGTAATCACATGGTGCCAAGAATCAATTATAGCTTCAATAAGTTGTCTTTTATTGGATGGACGTTTTTTTCGTACAAGAATTTTCAAACGTCGCCCCAAATTTTCAATTGGATTGAGATCAGGGCTGTTTCCTGGCCATGGTAATATATCTATGCCTTTATTTTGAAACCATGCTTTACATAGTTTTGCTGTGTGGCATGGAGCTGAATCCTGCTGAAAAATAAATGGTGCATGTTGGGGAAGAGATCCCTGATGGAAGGTATCAATTTTGGTTCCAGGACAGTTTCGATGTATTTTTTGGCATTCAGGATGCCATCAATAACTTGAATTCAGCCCACACCATCTGCAGACATACATTCCCAAATCATGACATTTGTTGGGTTTTTTTTGTAGTCGCTTCAATGCAATCAGGATAAAGTGCTTCTCCTACTCTACGTCTCACGTATTTTCTACCATCACTACCAAAGAGCGATATTTTACTCTCATCGCTCCAGATTACTTGCTTCCATTGATTTTCTGATCATTTAATGTGTTCTTTCGCCCACTTACCTCGTTTTTCGCGTTGCTTTTGATTTAAATATGGTTTTTTTCCTTGGAATTCTAGCTTGTAGTCCAAATCCTGATAACCTTCTTCTTATTGTGCTTGAACTTACTGCAATACCCGCTGCATTCATTTCACATCTAATTGCATCTGATGAATTTTTTCTATCTTGAAGGCATAGCCGCTTAATTTTTCTATCGGCAGTAGCACTTGTGCATTTTTCTCGGCCTGATTTGGCCTTATTTTCCACCTATTTCGTTTTTTCATAACGTAAGCAGAACTTTCCTACACCAGAACAAGTCACTGAACCACCAACTTGTCTTGCAATTTCAGCATAAGAGAGGCCATTTTCTCTCAATATGACAATTCGGCTTCTTTTTGTAGATGTCCAATTAGTTCTTCTTGTTGATGACATTGTTTAAAATTAGTTTAATTTAAAAAAAAAGACTTTAAATCTTCAAAAACAGCAATACTCTATTTAATTGTACTAGTATGCATCATTCCGCAAAATATTTCCACAACAATAACTCTTTTACCATCCAAATAACCTGAAGTATAGTTACAGACATTTGATCCGACCTCAGAACAGTGTTTGTGATTGGCTAGTACGCTTTTATTACAAAACACGTCTTTATTCAAAACGATTTGTGTTTGTTTGTTCTACTAAAATAAGCATAACTTTTTTTGTAATACAGATATTGTAATACTGTTTTTATTATTAAATTCTACATTAAATTACCTTCAATTTGATATATAAACGTTTGTATTTTAGTGAAAATTAACATATTCTACAAGCACACAAATTTGAAAAACATGAAACTTTCAAAAAATGGCCAAACTTTTGGCCACCACTGTATATACATAATACCTTCGAATCAAAAGTTATAATTCATGTTCGTATAACAATAATAAACGAATCACTAAAAAAGAAGATGGCATGTAAAAATATTATACATTAATTTTTATAGTAAAAAAAATATTTATATCAAACCTATTAGCAAATATAACCCACCAGGACATCTCAATACATTAAAAATTAAAACATTTTAAGTATATGAATGATACCATACAAAATTGATGTGAAAGGGACAAAATGTGATAGAAAAGTAGAATGTTGGAATAGAATATTTTATATATATATATATATATATATATATATATATATAAATGAAATCACATGTGGAAAAATCAAAATATATATATATAACTTATAGAATTTTACCTTTGAGAATTTTTTTTGTCGTTACATTACTTGAGATTATTTTATGAGATGGGATTTAGTTAATTACCCTAATAAAAATAGCATTTATTTCCAATGAAACACTGAATTTTATTTCAGAAGGATTAAAATGCATCACTAAAATATTATTTTAGTCGCGATAAGACAAACTAAGGATACGGGTTCAGGTGGAAAAATTTTAGTCGTTACTGGCGTTCAATACATTACGGTTTGGAAACATGAACATTCACGGAGAAAGAATTGGAAACCAGAAAATTCAATCAAAACTTATTCCCCTGGAGGGAAAGAGTTGCACATATGCCAAAGGAAAAGAAAAGGAAAAGTATTTTCCTGATGATAGTTGAATTGTTTGAATCACATACATTCGGAAGTTTTCTAATGAAGGAAGAAGTGTTTCTCCTTGTATAAATTTTTCTTGCTTTAACCATAAAATTGGGATTATATTACTGCTGTTATTTCATATATGATATTTCTGAAGTTGATTTTTAGAAGCATTAAAGCATGCAATCGTTATTCACTGAAAATATATTTATTATTACTTTTAAAAAACATATACGTTTTAGAAATTCAGGTGAAATTACATAATTACTTTATAAAATAAATTATTTTAGTTGAGTTATTTGACAATGTTATCTTAAAAATCAATTAAAAAATGTCAATCATTTATAACCATACCCACAAGCAGCTTTCGACCCTTTACTCTAAAATATCTTTTTTATATTTTTTATACATTTTTTTCACCACTGCATACAATTTAATCAAAGCATATCTCACAGGAATATGAAAAATACATAATTTATTTTTTATTCTAATTTTTGGAAGCATTAAAAACATTTATGAAAATATAAACGGAAAAGTATACTCACTTAAAATTTCTTTATAAATATTTTTCATATACAATACATAATACAAAAGTTGGAAGGTAGCAGACTAGTACTTGTTTCTTCAACTGTCTAGCAAAATACCATATAAAATTTAATAAAGAGCTTATGTAATACTGCGTTGTATATATATATATATTTATTGAAATTAAAGATTTATATTACTTATTATACTAATGAATTAATTTGTCTCGTCTAACAATTCTGACTGATTATTAATTATGTTTTACGTGTGGTTGCAGTAAAATTATTTATGAAATTCCTTAAATGTTATTGTAGTTCGTCTTAAAATTTAATGGAACAATTTAAAACAGTTGGCATTGGAACTACGATTGATAAAAGCGACTTATAAGACAAATATGCCAAATTTGTTACACACAAATATAAATCTTACACGTGCGAAATATAACATTTACGTTTGGAATTGTAAAACAGTAAAGGTTATTTGAAATAAATCTATTTTGAACTATAACTTTCTCAAAGTATAAAGCCTTACTTTTTACATGGTATATCATGTTCTTTGTTCTCAACTAATGAATTAATTTATATCGTTTAACAATTCTGATTGAATATTAATTATGTTTTACGTGTGGTTGCAGTAATATTATTTATGAAATGCTTTAATGGGTATTATAGTTCGTCTTAAAATTGAATGAAATAATTTAAAACAGTTGGAAAGTGAACTACGATTGATAAACCCGACATATAAGACAAATATGCCAAAATTGTTGCACACAAATATAAATCGTATACGGGTGAAATATAACATTTACGTTTGGAATTGTAAATCAGTAAAGGTTATTAGAAATAAATTTATTTTGAACTGGAACTTTCTCAAAGTATAAAGCCTTACGTTTCACATGGTATATCATGTTCTTTGTTCTCAACTAATGAATTAATTTGTCTCGTGTAACAATTCTGACTGAATATTAATTATGTTTTACGTGTGGTTGCAGTAATATTATTTATGAAATTCCTTAAAGGTTATTGCAATTCGTCTTTAAATTGAATGGAATAAATTAAAACAGTTAATAAGGAATTTTTTTGAATTTTAATTTAACTTTTGTTATAAAGAAAATCTGAATTCATAGAATTTAAAATAAATTACTGAATATTTTAGATTTCATTTATCTAAACCGTATGAAATCAAAGTTCGTTCTTATTTAAGTAAAATTTATCTTGATGGCAAGTTTGAAATTTTGAGATTAAAGGATTCTGATTCTAACGCAATTTCGTTTAAAATGCAAAGCTTTTGAAATGTCTTTCAGCTGTCGAAAAAGTTCTAAACGTATACAAATAAACATAAAGCATTTCAGTATGTTTCACTGCATGTAAAATATATTTTATATTCAGCTTCACTGTCGTAATTTAAATATCTTTAATGATTAATTTTATCTACAGCAGAAAACTATTTAAATAATTTAAAAGAGCTTTATATACAAGGAAATATTGTAAGGTTTTATTAGGTACCTAATGTAATTTAATATTAATTTCATAAAAACTTAATAAACTATTGGATATCTGAGCTTTTATTATGTCTTCTTTGACATAAAATATTTGTATTTTCTGACTGGCAAATGTTTTGAATTTTAGGACGAAAATCAAAATATACAAGGTGCGCCAAAAATCCTATATTATTAATTTCAATAAAAATATAACATATTTGTGTATATTTCAATAAAAATATAACAGTGCTATTTGGATGGAAGTATTTCACATGATCGAAAGTTTCATTTAAGGCTGTTCTTAAATGCAAAGGAGCTGCTTTTTGACACAATTTTAAATTCATTTTTATTCGGAAACTCGCGAAATTGCCAAGTGTTCTTATTCAGAAACTATGTAATCAAAATGTGTTTTCCATTTTTCGATAAAGGCAGAATATCTTTCAAAAAATACTGTGAAATTCGGCATTTTGAACCGAATTCCCGAGGCAGCAGAGCGAGGAAGGAGAAAATATTGTCGTCACGTGACACGTCTTATAACTCGATAAGTGATCTATTTATCAAAAAATGGAAAACTCATCGCGATTCCAAATTGCTTCATACCTGTCTATTTTATGCTTTTGCGTTTAAAAATGAGTAAGAAAATGTGTCAGAAAGTTTCGCGTTGTTCAGCCGGTTATTTGAGAACCACTTTAAGAGCATTAAAAAAATTAGTTCTAAAATTTTCCCATAGATGATGCTGTGCCTTCAAGACAGCATAAAACACCAAACATTCAGGATAGGCAGTTGCAGACCATATTTCGTACACACTGTTAAAAAAATTGCAGTAAAATTACGGGCAGAGGCCGTCAGCAGAGATTCCAGTCATACCCCGTAAAAAAAAAAAATCCATGCCCATCATTTTGTGCAGCTCGTAATTTTACGGGGCAAAGTAATACAGCATTATAATGCACAGGATATAATGCACTTTAAAACACAATAACACTTTATTTACTGTTCCGTAGCACGTAGCACGTTAGATAATCATCACATAATCGCTGTCTTGGCGGGTTAAAATTTTCGAAACACGAGTAAAATGAAGGGTTACACCCTAGCGGAGGACAATGTATGGGGTCGTACCGTATTTTTGCTAACATATGGGCTAGAACTGTAAGAATATGTGGATTGCTCTTAATTTTCTAAGTATCGAAGGGATAAGGCCGCTTATTTAGTGGATCAGACCGTTTTTCATCAAATAAGGCTGTTGCCGTGAAAATTGAAGGGCAAACGCTCATAAATTTACAGTTTTTTCTGAGAATGTAATCATTAAAAAAAAAAAATATATATATATATATATATATATTAACTCTGCCACAAAACATCATATAAAGATGTGACTGGTATGAATCAATCAGTAATAACTTCTACCAATTAATACTATACTTAAATTTTTCTTAGGGGCATCTACATATAGAAATTGTACCAAGCTCGAAAATTTGCAGTACTAACATCAAATTTTGACATCATATTTGGATTCTCCGATAAATTATACTTTAAGATACCAAATGGCAATTCATTGCGTCAAGTAGTTTAGTAATTATGTAGATTTAAAGTGTTGAACTCTTAATGTTAATTCATTTTTAATAATATTTGCAAAACATATTGCATGGCGTATTTTTTTTTCAACATAACATAAAAACTACTTACGGGAATGAACTGTCATTTTGTATTAGCATATGTGAAGATTCTATAGAAACCGATTTCTGTTTAAAATAGTAAAGGTTACAAATAATTCTTTTTTTAAAAGTATTTAAAAAACATATATAAGTTCAAAATTATTTTTCGGAAAATAATTTTAGTTTTTTCTAAAAACAGGAATCGATTTAGAGAAGCTCTAAATATCCAAATTCAAAACTATAGCTTATACCGCCAAGTAGATTTAGAGCTATATTTAAAAACTACAAAAGCATTGTAATCTGTTTGCAACGATTAAAAATGAATTTAACATTATTTTTTTTTAAACTTTAAGCTTAAATAATTCGTAAACTACTTGACGGAATGACTTGCAAATTTATATTCTGAGGTAAAATTTACCATTGAATCCAAATATGATATCAAAATTACGTGTTATTATTGAAATATTTAAACTTTGTTACAATTTCTGTATTAAGACGACTCCGTAAGCAAAATGTAAGTATAGCATTAATTAGTAGCTATGCAGAGATAAAGAAGTTCTATTTATTTTCTTCTTACGACTGTACAATTTAATACCGTATTTTAACGGAATGGGATGATTTATATGAATTGAGGAGAGTATCACTTCGTTGTGCTTCCAGCTACAAGGAGCGCTGAAATATTACTATAATAGATGTACAAAATAAATTGTCTGCGCCTGGATTAGTTTTTCATGATTTTATGTAGCTTCAAGTGGAAAGAGCCATCTATAGATAATTTTAAACGAAATTTTTACTTTTATAAAACTTTTGATCATGAGAAAAAATTTCGTGCAAACCGTACTCTCGTACGTCAATCACTTGATTTTCTTTGGTTTTTCAAAATGCATTTTCATTTACAAACAGAAGTAAATCTTATATAAAACTATAATAATATATATGTCGTAGGCTAATTCCGAAATACCGCTCTTTGCAAAGAGCCCAGGTTGTTTGAAAAGAACCGGTCTAACTGAAGAATCGTCTTCCTTTCTCTAATCAGCCTGATGTTTTTCAGGCTTTTTGCAAAGAGCCGAGAGAGCGTTAGGCTAGTTGAAAAATTATTACTTGCTATACAGTCAACCGGATTTCGACCAGCTGTTTGTCCAAATATCGTGTTGTACCCGAACCGAATCTGAAAATTCATTTTGAAATCAACCCACAACCAGATCCGAACTTGACTAAGAAAATCCATCGAACCGTAACCCGATCTGAACAGGACAAAATATTTTCCCTCAACACGCAACTCAACCCAAAACAAAAAATTCAATTTGAAGTCAACCCGAATACAAAAATAGTTCCATCGAACCGAAAACCGATCCCAACAGGACAAAATAATTTCCGTCAACACGCAACCCAAATCGAAACTGAAAATTAAATTTGAAGTCAACCCGAACCCAAAAATAGTTCTATCAAACCGAAAACCGATCCGAACAAGACAAAATAATTTCTGTCGACACGCAATCAAACTGAACCTAAAAATTCAATTCGAAGTCAACCCGAACCCCAAAAAGTTCAATCGAACCGAAAATCGATGCGAAAAGGGCAAAATAATTTCCGTCAACATGCAACCCAACCCGAACCTGGAATTTCCATTTTAAGTCAACTCAAAATCCCAAAAAGTTCCATCGAACCACAAACAGATCCGAACACGACAAAATAATTTCCGTGAATACGCAACCCAACCCGAACTTGAAAATACAATTTGAAGTCACCCCGAATCCAAAAAAATTTCCATCGAGCCGAAAACCGATTCGAACAGGATAAAATATTTTCTGCCAACACGCAACCCAACCCACAGCTGAAAATTCCATTTGAAGTCACCCCGAACCCTAAAAAAGTTCCATCGAATGGCAAACCGAAACGAACAGGACAAAATAATCTCTGTCAACATGCAACCCCACTCGAACCTGAAATTTCCATTTTAAGTCAACTCGAACCCTAAAAAAATTCCATCGAATCACAAACAGATCCGAACACGACAAAGTAATTTCCGTCGACACGCATCCCGACGAGAACTCGACAAAAAAATTCTTTCAAACCACAATCCTACCAGAACCTAACACACCTACATCCGAACCCGAAGTAAAATTAAACTAATTGTTTGTTTAAATATTATTAAAGAAAACTTAAAAAAATTACTAAATTAGTAGCATTAGATTAATGCTTCAGTTTATCCCCTTATTCATTCCTTCAAAAATGGAAAAAATATTTTTTAATAATTAAAAAGTATCTGCAAATATATAAGAATAATTTTAAAATGTTAATTATAGCAAACGCTTTAAAATCTTAATACAATATACTTAATTCATCTGAAACATAGTTCTGCTTAATTTCATTAATTTCTTTGTGAAAATCCCAACGTCCCGATTCGTAGAAACATAAATATGTGTTGGATTAGGTGTCGACGGAAATTATTTTGTCCTGTTCGGATCGGGTTACGGTTCGATGGAAATTTTTTGGGGTTCGGGTTGACTTCTTCAAATGGAATTTTCAGATTTGGATTGTGTTTTTTGTCGACGAAAATTATTTTGTCTTGTTCGGATCGGTTTTCAGTTCGATGGCACTTTTTTGGGAGTTCGGGTTGACTTCAAATTGAATTTTCAGTTTCGGGTTGGGTTGCGTGTTGACAGAAACTCTTTTGTCCTGTTCGGATCGGTTTTTGTTTCGATGGAACTTTTTTGGGGTCCGGGTTGACTTCAATTTTAATTTTAATTTTCGGGTTAGGTTGCGTGTTGACGGAAATTATTTTGTGTTTTTCGGATCGGGTTACGGTTCGATGGATTTTTTTGTCTGGTTCGGGTCGAGTTGCGGGTTTATATCAAAATGAATTTTCAGGTTCGGGTAGAGTACAACACGCTATTTGGACAAACAGCTGGTCAAAATCTGGTTGACTGCGAAACAAGTGTTTTTTTTTAAATTAGCCTAGGCTCTTTGCAATAAGCCTCAAAAACATCAGGCTGATTGGAGAAAGGAAGATGATCCTCCAAAGAATTCTCCCTCTTTGCAAACAGCCTGGGCTCTTTGCAAAGAACCGGATTTCACAATCAGCCTACGACATATATATATATATATATAAATATATATATATATACTCGTATATATACATATATATATGTATATATATATATAATATATATATATATATAATTTTAATATAAATACAAACATAAATAAGCATGATAGTTCATCAGGTTTGTTTTTATAGCTGTTTATATCATTTGGCAACAAAAATCACTTTCTGAAGCCGAACTACACAAGGTTTAAAAAAACAAAAGCCGTGGCCCCGATACTGAAACTGTATCACATTAAAAGTGCCCAAACGGTAATGAATAGATAGGTACATTTCATTCAGTAAATACAGAAGTGAAATTTAGCTTCTCTTTTGTATGTTGTTATGAAACAGACACAATTACCAGAAATAAATCATTTTTATCTTATTTCATGTTATTTACATTAGATTTTATTATGTCTGCTATGAGTATTTAAAAATCAAAGTTCTTCCTTATTTAAATAAAATTCATCCTGCTGGGAAGTTTGAAATCTCGAGACAAAAGGGGCAAATGTGTTTCTGGCACAACTCCTTCTAAAATCTGAAGCCTTTGAAATACCTTTCAGCTGTCGAAAAATTCAAAGGGTACACAAATAAACATACAGTCATGCTGAATAAGTAGTCTTTACAGGAGAATTCAATCTCAGCTTCTCGATTCTGGTGGGGGAATAACACTGCGAGGAACTATCCCGTGAAAAGAAAAAGAATTGAATGTCTGTGGAAGAGATATTTTAAAGGAAGAAGGGGTCTTAAGCCGTTTATTATTCTGAATGTAATGGAATTCATTTGAAACTGAGTCTTTGATTTCCTATTCCAGACCGGTTGAAAAGATATTTTAAAGGAAAAGAGTAAATCACCATAGGTTGAAAGTTTATTACTTAAAGTTTTCACGTTATTCAAATTTGGGATCATTTTTGAGTTGGTAGCGCAATCTCTTCTTCTTCTTCTTTTAATATATTTTTTTAGAGTTTAAGAAGGTGATTTGATGGCTTTAATTACACTTGCATGCATGTTCAAAAATTTCAAAGATATGTACAACAAATCATACCATGATTGCTAGTAAAGAATTGTATCTGAGATCAAAGTTGACTTAAAATTTTAAAATGTGTTGATTAGAATGAGATAAAATATTAATCCAAACCAGCATTTTGAATGCTACACATTCATTTTATAATTAACGGTTAACCATTCCACATGCATTGCAAATGTATTCTACAACATTACAGAAAAAACCCGAATTTTGAATTAAGATAATACAATACGAGATATACTATGAACTTTTCTTTCAGTTTAAAGTTTACAATTACTTTAAAAAAGCAATTTGCGTTAAAAAAAAAAAAACTCTTTATTTTGAGAATTAATAGTAAATCGTATTTTTAAACACTTTCCAACATAGTTGAAAAGTGTTTATGAGTTCGGTTTATCTGTCCGTGCTCTAACTCTCGTAAATATACTCGAATGGCTATCTAATTGATATATGTTATTGAGATTTACCGTGGAATGCTCGGTATTGAAAGTAGGTCTAGCATTTATAGTTCATTAACGAGGGTACTCAAAATCAATCCGCTGCATTATGGAATAAATTGTTATTAAATCGTTTGTATTTTAATTATTTTACCCTATTTCAAAAACATTGAAATTGATATACATTACTGAAGTGCACTACTACTGTACTTTTAATTAGTTAGTTGTTTTTTAGGAAGATTTCGTAAGAAATACTACCTATTACATTCTCCCCTAAGTTGGAATTTCTGAAAAATTTTTGCAGATCTACGCCGATCATGACTTCCAGAACCCAAAACCACCCCCAGTTCAAAACTTTATCAATCCAGCTATCTATCTGTGTCACTGTTTTATGGACACGATAATTTCAATAATTCTGCACAAATCTCTTCCAAACTGATACATAAAATCAAGGGGCTTAAAATCTTGGTCAAGTTTGTTAATGGGCAAAATCGAACCAAGGGGGGGGGGATGGGGGAGCTTTTTGTGAAAACAGAAAAAAAACTCATAACTTCCTAATTATGATATGTATCGAATCCGTTTAAAGTTACTATTACTTCTAGGAAAAGGGCCGAAAATTTATGCAAGACAGATTTTTGATATCATTAAAAATGGCCCCAAGGGAGGGGGGAAAGAGGGGTTTAAAAAGAACGAATTCATAACTTCGTCAATTCACAAAATATGAAATCCGCTTAAATTTATTATAAATCCTCTTTATATTATCTACAAGTTTTTTGCAGAATCATCCTTTATAGCAAAAAATAAAATAAAAAAAATAAATAAAAATAAGCAAATAATAATAAAAAAAAAATCCCTGCCGGCTCATTCTACAGACACATTTAGATTTCGAAGTGGGTGGTTCCAACTGCCGCATCATGGCAAAAAGTTCGTTTCTTGTGTAATTCCCAACAAATTGGCGTCCCATGGTCTGCGTCTTCGAAATCTACCTGTGCCTGTAGGCCTAGCCAGAAGGGATTTTTTTTTTTTTAATACAAGATGCTTACTATAGCATGTGGTGGGGATAACATTTATAGGTCATTTACAGGAACACACAAAAGAATTCAGTTACACAGTACTGTCTATGAACAATAATTGCTGGAAGTCCGTTTTCAATTCTGACATGCGTTTTTAAAATGAAGTATTTTTTTGCATATTACATGGTGTGTATAAATTCTACAGATCATACACAAGGCTGTAAAAAAAAACAAAAAAAAAACGAGTACACTGCAAAAAAAAAAGTGTTGATTTTACAGTATAATACTAGTACCCCAGCACAGTAATACGCTTCCGTGCATGCGTTGCAGCGTATTACTGCTTATTTTACTGTTTATTACTGTTAATTTTACTGTATAATACTGGCACCTGGGATGCTAGTATTATACTTTAAAATCAACACTTTTTTTTCAGTGTACATTTCCGCTTTCTGGCAGAAATTGCTAAAGGGGAACTTTCAACTATTTTATGCATTTGCTAACTGAACTTAATTTTTGCACACTATATAGTATATATACAAATCTATGAAGCATACACATGACTCCACAAAAGAATTCGGATACGTTTCCGACTGTAGGTGGTTGTTGCTGAAATTGTGTTTTCAAATAAGTTATGCATTTTCCAAATTGTTTACTTAGACACCATCTTTCACCTTAGTAAACGGTGAAGTTTTGTTACAGAATTCTGAATGTGTTGGAAAGTGTTTCATAATCTATGCTTGACTCATGATTTTACATTTTTGTTTTTTATATATAGCAGTTTGAATTTTCTTTCAATCCAGCTTAGTACAGGCATTTGAATCCTCATAGTAATAAGTAGATTAATTTGCATTGGGGTTAGCTTTCGTTAAACGACATTTTGCTTTCATCTAAAGATCATCTATAACACAAATAACAAAATAAAACATATTAAATCTGACAAAGAAACATATAACAAAATGCATTTTGGTTACTAAACAAAAGAAGAACAAGGTATTTTTGTGTATTTACTGCTCCAAAAAGCTAATAATTTGAAAATAAAATTTATGTTTAAAAAAAATACGTCAGTTGAGATTTACATTTGAAGCATTATTGGAGATGAAAAATTTAAATGTTATTTATTTCATAAACTTTGTGGAATCCTTAAATTGTTTCTCTTTATTCAGAAAATTAGAAGACGGTGAGAAAACTATTCCTCGCTAACACTGAAAGCGCTAGACTAAAAACAGCAGTTTTCTTACAATAATTTTTCATAACACTATCGTAGGATATATCCTTATTCCTATTTATGGCTCTATAGCCATATTTATTGCAGTGTGAAATGGCTTTCAGAAGCGTACATTTTATGACTTCTAGTGGATTCATAAAACAAATCATTAGTTGCTTTATGGTGCGTATTTCAAAGTTATAAAGTACCTCTTACAAAACGTTAAAATACATCATTAAAGCAGTGTGATATGACTATGATAAAACAGGATATTTAAAAAGTCATTAATTTGTCGCTATATTATTTTCCTATTTGTTGAAAGAAAATATCAAACAGTATTTTGTAATTTATACACTGCTCAAAACAATTAAAGGATATTTGAAGTTTTATATAAAATAAAGATATAAACGAAATTTTTTTTGCCGAAAATAGAAGAAGAGAATCACAAATGCAAATTTTTCTGGTTTTCAAACTGTGGAGTATGCAAATTTTGAGTTCGACGTCAAAAACGTCGCTTCAGCGGCAGCGAATGAAATTTGACTTTCAACTGGATAAAAGAGAATGAAGACAATGATGATCGGCATTCAGTGATTGCTTTGTTTCGATGAGTACGATGTCTCAGCGAAGTCATATGACAGATTCAGAAGCTTGGAGAATTGTTGGTAGGTTAGAAGGGGCCAAACTCAAGCCGAAGTAGCACAAGCCATTGGAGTGTCACAAAGTGTCATTTCCAGGATCTGGAACCGTTTTTTGGAGAGTGGATGTGCAGGCCGAAGACCAGGGCAAGGTCATAGACGGGCAACAACGCCCAATGAAGATCGGTATTTAGCGTTAACAGCTCGGAGACGCCGAAACATGAACGCTACTCTTCTCCAACAACACCTTCGCTCGGCTACAGGCACCACGATTTCAACTCAGACTGTCCGAAACCGGCTCCATGCTGTAGGTCTGTATGCTCGCCGACCGATGGTATGTGTTAGATTAACATCAAGGCATCGTCGCGACCGCAGGGAGTGGGAAACCGAGCATGTCAACTGGAGGAGAAATGAATGGAGCAATATTCTGTTTTCTGACGAGCCCCGTTTTTCTGTGCATCCGGATAAGAGGCGTATTTTCATCTGGAGGGACCGTGGCAGTAGGAATAATCCTGCGTTCGTGCACGAAAGTGTCAGATTTGGCGGTGGAGGAGTGTTGGTGTATGGTGGCATCTCCATTGACGGGCGCACTGACCTCTACATCATTCGAGATGGAGCTCTGACTGGTCGCCGATATAGGGATGAGATCCTCAGACCTATTGTAGTCCCTTACGCTGCAGCAATCGAAGATAACTTCATTTTAATGGACGATAACTGCAGGCCACATCGTGCAAACCTGGTGGAGGATTTCCTTTTCGAGGAAGGAATCGTTCGAATGGAATGGCCAGCGTGTTCTCCAGACATGAATCCACTCGAGCACGTTTGGGACGCTCTAGGAAGACGAGTTTCTGGCCGCCAACAACCCCCACAAACTCTCCAAGAACTGGAAAGAGCTCTTCTGAAAGAGTGGGGCAGAATACCCCAACTCGTCATTAATAGCCTCATTGAGTCCATGCCTCAAAGGTGTTCAACGTTGCTGGCCGCCCGTGGAAACCATACCCCCTACTGAAAATGATTTTCTTTGAAGAAAACACATTTTCTTATTCTTTTTTTCTCATATGCACAAATTGTGTTTTTTTCCTTTTGTACACAAATGCGCAATAAAATGCATTTTTTTCTGCCAAACATGTGTAATTTATTCTCATATAACCTACTATGTCTGTCGACCATGTATCAATCAGCTAAAAAGTTTCCCAGATACAAAATCCACGTAAAACTGCAAGATCCTTTAATTGTTTTGAGCAGTGTAGTTAGACTTCTTTATATGCCCTTTAAAAATTATTTATCTAACATTATGCTTACATTTTAAGAATCAAATTTAAAGTTCCATATTAAAAAAGTACTTTAAATATTTTTTCATAACTAATATTCACTTAAACGATGCATCAAAATTATTTGTAGAAAAATTTAGTGGATATAGAACTCAACACCAACAAAAACAAAAATCACCATTTAATGCATGGTAGTAACTTGAGTAACTTTGATGCATGGCCCTGAACTATATCCCTGGTTTATAACCGAACCAAACCTGAAAATTCTATTCCAAATCTACCAGAATCCTGACCCTAATCTGACAAAAAATATTTCGGCGACCTTAAATCCGACCCGAAGACCAAAAAGAATGAAGTAGATAATTTTATTAAAATACAATTATGGAAAAATAATCTACAATTTTACCTTTATTTTCAATATTATCTTTTATTTTTTTTTTTAAATATTCAAATATATGGTTTCATTATATGAAAAAGTACTCTGACATGCTTTTGAAAAATATGATTAAACTGCACTGTTCCCGCTAGAACGAAAATCCAAACCAAAACCATCCCGAACTCGAAACAATTAGAGTCAACCTGCCCCGCAAGCATAAAACTTGGCATCAGTCCAACATGACCTGAATCTCTGGCCGAGTCGGGGTCCGGTAAAATTTGGTTACCCATCCCGATGCTGGACTCAGCACTGCAAGGTACTATCTTACTGTGTCGAATGGCCTGTTTACAGGTCATTTGTTCTCAAGTAAATGATGGCTGATTTTGTTTATATGTAATACACTGCTCAAAACAATTAAAGGATATTGCAGTTTTAGGTGGATTTTGTATCTGGGAAACTTTTTAGCTGATTGATACATGGTCGACAGACATAGTAGGTTATATGAGAATAAATTACACATGTTTGGCAGAAAAAAATGCATTTTATTGCGCATTTGTGTACAAAAGGAAAAAAACACAATTTGTGCATATGAGAAAAAAAGAATAAGAAAAGGTGTTTTCTTCAAAGAAAATCATTTTCAGTAGGGGGTATGGTTTCCACGGGCGGCCAGCAACGTTGAACACCTTTGAGGCATGGACTCAATGACGCTATTAATGACGAGTTGGGGTATTCTGCCCCACTCTTCCAGAAGAGCTCTTTCCAGTTCTTGGAGAGTTTGTGGGGGTTGTTGGCGGCCAGAAACTCGTCTTCCTAGAGCGTCCCAAATGTGCACGATTGGATTCATGTCTGGAGAACACGCTGGCCATTCCATTCGAACGATTCTTTCCTCGAAAAGGAAATCCTCCACCAGGTTTGCACGATGTGGCCTGCAGTTATCGTCCATTAAAATGAAGTTATCTCCGATTGCTGCAGCGTAAGGGACTACAATAGGTCTGAGGATCTCATCCCTATATCGGCGACCAGTCAGAGCTCCATCTCGAATGATGTAGAGGTCTGTGCGCCCGTCAATGGAGATGCCACCATACACCAACACTCCTCCACCGCCAAATCTGACACTTTCGTGCACGAACGCAGGATTATTCCTACTGCCACGGTCCCTCCAGATGAAAATACGCCTATTATCCGGATGCACAGAAAAACGGGACTCGTCAGAAAACAGAATACAGTGGAACTCCAGTTATACGTTTTGCCCGGGACCGGACAAACGAAACGTATAACTCAGTAAAACGTACAACTCAATTAATGGTTTACCGGAACAATTTTTTAAATATATCGTGAAAACTTTGATCCGCTGCGGTGTTTGCTACCTTTTATATTGAAAACAGAAGTTTCCTAAGTAGTACTGCACCCATGACATAAATTTTTGGAAATGGAAATGAGAAGAAAAAAAGTACATAAGAGAAGTACACATGAACTTATTTTATCTTAAAAGCTTTATTAAAATTATTTTTAATACACATAGAATACTTAAAAGAAATCGTTGGAATCGCCTTGGCATATAAATCCTTGGTCGCCTTGGCATATAAATCATTTATCAAAATACATTTCAGTAGTTTATTGAATAATGTTGAAATAATCACTAATCTTCAGTTGTTTCTTTTCGGCAGAGCCGACACTGAACAGCAAATTTTGCATTTTTGTTAACAATGCAGCCGCTTTATGGTTATTGCTTTTACTACTGACGAACCTATGGCTCCTATATACCTATATATATTATAGGAGCCCTAGACGAACCGATTTACTACGTCAAAAGCTTTCACATCAGCTCTGAAGTTTGAGTGGGATCTTTCAAATCAGATTCCTCGGCCGCGTCGTCAGTGTTTCCGGTTTCAAAATGGATAACTGAAAAATAAATTCGTCCGGGGACGCAAAAACGTAACGTATAACTGAGGGAAATGTGTAATTCAAAACGTATAACTCAGCTAATTTTTAATGGCAAGTGGTCGGGACCGCTGAGTTGAAACGTATAACTGAGGGAAACGTACAACTCAGGTAACGTATATCTGGAGTTCCACTGTATTGCTCCATTCATTTCTCCTCCAGTTGACATGCTCGGTTGCCCACTCCCTGCGGTCGCGACGATGCCTTGATGTTAATCTAACACATACCATCGGTCGGCGAGCATACAGACCTACAGCATGGAGCCGGTTTCGGACAGTCTGAGTTGAAATCATGGTGCCTGTAGCCGAGCGAAGTTGTTGTTGGAGAAGAGTAGCGTTCATGTTTCGGTATCTCCGAGCTGTTAACGCTAAATACCGATCTTCATTGGGCGTTGTTGCCCGTCTACGACCTTGCCCTGGTCTTCGGCCTGCACATCCACTCTCCAAAAAACGGTTCCAGATCCTGGAAATGACACTTTGTGACAGTCCAATGGCTTGCGCTACTTCGGCTTGAGTTTGGCCCCCTTCTAACCTACCAACAATTCTCCAAGCTTCTGAATCTGTCAAATGACTTCGCTGAGACATCGTACTCATCGAAACAAAGCAATCACTGAATGCCGATCATCCTTGTCTTCATTCTCTTTTATCCAGTTGAAAGTCAAATTTCATTCGCTGCCGCTGAAGCGACGTTTTTGACGTCGAACTCAAAATTTGCATACTCCACAGTTTGAAAACCAGAAAAATTTGCATTTGTGATTCTCTTCTTCTATTTTCGGCAAAAAAAATTTCGTTTATATCTTTATTTTATATAAAACTTCAAATATCCTTTAATTGTTTTGAGCAGTGTATTTTTGCCAATTAATGACAGCAAAAAAGCAGTTACAAAGCAGTTCTTTGGACATGAATAGAAGAAGGGAAATTAATATTAAAGTATTCGACAATGTGAAGTCAACTTCATTGTAGCCACATTGCCTTAAAAGGAATTGTCTTAATGGTATGGAAATTGACATAGCTCAGTGATAACGACATAGCTCAGTATGTGTCAGTACATTTCAATAAAGTGTAAGTGTAAGAGTCTCCAAAAACTGTCAGTATTATACTCACTCACAAAGAGATTGATTTTTTTTAATTAGTCCTAAATAACTCCCCCCCCCCTTTTTTTTGCTATCATTTGAATTTTCTTGTGTTTTATATTTCAGTTTAAGTTTTTATTTGCTAACAATATTTCATTAAAAAATAATCAGTAATCATCTGATAGAATTTATGACATAAACACGTCTTTAACTACCATTATAAAGCACATCATACCGCTTTACCGTTTCCGTTACGGCCATGCATTGTACATAGATTTCGGTTTATCTAGAAGTGCCGTATCTCCTCTAAAGATTTGTACCAATAATTTTGAGAAGTTCTGTATAGAAATAAGGAAAAGATTAATTTTCAGGTTCTAAATACAAGTCTTTTTTACTTAATTTTACATTTGTAAACCATAATTTGTACAAAATGATTTTAAGTATCAGAACAATTAAAACGTACGTTTTTAAAACTTAAAAATGACTTTTCGAAAGTTTAAAGAAGTTTTGCTAGTAATATTTGAGTTTCAGTACTCGAATTATCTCCCAAAGTCAGATGCAAGGATAAATTGCTTCTTTTGTTTCTAGATAATTTTAGAAAAGGTAAACTTTATATTTGTTAAGACTTTTTTCTATCTAGTTTAGTTGTTAATTTCATATAGAACTAAAACGAAACGTGGGCATTTAATTCAAAAAATGCATGCATTACTATTATTGAATTTAGGCCGTTTTTTTTTTTTTTTTTTTTTTACTATTAGGGAAAGCCATAATATGGACATCAACATTTTCGTGAGGACTTTTGGAATAATCGGTAAGAAATCTATATTACTCTCGTTAATAAGAAGAAAGATTAAATATTAAGCCTGTGAAGTCTTAAATACTACGGATGTCTAAAATTCATGAAATTATTTTCATTAAATGTATGTTTTATTGTTTTTTTAAAGCAGCATTTGATCAGCTTATTCACCATATGTTCCTTTGACTCCCTCCATCTATTTATAAAGTTTTCCCTCTCAGCTTAAGCAATCCTAAAGCAATAGGATTATATAAATAACATATTTCAAAGTTACATTAATTAAAGTTTCCCATAACATTAATGATTTAAATATTGAGGCTATAACACGTAACGCAATGAAATTCATAACTATTAAGTGAAAAAAAGAAAAACTATTCGGAAATTTTTTTGGAAGTAAATTCTACGTGAATAATTTGTAAAGTAAATAATTTGGAAGTAAATAATTCGAAAATTTGTTTTTGAACTATTCGGAAATTTTACTGTTTAGAAATCAGAACTTCTGGAAATATTTTATTATTCATCTAAATTATTTATTTAAAGCTTTTATTTATTTGGAAATAAACCGTTAATTCCTCCATTGCCAGGCGTTGCCAATCTGGTCCGTACTAACGGGTGTTTAAGCATTTTAAATTCGGTGCGAGTATTTGTTAAATGTTAAAAGAAAGACCATAGATTATTGTAGTTCAGGCTATTTATATCTTTTGCTGCTTCGTACTTTGACGAATAATGTTTTAAAATATATATATATATATGAACAAAGCAATCCCAAAACTAAAAACGTAAGTAGTGATCCTAAATTATTCCTTGCAAAATAAATAAATAAATTACCAGACATCAAGTATTCAGTTTCTTAACAACAACGTTTAAAGATCCTAATAATTTAATACAAGATGGTCGAATAGTCGCGCAACGCAAATTTTACATACTACTCTAACATACTTGCACAAAATTCTAACTATATAAATATCGGAATATTTTCCTAACTATATAAAAATTGGAATGCTTGTAGATAGATGGTAGCACTATGCTGTCAAAAATCGTATAGCAGTTGAAATTTCAGTTGCAGTTTAAGCTGTTGCCTGTAAGACATATTTGTTTGATGCAAAATTAGAGGTGACATTTTCCCAAGAACAATAAATTTTTATCATTGAATATTTTTATGAATCAACACCTTTCATTAATTCATTGAACAGTTTGAAGATGCATACTTATAATACAACAAGGACATTTTTTTACTTTTTTCATCGAATGTCTTTCCATAGAACTGTGACCTCCACAGTCCCCGATTTGCCACCCATTGATTTCTTTCTATGCAGTCATCTAAAAACACGTGCTTATGGAAGCTATTTACTCTATATCGATGATCTAAAAGAAGACATTGAAAATAAATTCAACAAATAAGCGAATGAATATTGGGAAAATTGCCTCAAATGTGATAAAACACATTTGTGCTTTGTGCATAGATCCGGAAAAATGGACCACATTTTAAATATCTCTTGAGACAAAGCTAATTTTTCTTTAAGTTATATACATCTTTTTTGTTATCGGAACAGTCACTGTATAAATTTTGTTCATAATTTGAAGTTGGAATCGAGTATGTATTTTCCAAATAAAATATTTTTCAGGAATTGCATGACTTTTCGATCAGCTTGTATTTTCGTGCGAGACAGGAAAATACGATGTAATCGAAAAGTCACGTAGCCCGTGAAAAAATAATTGTAATTAAAATTTTTTAATTTCAAAATGAGTTAAATAGATTTTATTGTATTAAATTGATTAATTTTTTTTCAATTATCGTATATCTATTAATATGACATTGTAAATTATTTTTTGTGTAATTATTTCTACAAGCACTAAATAAAATTATTAGGGCATTAGTGGGGCGGTAGGAAAATTTTACGTCTAACGGGAGTGGAAATATCAGCAGAAAGCAATAAAATGTTGACGACCTTTGCTGTACTTTATTTTTTTTAAATAAGAATAACTTGATTTTTATTTATTTAAATATGTAACAACATTCATTAAAACAAATTGTAATTTATCAGTTGTAAATATATATTTAAAGAATGCTTTAAAAATTTTCCAGCATCCAATAATGAGTAGGCAAAAATAAATCACATATATAAATTGCAATATACACATTTCTTTTTTAATGTAAACAAAATTTATAGTTAAGCAAGATGTGTTATAACATAGTAATAACTTTCAGATTTTAAAATATTTATTTGTTCTCATTTTAATAAAATTGATTGAGTTTGTACAACGCAATTCTTATAGTACTTCACGTTACTAATTTATTCGCATTCAAATCAAGATACTTTAGCATACATTTTCAAATAACTGTTTTATCGATAAATATATGCAGAACTTTTGGCAAACGACGACGAACGCCTGATTACAGAAATAAGATACAAGGATACAGAAATCCTCAGATAGTCGGCTACTTCAAAACTTATTGTTTGCTTTAGGCGTCCGAAACATGCTTTTAAAAGCAATCATTTGCACTAGGTAAACAGGAACCGAAAATAAATCCATTCCATTAGATTTCTGGATCTCTCACACGCAGAAGCAGGCTTGCTTCCGGGCTTTTTGCAGATGGATCTGATTCCAGATTTTGAGGTTGAACAACTCCTCAAACACGGGAGAGGGCGAGCAAATCATACACACGAAGGAAATCAGGATAAACAGAAGATTCCCGAAGCATATTGTAAGCCAATAGGAGTGTTTACATTAGGAGCATCCATTGGGATATGATATTATCGAAGTTATAGAAAGCGAAAAATGGATTTCATGATTTAGCTATAAAGACAATATATGACTATCACATAGAGATATTCTTTTATCAGACCATGGGAATGTGAGTCATAAGTATTTATATTCAATTGAATGTTTATCATACATCATATACTATATAAAATATGTTTTCACTCGAACATAAAAAGGGATTTCAGACACGAAATTACCAAATGATTTATTATAGTAATACTTTATAATAATACTTTATGTAATACTTAAGTATCTATTTTTTTTTTTAATTTTACCCGATCAGCACACGACACTTTATGACACAAAACCATTTTATGCGTAAATGCACAAAATTTGCAAACATTGCTATTTAAGTACAAATCATTCGTACACCATTTTTCATTTTACTATAAATCGAGGACATCTTGATTTTTTTTTCCTAAATTCAAATCAGAGAGAGAGAGCAAATTTTCTCACAAACAGCTGTACCTGGAAGAAAATTTATTTACTTTCGGTTTGTTATTAACAAACAAAATATAGACTATGCAGCTTTGCAGATTATGAATAAGTTAAAAAAAATGAATCATGAAACAAAAAAGTTCAATTTCGATCTCACAACTGATATAAAATATGCTATAACTAGGAAATGTTTTTTTGTTGTTTATTTAATTGTTTTTTTTTTTTTTTTTTTTTTTTTAATAAGACCTCTATATAAATAATTTTAGAAAGATTTCCTGAAACCTTCAAGTCTCTCAATTGAAAATTATAAATATAACGTTGGTTATAAAAAAAGAAATGAACGTGTTTAAAACTTTACGCAATGCTATTTAGTGCATAGAAAAATATATGACAGACAATATACAGGGTGTCTCAGCTAAGATGTTACAAACTTCGAGGGGGGGGGGGGGGCTGGGTACACCTAGACGACTCGGAATCGCATTAGGAATGCCGGGTCGGAAACGCCTTCCTGACATGGTAGACGGCATTGAAATAGTCGCGGGTGTTTCGAAGTTTAATTTTGCATTTCGCATTTTTTAGACATAAAACACAAGAAAAGAAAAGGACACAAGATAGGAGGAAAAAATGTTGTTTATTACTCACTGTTCATAAACATAAAAACAAAAGTAATAAAAGGGAAGTACAAAACATATCGAACGAGGTGTTCGAATTGACGACCCTCGCATGTGATGCAGGCCTCACATCTTCGTTGCATGGAAGTTCGAACATCAGCAGACATTCCAGAGTGTCTTCGGTTTCCCTGGCAGCTGCAACCATGCCCGTCTTATCCACTGTGGCACCACTCTCGTAACTCCAGGGCCAAGTATCAGCTTTGTGTGATCCAGCCTTTTCAATGGACTTACTGTGTCAGGAAAGCGTTTACGACCCGGCATTCCTATGTCATACCGAGTCGTCTAGGTGTGCCCTACCTCCCCTCGAAGTTTGTAACATCTTAGCTGGGACACCCTGTATAATAACAGACATAATAGATAGAAATTATATGAAAAAATGCTTGTAACGCAAAACTATCATATCAACCTCAAAAATATATTTAATAATCAATCATCAATATGTAAGTGTGATAAATACTTTGAATTTCTGATTTGATCAAATAAATCTTGTTCTTTACTCATAATCCCCCGTTATTGGGTTCCAGGGCGACATGACATAACGGATTAATTTCTAACGAAAAATAGTCAATTTATTTCCCACTTTAAAAACTATTTATTCATTAATAAGGAAATACTGTTCTCTAAATCGATGATCGATGATGTTGAAAGATAGAGAGAAGGATAATCCACAAATGTTATTACCTAGAAAAGATTAATTAGATTTTACAATCTCCTGTACAAATATTGAAACATTCATATTCACTCATATTCAGAGAACTTTGAAAACTTTAAATTTATTCGTTAAAATGCTTATATTTAAGCGGTTGTTTGGTTTCTTTTATCTACGGTGCTACATAGATATAGGCTGAGATATCCGTCTGATTACGGGACAGCGATTATTTTTATGTTCAATCTTATCATAAATTACACAATTTTCTTTTTTTTGTTGTTGTTGTAGATTACTCTTGAAAATATCCTAACATAAGTATATGGCGGTGTCGCGTCAATTCGTCGCGCACAATTCATTGTGGAACAATTCAGCGCGCACAATTCATCGCAGCGTCAATTCGTAACGGCGACAACTCATCGCAGCGTCAATTCGTCGCAGAGTCAATTCGTCTTGGAGTCAATTCGTCGCGACGTCGATTCGTTGCAACGAAAAGGTTTTTGAAGGCTATGATGATAAAATAAAGATAATTTAGTAAAATTATTTAATGATCATTTATTTTTTAGATATGATCGCATGTAAATTGTTAGTTATAATTCTCTATGTCTAAAAAACTAATTATCATTAAACATTTTTACTAAATTGTCTTTATTTTATCATCATAGTCTTTAAAAACATTTTTGTTGTGACGAATTGACGTCGCGACGAATTGACGCTGCGATGAATTGTGCGCGACGAATTGACGCAGAACCGTATATGGTAGAAATTATTTTTCAAAAAGTTTTACGAATAGAATAAAAATAGTCCACTGGGATGTATACAGCATATGTCCGGACTCGTAATAAAAAGGTTACTAAGGATTATGTTGCTTTATTCACGTTAGATTTTTTTATAGCAAATAAATGTCAGCTAAACGTTTTCCCACAGTTTTTTTTTATTTTTTTATGTTTAATGGCGGTTTGTGACATGACAGCGTCTCAATTAAGTAGTGCAATTTTGTCACTATTTCCAGGTCATACGAAAATAAATTCTAATCTCAGCTGCACAATAATTTTACAATATTTAATTCTATTATTATAATGTACGCTTGTAGCATTTCTCCGAAACGAAATATGAATGGCATTGAAAACACATACTTAATTTAAAACATTCGATAATTCAGTGACAGAAATGGAAAAAAAGTATTATCTACCACGTAATTAAAAGTATTTATATGGCCGTGTTTGCTTCAAAATATTTGTCACTTTAAATGTAAATTTTTAATACAGTGCTAAATCAGAAGGGTTAAAGACATTTAGATCATATCAAATTAATGAGGTGCGGTGCATTCCCTTAAGGGATATTGTATTAAGGTTACATTAAAATTGTGTAAACATGTTTCTAAATTTAAAAAACAAATAATATGGATTATAATTTTTTTTTATTTAATCATTTAAAATTTAATTTTAATTTAATCAACAAACTGTAATAAAAATAGTTCATCAAACAACAAATTAAAAGAAATAGTACAGAAAAAATAATGAAAACAATTTCGCATATATTGCTAAAATAGATATAACAGGAGTGCAAAGAAAATGTCTTTTATTTTGTCACGTCTGAAAAACATCATCTGCTAAATACAAAACAAATAAGAAATAGCTGTAAACGACTACGTAGCAATCGATATTTTTTTTCAATCGCCTTCTATTCTCGTTTAGGTTGAATCGTTATAGCTCTGTTAGCGAAAGAGGCTTAAAGGCTAGTAATATTCTAAAACATATTCTTGTTTTTCTTAGGAGGTTTTTTTTTTTGCTTTATTTCAGCTAACTCTTTCATAGTTTATCTTTTTCTTGGATGTTCTATTATTAAATAAAAAATAAATACCAAAGTGATACGATGCAATCTTATCTATGAAAGTTATTGTTTCAATAATTTATTTATTTTAAGCATTGATATTTTTAAAAGTATCTGAATTAAAATAACGAGTACATTAAAATTTTTGATGGAGTTTGAACCAACACTTAAAGCAATCAATATTGTGCGCACGTTTAAATAGAAATTACTCAAACGTAGACTTTATAGAATCTATGATACATTGTCTTGTAAAACATAAAATATGGCCGCCCAATTACTTCAGAAAATGATAACAAGAAATTATTAAATAACTTTATGTAATCTCTCGCATTCATGTGATTATTTAAAAATACTATACAGTTTTTTCCTGCTATCCAAGATCTGTCAAAACCATTAAGAAACCACCACTCCCTTTCCAATTGAAAATAAAAAAGTTCCCTTCGCAAGCCCTACCATTGAAATTGCTAACCTTCTGACTAAAGATGGGGCGAACGAACTAGTTCAAATGAACTATTTTGCAAAAGAAAATGGTTCGAATTGGACACGTTTAGAGTGAACTACGTTCCATGTAACTGCCTCTCTTTTTTCTCACGTGAGCGATCGAACCAACTAGTTCAAATGACATTGTTACACAAAAGACGTCTCGAATCGGAAACGTTTAAAGTGAACCACGTTACCATGTCCCTATGCACTTCTCCCGTAGAGATGCTGCGTGGGCGTTTGAGCATCTAAAATATATTAACTAACTATTTTATAGTTCAAATGGCCAAGTTCCAAGATATTGTTCGAACCGGTCACGTTTAAAGTGAACGACCGTTCTTTCTCTAATGCTGATTATGCAGCGTATTTTACGTGACCTGACTCTTTCAGATCCAACTGGACTGATAGGATATTGAACTAGAACTAATTCAACTAGAACTAAGGGTTATTCAGGTCCTCATTGCACGAAATAATTTACAATATTTATTTCGCTAGTAATTCGTAGATATCTGCATCGGGCTGAGCCTCAGGCCAGTTTTTATTCATCACACTCCGGCCGAGCTCAGACCAATTATCTTTTTGATGGACACGGGCTTACTTTTTATCTACATACTCGGGCCGCGCCCGGCTTGGACTTACTACTACTCAAGCCATATCGGGTTGGCATTTTTTGTTGTTGTAAAAATAACAATGGTATTGTACAGTCCTGGAAAATAAAGTGATCCACCCCTGCCGCATAATACCCTATAAAAATACATATCACTGGTAACAATCGATCAGTAATAACTGGTACTTATTAATTCTACACTTAAAATTTTGATTGTGGGGGTCGTAGAAATTGTACACATAGAGGCATAGGGACATACATAAATTGTATCAAACTTTATAATTATCAATGAAGCCCGGTAGCTTAGTGATCAGAGCGTCGCACTACCACGCTACTGGTCCAGAGTTGAACTAAGGAGTGGGGCAAGGTTCACTCAGCTTTTCAACCTTTTGGGGTCGATAAATGAGCTTGCTTGGGAACTAAACACTGAGGGTCCCGCGTTAGGCTGATCACCTTATTGGGACATATGCTGTATAGCTCTTCAGTGCCTATGATCAAGAAAACAGGGCTGGGTAATGTAGACCAGGATCCTTAATGGATTGTAACGGCGAAGATTAAGTTTTAAAATTATCAATACTAACACACATATTTGACATGATATTTAGATTATTCGGTACATTTTACTTCCGGATTCCGAAACGGGAAGACATTCAGTCAATTAATTTAGGAATTGGACAGAATTACAGTTTGACAGTCTTAATGTTAAATTAATTTTTAATCGTTACGAAATAAGTTGCAATACGGGTATTATTTTAAGCATAACTCAAAAATTACTCGGCGGAATAAGCGGTAATTTTTCATCAACATATTTAAAACTTATAGAAATAGATTAATTAAAAAAAATCATAGTTTACAATTCATGCTTTTTTTAAATATTAATTTTGATATATATATATATATATAAATACATATATATGAGCTGAGCGATTCATCTATAATTATGACTTGATTCTTCTATAATTATGACTTTTAAATCCCTTAATAATAATTTGTATTGTAGTACATATTCTGGTTTTCTTTTATTTCGTGTATTGGAAAACATGCCATTGCATGATTGTAAAACGATATTCATGAGATAAATAAGTGTTCAAAGATTGCGGGGTCCAAAATGTATCATTAAATTCCTTACCGTCGCTTGTCACTGGTGCTTATTTTTAATTTTGGGGCTGTCTGGATAAAATGGTTTCAAGAAAAGTAGTTCTACTTATTTTTTCAACGAAACTGGAACGATTATTTTATATAAGTATGTATCCAAAATTATAGGCTACACACATTCTTACGATTATTATTTTTTTTAACTCTGTCCCCAAATTTCATATACCTTACCGTCCCTCTTGCAAAATTAAGCAGAAAATCACTCTAGCTGTAGTCACAGAGTCTTTTTCAACTTTTTTTCTCACTCAAAACTATGCTAGAGAAATATTAGCTGTAGTTCTTTGACAGAAAATTTCTGCCGAATTTAAATGAGCATTTAAATATCAATTTAAAGCATTGTGTCTTTATTGGTAGTCTTACCGTCCCCAATATTTATTCCTGAACTTTTAGATGTAATTTATTTTGTTGTTGTTGTTTAGTTCAATGTAAATAACTGTTGCTAAAAATCAAAGAACACTTAGACTACCACTTAGACTTAACATGACTTGCCTAAAAATAAGTCCTAATTTCCTTACCGTCCCTGTTCTATTTAACTATTGAATGAGTGGCAAGGATCTGACAGGGATAGTACGGTATTAAACATTAATTCTGAACAAGAAGATGTCAAAATATAATCACAAGAAGAAAAAAGATTAAAACTGGAAATTTAAAAATGCTATTTTATTAAGTTGAATTTCACAAGTTTCTTATTCAAGAAAATTAAAATTATTGGAGAATGGCTCTTATATATATATTACATTTAAAATGCGGAAAAAGTGTCACAATTAAAAAAAAACACTGTTTTTGAAATATTATAGATTTGATCCTAGTTTGATGAGCAGCTTCACTATTTCACATTCTGAAACTACTCCAAATTATTTTGAAATTTCAAACCGAAAGTCATTTTTTGACTTTTCAACAGCTAAACATAATGAAGGTTTTAAAAGATGAGTGAGCTTTTACCCCTTTTTATACGTTCTAACAGTTTGAGACAGCGAAGTACCATCTAGCATGAATATTTAGAACTATATCAGGGAAGTGTACACTGCGGAAAAAAGTGTTGATTTTACAGTATAATACTAGCATTCCAGCTGCCAGTATTATACCCTAAAATTAACAGTAATAAACAGTAAGATAAGCAGCATACGCTGCCGCGCATACTGTAAAATCAACACTTTTTTTTATTTTATTTTTTGCAGTGTAGTAAAGAAATTTCTGACTTAACACATTAAGAAGCAACAATAATTTCAATAGCTATCACCTTTTTCTTGTTTTTAAACATTAAAATAATTAAGTTCTATTTTAGGACTGATATTAGACTGATTATTAGACTGGTTATTAGACAACTTTTTCTTTTTACATTTATATTATAAAGCAATAACATGTCCGTGAGTAACGCTGAAGACATATTGACAGTAACAACACCTTACCATTTTTTTTTTAAACTGCAATATTTTTAATTTCTAAACATCGCACAATTCACATTTTTCTACTTCAGAATAGGGGGAAAAAAGTTCTTTCAAACGCAATTTGTTTGGAAACTGTATTTCAATTTACTGAGTATTTTTATGGTTTAATTTTTTTTTCAAGCACGACTTTTTAAAAAATCTATCTCTACCGCGTGCAGTCCGATTACGGAAGATTAATCCGTTTGCACATAAAAGAATATAAATAGTTCAACATTTGTTTCCGGCTTATATTTCATAGCGAAACTAACAGTGCATCAATAAATAAATAAAATAATATTAATACAACAACAAACTTAACAGATATGTGAACGGACGACACTCTTAAACCACTGAAATTATCAGAATTTAAAAGGATGCTGCAAGAAGGGAAATCTTTGGTGATTTCTTCAGCTAATAACCTCTGGCTTGCGGCTAATACAAAAGTATTACTTTTAATAAATTTTGAAACCTCATTTGAATACATAATTATTCCTATAAAAATGCTTTTTGGTGTTGTTAGGGTGAAATCTAAAAAATATATATTAAATGTTAACATCAATTAGAGTTTTCAATTTAAAAAAAAGGTTTTCTCCTATAATAAAGGTTTTTTTCCTCTTCTGTAATTCAGGAATCCCGGGTTGGATGCTTTAGACATGTAAACATGGGTTATAAAGAAATTTGATACCATTAGCAGAGATGAACAATAAGATATTCGTTATTACGTGTTCCCTTTCTTCGGGATACCTTTAAAATCTATATGTATATTACGCTATCGTACATGGCACAGAAATCCCAATTATTTGTTAATTGTTTAATGGCAACACCAGAATGAAACGCATCTCATTGGTTTGGCGCTGCCGTCTACAGGAATAAAAGCGAAACAAACAATGATTTCAAATTGTAATTATAATTTGTCAACATTAACAATTAAATAGATATATTTTTATACATTTTCATTTGAAATATGGATTTTTGTAAACAGTTTAATATTTATAATTTAAAAAATACAATTAGCAATATAAAATGTAAAATGTAAACAAAGCAATAATATTTAAAAAGGGAAAAGTAAGTAATAATTTTCCCTGACCGTTTCATTTTTTAAACTTAACTGTTATACTTTTGAAATTTCAGCTCTTATTTAATTTTTTTACAGGTTTTTAGTATAAATAAATATTATTCAGTCTTTTTTTTATGAAGTCCACCCCACTGTTATATTTTTCAATGACAGTCTGCCCGAGCAACGCCGGACGGGTCAGAAAGTATTCATATAAAGGTATTTTTGGGGGCAGTTTTTTATTTTTATATTATAATAAAGATTTACAATTTACTAATGATTTAACCGTTATAATAATTTTAGATGACCATTTTAAAAGTATCTATAGAAAATCACTACTATACCCTTATTTTCCTTTTCCCTTCAAGTTGAATTAAATAGCTGAAATACATAATTATGTAGAAGCATTTTAAGTTTTGATTGCACTTTTATACTATTCTGTACTCTCACAATAGTCTTGTTTGATATTAAAATAGCTTTTATAAAGTTTCGTATACAAAAAAAAAAAAAAAATACTCTAATGACTGTAATTTATCTTCACTCTCTGTCAGCTTTTTAAAAATAAACTATTGTTCGCAGTCTACTATTTTCTTAATAACTTTTTAATGATATTAATTTTTGTCTACATGAAAATTATTTTAATGTGTACTTGAAAATAAGGGATTTTATAAAGACTAATGTTATATTACTCAACCTATTTATGTATAATGTGACACACAAAATTTTTGTACTGCTGAACTTTTATTTATTGTTAAAATTTATTTAAAAATAAGACAAATCAATACTATTCAGTTATTTATTTTAATTTATTTTTGTGTTCGAAAATTATCTGCATTCATTTGAAAAATTCACATAGATTTCCCAAAATGCGTATTTCAGTAAATATGAAACATAAGAAATCTGAAACCTTTTTAACACTTTCCAGCATAGTTGAAAGGGTTTTTGAATTCGATTTGTCTGTCTATATGTTCGTGATCTTACTTTCGTAAATATACTTGGATTGCCATGAAATTTTATATGCTATTGAAATTTACTATAGAATGTTCGATATTAAAAATGATGTGTGTAACACTTATAAATCGTTTACAGGTCATACAAAAGAATTACATTACATTATGGGGGAAAATCTTTTACGGTATATTTTATTGATGTTACGATATTCCAGACATAATGAGATTTATATGTATCACTGAGATGGACTCCGACATGCTTTCTTAATAGTATAGAATAAGTGGCATTTATAGTTCATTTACAGGGACCCAAAAAAATTACATTACATCATAATCTATAGGGAAAAAATCGTTTGCGGTGCATTTTAATGAAGTTATTATACTTTAACCATAATGCAGAAAAACACTAAAAATCGCATAAAAAATTCACGAAAAATTAAAAAAAAACATGTTATTTTTACTAATGTCAAAAGATCGCAGTGGTACGCGAAAAAAAAACGCGAAAAGTACAGTTGATGTGTAACAAAAAAATGCGTTTTTCACAAAAACTATGTTACCTAGGAAAATCGCTAATCCTACATGGTTTTATTTAAGTCCTACTACCCCTACTTATTTCATATTTTTAGTTTCAGTAGATATGGAAATAGATGAAGGGGGGTGGGTGTGGGGACATATTTTATCTCTGAAAATAAAACAAAATTAAACCTAAAATTAAACTTAAAATTAAAGCTAAATTTAAAGCAATACCCAAAATAAAACTTAAAATTAAACGAATATATTTTTGAGTTTGGCATTTACGAGATCTTTCATACAATACCCCACCCGATATAAACTAGTCGTTGGGGGCCACCGTAATACTTACCCATCATGGATATGCATAAAATAAAATATTAAAATAAAAAATGTGTAAACTACTTATAAAATGCATTGCAATTCGAATAAAATCGTGGCTTGATGACGTCATAAACTTTAAAGGCTCGATTACTGAATTGCTTAAAAGAAACATCCTTATAATTCCAAAAACAATAATCCTATTAACTAGCGGTTTATTGCATCTGATTAAGCGTCTCATTTCCAATTAAAACATATCTTTGAATTGAAATTTGGATGAAATACAGGGTCATGAAAAATCGAAGAGTGTGAAAAATAGTATTACAAATATCTCGGCAACTCATTATCCGATCGACTTCATGCTTTATGCAAAGTTTATGTTTTTTTATTGTCTTTTATATTCACTCCTTAAAATAAACAATTTCGAAAATTTTTATATACCTTTTATCAGAACGAATATTTCGAGAGCCCGAAAAAAATAGTTCCGGATAATCAAAGTTACTGAAATTCAATAAGCTTCTTCCCATTATTACATACTAAGTACATACCAAATTTCAAGTCTCTATCTCAATTTTTTCGGGAGATAGAGCGTTTACAGACACACAGGCGGACGGCAAAAGTTTTTTTGTACAAATATGTTTTTCGGAATCTCCAGTGTCTGAAACGTGTAAATCCGTCAAAATTTTTTTTTCGATTTTTAAAACGATTACAAGACTTACCCTATACTACGTATGATGGGTAAGTACAAACTTTTATATATATATATATTTAAGTAACTTAATTAGCCCCCTAAATTTTTCCTAAACATATTTTTGAATGGCAAATAATCTGAAAATATGTCTGTAGAAAGGCTTTTTAACTTTAGCAAGTTTAAACTTTCCATGCCACACAGTTTACGAGAAAAAGAGCTATGACAGATGGACAGACAGTCACAGAAGTGATCTTATAATGCTTCCGTTTTTACTTTTTAAGTACGGAAACTTAAAAAGAACTATAATAGCATTCAGCAAGCTACACAACTCTACACTGCAAAACAAAAATGTTTAATATTTAGGAATATTTATGAACCAAGTAATTAGACGTTTTTTGTTTCATGTAGAAAACGAATAAAGTGATATAATTTTGATACAATGCACAGTTGTGATAATCTCTGTAACATTTTCTGTAACATTTTTAATCTCTGTAACAAACTCTTTTTGAATCATTTTGTTAATCCATTTGTTACCCCATCTATCGGCATAAATTGTAAACGCCAAATGAATGGAAGTGTCACGTTTCAATTGCTTAATTAATTTACAAAAAAAATTAAAAGAGCGGAAATTTGCCTTTGAGGTACATAACTACGGACATTTCCGTACCTCCATGCTAAATCATGTAGCTCTGCGCGCAGCGGTCTCTTCGGAAATCTCTGAACAAACACATAAGCAGAAAAACATCCGCTTATATTATTATAGATATGTTTATATTAGTGAAATATAAAAAAAATAAAGTGACTTAATATCTGGAAAAAATAAGTAACTTATAAGTTATTTTGATCTGATACAAGAATCATTTTTATTTGCAAAGAAAATCAGGATGAATCGTATTTGATCAACCCCTATGTAGTTTAACAAATAATGCATCCTCTATTTTTTTTAGAATTTTATGTAACGTGCCAGTGGCGAAAAAGTACCTTATATTTTATGCAGAAAAAAATTCAATATTCAAAACATGAACAACACAATGCCTAAGGTGGCTACTTCAAAATAAAACAAGCAAAAAAATGATCTGAGAGAGGGTTATACTGATAAAAGTATGGAAAGTAGGGGTAGGAATTTTGCTATGCACGTGTCCACCATTAGAAATGCATTCTACTAGTGATCTACCGTGACTCAAGTTATGTTTTATGCATCGTGATCTGTGGTAGTATATACATAACGAGGCCAAAAAGTAAAACTGCATTATTCTGAGAAAAATCCTCATTTTTTATGTGAATATATTGAGTAGGACAAAAAGTTTGTTTCTATTTTGATAAAACAAAGAGTATTTGAATTGTTCTAGCTGTATTAAGGATAAAATAAGAAATGAACATTTGAGTTTTGTATTTACTTATTCAAATAAGTGTAATCAAAAACATAGTATTCGTGATACTAGATAGCACATTATTGGAAATATTTATACATTATCCACAAGAAGTTTGGTTTCCGTGCAAGTATTAGTATAGTATAGTATATCCTCGTATATTCAGACAAACCTTCCATAAATGATAAATACAACTAAAAATCTGTCAGTGTAATTTTAGTATTCATAAAACATACATTCTGGATGATTACAATAACACTGTTTCTAATTGTCTAATAATAGTATAATAGTCTATTGGGGATTATTTTTTAATGATGTAGGAAATTGTCAAAAATTGTTTACTATTCACCAAAAGTAAGGTAATTAATCGTGGAGAGAATGTTTAAATGATTATGGGGTTTTTAGATACATTTTGTCTTATCAATTGCAAATCGCTTCAATACGTTAAGTAAAAGATAAAAATTGTCAGCTCGTGGCAACATCTCTTGGAACAGTACACCATAAGTTTTCGATGCCGGTTATTATCTATAGAACAATCGATGACAGTCCATTATTATTAGGTAGCTTTCAATACAAAAAAGTATAAAGCTACCTATTGCAGCCGTTCGGAGGAAAGCAGTTCCGGGAAATTTTGATATATTTTCACCAATCATGACCCCCAGACCCCAAAACAACCCTCCGTTCAAATGTTGATTTATATATATAGATATATCCATATATACATGTATATCTGACCTATGTCATACGATAACGCTCGTATTTATAAATCAATTTTGATGAAACTAATTGTGTGTATTAAGCTCACCAATGTCTCGACCAAGTTCGTTGGCCAGCTTGGTCCGCCATTTTGTTTCAAGATGGCGGCCATTTAAAAATCTAAAACTAAAATAAATATACATAAAAGTTAGAAATTCAAATTTATTTTTTAATTAAATGTTAGGCCTTGATACGAGGATTCCAGAGCATTTTTTGGTTTACCTCTATCTTAAAAAATGGCTGAGATAGAGCAGTTTGAAATTCTAGGGTGGCTGACATTTTGAAACAAGACAGCACATTACAAAAAATTTCATTGTTGTAATAATTTTCCCAATCATACGCATAAAACTATATATTCATATCCGTTAGCGCCAAATTCTCGCCAAACTTGGCGATATTTGGCGAAATATCGCCAAATTTGGCGACCAAAATAAGTCTTTATAAATGAAGCCAATTTGGCTATTGCTCAACAATTTGGCGAATTTCTTTTTCAAATTCAGTATTAACAAATCTTTTGTAAACATTTTCTTTGCATTTTAACTTGCTGTGTTCGTGTAACATTAGCTAAAATTTTAAAACGAAGATATAGGAAAGCTACCTTTTCCTGCCGGTACAGGCCGGAAGGACTTTTTTTCATTGAAACATGATAAAAACTTTATCTCACTAATCAACCAATTCTGCTTACATTGTAAAAAAAGACAGAGGTTTCTTAATCTAGTACAATATAATATAACAACGAACGAAAATATATAATAACCTCTCCCGAGATACCCATGATTCGAAAAAGCGTTCTCTATCTTTAGACACCTGAGACGCCTATTGTTTTGAGATTTAAAAAATAAAAGTTTCTTTGGTTGCCACGGATTTTCGGAAACATTTCTGTGTAGTTTTTATAGTGTATTAATCAGTTATCTGAAACTTAGGTTTTTGGATGCTATCAATTCTCAAATAAACATTTTCATGTTCCACAAACATGTTTTACAGACAAATATGGTAAATTAACAGCATTAACATTAACATTAAAATTTATATTATTCTGTTACTCTTGCATGTGTTATCGCAATTACGCAGCTGATCATGTTTAATTGAGAATGGATAGCATCTTAAAAACCAATATCCGATTTGAGAAAATCGATTAATAAACTATAAAAACTACTCGGAAACGTTTCCGAAAATCAGTGGCAGCAAAATAAACCTTGTTTTTATAAATGCTTCTTTAAATCTCGAAAATTCATTGGTTTCTGTGGTTTCTAACGATAAAAAAATATTTTGGAATGATGCGGGTAACCCGGAAGAGTTAATTGCATAGTTTCATTCATGGCTATACTATATAAGCGATCATTGAAGAATATCGCACGATTCCATTTTTTCTCACAGTTTTCAAGTGATATGAGTAGACATTTGAACCCCATTGCAAATAATTTCCTTTTCCCTCGAAAATATTACCCATCTTTACTGATAATCTCATGGCATGTATATTGCTAGACCCATTCAAGTCTATCTATTTTTCTCCTCTGTGTTAACATTGATTTAACTAACATATTTCGTCGTGCAAAATTCACAAAAGGTGATATTACTATAAGCTGTTTTACGGAATGTTGGTGTTACCATAGAATTCCTGTCATCACGTGCTGGCGCATTATGATTTGAAACATAGCCACAAAGGGACCGTTGATCTCTCATATACAGTTTTAATGTGCTCCATCACTTATTAGTATAATAGTTTTTTCCTTTACATGTGAAACATTAGCAAGAATAATTTTAGACCGATCGAGAGATGATGACTGCTTTAGCATGTGAAATAAAATTTTACAAATCTCAAGCTATAACTTAGTATCACATGGCATTTTTTCCCCGTTTGAAATTTGAGCTTCTTTAGGGCTGAACATTTGCTGGCATAATTAGAGCTGAACATTTGCTGACATAATTAGAGCTGAACATTTGCTGACATAGGAACTAGTTATTATAAAAAATTATTATAATACGCACAAAAATATTTTAGTACAGTAAGAAACTTAAATCAAAGCGAAACTGTGGATGTTACTTTGTGACACATGGTCTAGTTTAAGTATTTCGAATCTCCATAACGTGAGCGAAATGAAGTGATTGAATTCACACTGCAAATAGCCAGTCCTACTGAATGAAATTTTGTAAAAAAAAAAAAAAAAAAAAGCGTGAGGTTTTATTCATCAATGACCCACCAACGCCAGTGAACAATCCAGGGCTATTTGCACTTATATTAAGCTGCCAAAAATATGTAAAAATTGTTTTAATAAATGTTTTCTTAAAAATTTCATTTCTAACTTTGTGGCAGTAATTCTTTCTCTTGCATTTCAAGGCGAAAACACACCTGTCACAAAGTAAACCCACCCGATGGTGGTAACTTTGCAACACCTTTAAACCTAAATTTCTCAGTATATATTACAGATTTATATTGGTGTAATATGTTCTTATATAGGTAAAGGATATATCAATGTTTAGCAATAGTCAGTTTTGGGTTACTTATAAAACAGACAGGCTGGTGTGAGAAAAGCTTATGTTTCTTACGGTATTTTTAGTTGGTGGTTATATAGATTTTACACATATAAAATTCATTTAGTATTTATACCTCATATTTTGATTAGTATGCTTTTCTGAAAGTATCACTAATATGCTATTGGTGATATGGAAATTAGTATGGTACCCTACTGCTAATTTTTTAGATTGTTCAATAGTAAAACATAAAAAATTCGTATGGTCTTATAATTTTTACATGAGCTGCATTATATTATTCTTTTATTTTACAATCACCAGTTCCGTAACTTTATAATTCGAATTTTTTTCGATTTTTTTCTGAAACTTTATAATTCGTGAAATGATTTTGATAAATGGCATTAAATTAAAGCTATCTAAATTCTAATTCACCATGTAAATCTAAACTTCCATAATGTTTGGAAAATATATTATGAAATGAAATTTTCAAACGGTTATATATATATATATATATATATATATATATATATATATATATATATATATATAAATTTGAATTAATAATGTTACTTTTATTAGGACTACAATTTTAATTTGTAAATTGACAGGGCTCTTTGGTATCGGGATTTCAGTGTATGTGGTCAGTTTCTTATGTTTCAATGGTTAAATTTTACTTAAAGTTTTATATATATATATATATATATATATATATATTAATTTAGATAACATTATTTTTAAATAGTTGAGAAATTTATAGTTATTACATAAAAAAATTATTATGTGATTTTATTTAATAAAAACAGAAATAGTTTTAGAAAAACATTTTCACTTACAATATGTAAGAAAAATCAAATTTCATGTAAAAACATTTATCAGCTCATCAAGTGTTGCAAATTCTCTAACAACAGTAATTTTTTCTGATTAGCCATGATAAATTAAGGTGGGTTTTTTTTTCGCTAAAACCATTATTCACAACATAAAAAAATTCTCTTCAAACTTTACTGCCCATTAAACACCGTGCTGAAATACTTTTCTGAGTTAAAAGCTAGTTTATCAGCGGTTTTATATCTCTTTTTTATGTTTTTCACAGGGCAAATAAACAGAAGCTTAGCTAAAGATCATTTAAAAGCAGCAGCGCAATCTGGATTAAGAAGTGAGAAGGCTATTTGTAACCGGAGACTGAGTGCGATTTTCAGAGATTTTTTGTTTATGCTGCTCCATGTAATACAGTAGAGTGTAAATCCCTCAATATAGCAGAACAGTAGGATTTAGAGCGATTTATTTATTTTAAGCCATTCTTTCTAAAAAATAAAACTAGGTAATCCTGCTTTCCTTGCAAAAAAAACAAAAAAAAAACGAATTGTTAAGCACAGCAAACTTTTAGAATCTCATAAAATAAGCGTTAAAAGAATCACATTTTTTTATTGAAGTAAAGATACGAGGGGCAGAAATCATTGAGGTTTGTTTGATTTACAGGGTGTGTCAGAAAACTGTATACATACACTGTTTAACGGGTGATAATTTTCTAATTTTTCTTTATTTTCAAAGTGTAATTAATTGGAAATAATGAGTGGACCAAGATTAACTTTTGAAAAATGAAAATTTATTTTATAATACTATTGTACACGTGCAAGTACTTCTAAAAAACTTTTAAGGTTTCATACTATACAATAAGATCGTGATAATAATAATTGAAAATGAGGCATCAAATTACCACGGCTTACCCTAATCAAGATTTTCTGAATGCATGCCGTGTAGTTAAAATTTATTTTAATTAAAATAAATAAAAAAAAAATTGAATCAGATTATGGGGAAAGAGATTATTAGTAGATATAAATCAATTTTCTCATGTTTAGATATTTAAGGTATCATCCTCAATGAATCCTAAATCTCGATATATATTTCCTTTCTAAAAATAGCCAAACATTGTACATGTGAATGTATTGAGTAATTTTATTATTGAAAAAGATGTGTCTCGATAAAATTATTTGAAGAATGTTACGTTCTAATGGTTTTCATTTTTACTAAAAAAAAGAAAAATGTTTTTCAAATACTCTATTATCACACTTATTAGAATAACATATTTTGGCAAAATGGCTTGTCCGATAAGAACTCTCCACTGTGTTATCATCCAAACTTATTCTTTTTAAAAATTTGCTTAGATAATAATGAAGAGTTTCAAGTTGATTTCAAACTATGCACCGCTTTGCATGATATTATCAAAACATTACCCAAGCGATTTTTCAAAACACCCATTAACAGCGTTTATCCTTCTTGCGCTACTGAAATAATGTATTAACTCTTTAACTAGAGAATATTAACTGCAACATGCTACAATTTTTTGTACGTCTTTTTAAGGGTATTTGTGGAAACAACAATTAACTACTATGCAAGTAAAGCAACGGAGACACTTTATCCTTTACATACGATAAAACTAAACACAAAGATAATCGTTAAAATTTCGCGTATAGTTAATCATACAAATAATCTCTTAATGGGTTCATAAAATGTAATAAGTGGATAGTGATAATACATTCAATTATTTTTAACAATCAAATAAAAAGAGAAAGAAAAATCTAGCTGATTTGTATAATAATTATTTTAAAAATAGAAAATAGTCTATTTTGTCTCAGTTACTTGAATACATTTAGTGATTTAAGGAAAATGACCTGAACAAAAAATGATTATAATGAAATATTCTTTTATATAGTTCTTTAAAAGAAAAACACTGAGAATTTATTAACTCAATTGGCTGGTCATTGAATATATTTAATATATATACACACACACACATTCGTATATATATATATAATAAGCCCAGCCCTTGATTTGCCCCAGCTTTTCCCAGCCCTTGAAAAAGTAAATTACATTATAAGCTTACATTTTTTTTTTAAATAATACTTCATTAATAAATAAATACTTCATTTGTTAGGACTATGTTTTATAATGTGTAATTTGACATAGCTATTTGGGGTAATAATTTCATTGCATTTGGTCAGTTACTTCTGTTTCAATGGTTAATTTTTGCAATAAGTTTATATATATATATATATATATAATTATAATATCTATGAATTTCAAAAAACATATCAAGTTCTATTCTACTTAAATCTCCAAAGAGATAATCAATGATACTGTGTATACAGAATACCACATAGCTAATAATTAACATGTGCAAACATAATATTACCATAGCTGATGCTTCAATGGTAATTGGCCAAATTTTACTCATACCAAAAGAATATTAAAATATATATATATATATAATATAGCCAATAAACATCTATTAAAAATTTTCAAACAAATTTATACACTGACAACATCCACTGATAATACACATTGTATAAAAAGTAGCTATCAACTCGTCAATGTTTTGAAAAATCTTAAATGTTTTAACAATATAATGACATATGATTTTAAAGATCTTTTTAATAATATAGATTTATTAGATCTACATAAGATTATAAATGCATTATTTAATAAGTATCATCATACACTAAATTTACCAATTCATACAGATACTTCTTATTTTAAAACTTTAACAATTTTCATAATATATAATAATTTTATAATGCATGATAACACGTTATATTTACAGAAAGTCGGTATACCACAAGGGGGATGTACATCTAGTATACTTTCAGACTTATACTTGTATCACTATGAACGTACTTTTATTAACAGTAATATACATTTATATCGTTATATTGATGACATAATTTTTATTGCTATTGATCACACTAATATTTCTATATTTCCAGTAGATTATCCTACTAATTTAGAATTAACGGAAAACCTCCTTTCTAACAATGTTATTAACTGTTTAGATCTTAAAATTACACTTAAAGGAAACAAAACAATAATTGATCTATTTGATAAACGTAAAGAATTTAAATTTAAAGTTAATTCATTTACTAATTTTAAATCAAGTCTTCATAATTCTGTATATCGTAATATACTCCTTAATCATATTTATAGAATAAAAAGTTTATGTTCTTCTCAACTAATTAACAACAATATTAAAAAACTAATCTATGATGCATTACAACATGGTTTTCCAAAAAAATTTCGTATATTCTTTAATATATAATTAGTACTTAAATGCTCTTAGCAACCAAATTAACACATGCGTTAAAAAATGTATAAAAAAACATATAATCTTAGAAAATAGTTTTAAAAAAAGAAAAGAAAAAGAAAAAATATATATAATAGGACGGATGGGTGGGTAGATGTTGGATTGAGGAGTTGTGTGGCGGAGTTGTATGGGAAAAACGCATGGTTAATTTATATATATAAAAAAATAAATAAAAAGGGGAGGGCATTTTGATTTACACACACGTTTGATATTACATATTTTATAATGGACTGTGATATGATACTTTTATATGCAAATTAATGTAGTTATATTTACATATTCATTAATTAATTTAAATGAATTTATATTCATTACTATTAAGAATGTGTTTGATCAATGGTATTTAAATTAATGCCTACGGTGGACAATATCATATTAACTTCTTATATAATGTATATTTTCTTAAATGTTAATATAATACATGCATTAATTTTTATTAAATATTCTACCCTAACCACTTATATCAAGTGTATTTAATTTTTAACTTTGTATGGAGAAGCATTATATGTTACTAATTAATTTCAATATTTAATTAATATTAATTTTAAATCATCTTAATTCAAATATTTAGTATTTTAATTTTAATTTAATTTAATTTATGTGATGTTGCAATTTTGGTAAAGATATTTAATAGTGGCTATGTTTTTTCACGGTACATATATTTTTATGTAGCATTACTTATTAATTTTACCATGTTACATCTTATTTTTTTAACATAGAATTATTCATTAATACATCCATTTTTACTTTAATGTAACTGGATATATTATTTATTATTTAATTTTATTTATTTATTATTTAACTAATTGTTATCATCTTTAGATAGTATTTGGTTTAATCTTTAAATATTAATTTTCTTCCACTGCTATTTTTAATTCATCGCATATTCACTTTTCTCTCATAGATGGCAGCACCATGGTTTGTGTTGTTTAACAATAATATTCCATATTCTTATAAAACTTATTTTGGCAACATGGTAAATCATCTTCTAAAATTTATATTGGCAACATGTAATGATTTTTTGCAATTCATTGCCTCTGTTTAGTTATGCTTATATATCTGGTTAATGAAGTGCACCAATATCTTTTTTACTACAATTGGATTTCGCACTTTATGATTAAATATCAAGTTTTTATATCTTTATAATGAGTAAGGTTTCTTTCCTTTTTAATATTGTATTTATTCTTTAATATTGTATTATATCTTTAATATTGTATTATTAATATTGTATTTTATCTTTAAGATTTTTTTCACAGGTTTTATTCATTGTTTATGAGTTGGAAGTCCCAAAATCATATTCTTTAGCAATGTTATGGCTAATATGATGATGAAACCACTCATTTTATTTGTGGTATTTAGGCATTTGGGACTTGATAATTCTGTCTAAATTCCACAAATTTAATTCATTCAATTTTTAATTTAATTTCTTCTTCTTTTAATTCAGTTTTTGGTATCTATATTCAGAGTGTTGGGGAATACTTTCGTTGTCAATTAATTATTACGTACTAAATCATAATTTCATAGTTAAGTTGGTGTTATGGTAATGTTTCATTAATGGTTATATATATATATATATATATATATATATATATATATATATATATATGAATGTCTCAAGCCATGCCACCTGACACAGGTCGTTTTATTCTTTCTCTGTTGTTTAGTGGTTTTTTTCATTTTTGCTGTCATTTGTTGTGTTCTATTGTTTTTGAGTTTAGTAATTGTAAGTAGTTAATTGTGATTTCTGGTTCTGTGTTAAAGTAGTTTGTTTTGTTTTCTTTATTTCTATTTATGTGGTTAATGGCTTTTGTCATATTGGTTCTGCTTTTTTTTTTCACTGGAGTATATTACACACACACACACACACACACACACACATATATATATATATATAATTATAATATCTATGAATTTCAAAATACATATCAAGTTCTAATATCATTCTACTTTAATCTACAAAGAGATAAATAATGATATTGTGTAAACAGAATACCACATATCTAATAATTAACATGTGCAATCATAATTTTACCATAGCATGTGCTTCAATGGTAATTGGCCAAATTTACTCATACCTGAATAATATTTAAAAAAGAAAGAGAGAGAAAGGGGAAAAAAATTATAGATTGGAGTTGCTATAAAGTAAACACAAATGGATTAATAAATCAAATATGAACATTATACAATGGAAAACTGGACCACAAGAGAACAAACAAGAATTGGATATGAAAAAACACATGTAGATGTACTCGTCAGCTTGGTTGCACCCACATGTGTTTTAAAAAATAATTCAGTATTTCATAATTCTACCGGCATGATGCTAAGAACAGTAGAATCAACCAAGTATACTGAATTATTACCAGATAACAATTGGAAAAAATAAGATTGGAAATATTTAAATTGGAAATAAAAAACCATTAAGAATACATAATATAATTCACTTACATCGATTATCCGAAAAACATTATAAATCACCTCACTAAATTACCCCTAGATATGATTTTTGAAATAATATTGGAAAATAGAACCTTTAAATTGTAAATAAAATATTTTACTCACATTAATTATCCTGAATCCACAAAATATAGAAACTTCTGCATAATACCCACGTCCACATGGCACGCACATAATTTTATATATATATATATATATATATATATATAATAAAACTTTTGTTAATAAATAACCATTCAATCACATAAATAATCGACAATAGATAAAACGATAATTATAATACAATACACACACACATATATATATATGTATATATCCAAAAATGTAAGATTATCAAAATTAAAATAAGTGGGAAAAAATACTTAAAGATATGTGGAGAAAAAATTCATTGTACTGAAAGTGAAAATTATTACAAAAAGCAATTGGAAGCTTATAAAGAGAAACACTTTTTCAAGGGCAATATTCCACTAATATAAATAAAATGTAATTCATTTCTGTTTGAGTAAATAAGCTTAAGTCGAATTTATTAACTCAAATTACCCGATCAATTACGTAGCCAAATTTAAAGAAAATTGAATAAAAATGGACAAATATTGAATAACTGAACATGATATGTGCAAAAATCAATGAATATAGAACATCATTAAGTACAAAAACGTATTGAATAAAGAATTGTTAAACAAAAAGAGAAATATAGCAGTAAAACATACCCAACCAGGGACCATATTTTAACTATAGAAAACCACGTTATGCTTTATAAAAGCACATGGAGTAACCGTTACATTGACAGTTAATAAAATAAGTAAAACATTTTAACAACTATAAAAATAATTCAAATACACCTATAAATTATTTTTATCATTTTTTAAACTATGTCTTATCTTAATAATGATGATAATAATAATGAAAGCAATTTTGAAATTAAAATATTTAAAATATTTACAGCACAAAATTAAGAGGAAATTATACGATATACTTAATGTTATTCGATGTTGAATGCGATACATCAATGCATATTTTTAGCTAGGTTACTGCCATCTAAGAGCAATAATAAAGAAGATATATGTACAATTTTTTTATTTAACTACCGTAAAAAGAGACGAATTTGTAAAAAGCATATATTAAATAAAGTATTTAATAAAACAAATGTTTATAAAATTATGAAATAATTACATTTACTACTTTTTTTTTTTTTTTTTAATTATAAATTTTAATTAATATTAAAACATACTGCAGCGTAAATAGCAAAACAAAATCTTTACATTCGAGTATTTTTACATGCGTTTATTTAGTGCTGCCATCTATAGTAAAACATTTATAACATTTAAGTTATTTAAATATATTAAAATTTTAAAAAATAAAAAATAAAATGGTTGTATCATTAAAAATGGAGGATCTTTAAATAAAATAAAATGACACAGTTAATATTAATATTAAATATTAGTAAATTAGAAGGTTAAAGAAGAAAAAATTATTAGATAAGATTTTTATAAAAATATATATATATTAAAACCATGTGATAGAAAAAGATGTTGCATAAAATTGAGGTTATTCATACCTTTTGAAAAAATTATATTATACAATTTACAAGTAATATAATAAATTTTGAGTCTATAAATAAAGTTCATAATGGTAATTTGAGAATGCAACCTAAATATAATAAGATTATAATTTATGTAGAAAAAAATAAGTTAAAAAATTATATTGCTATATAATCTTTTGTATAAACATATTCCTATAATAACACAGACCTTATAATTAAACTGCGATTAAAATAATATAATAATGTGAGAAAAATATTGTAAATGACTTTAATTATCTAGTAAAAGTTTAGATTATTTATAGATTAAAATATATTATATATATATATATATATATATATATATATATATATATATATATATATATATATATATATATAATGATAAATTGTTGCACAACAGGCGCAGAAGCAGCACGTAACATATGCAACAAGAATATAATTCCTCAAAATATGAAATATTTAAATTTATGAAAGAAGGTGTATATAAAACATTTTTATAACAATTAACTATAAACACTTTTAACAATTAACTTTAAACACTTATAACGTTAAAACATAAAAACTACATAGGCGAAAGACAGTCTGTTTCTCATCAGTGGACGGACATACATAATTAACTATCACCCTCCCCCTCCCCCCCCCCCCCCCCCACACACACACTATAAACCTGCAGGTTTTGAAACACGAGGTAACCTTGCATTCAAAACAGAATTATCTTTTAAAAAACAAATTTAACGCCAATTTAAATACAATTCGAGGTTACTTTTATAATAGACAACATATTAAAAACTTATTACAATATGCGCGAATTTAAAATATAAAACAAAAATATTATAATAACCGAAAATATTAAAATATAAAGGTATATAAATTAAACAAAAAAAATATATAAATAAATAAAATGAATGCAAGGCAGCTGGTTTCCTTCCATACCTACAAGAAAAAGTTAAATGGACAAAATATCCAATAATTTACTTACTTCAGCAGTCCTCAGCCTTGTAGAGACGAAAATAAAAATCTTTCTATTATCCAGTTTCTTAAACTTCACAAGCCAAATCTGCAGCTTCTTCCAATTCAAACATCCATGTCTACCCGCTCTTCGATAAAGACTTTAGGGAAGACATAATCATACAGAAAGATCCAGAAGCAAGCATCCTATTGTAGTCAACCCTCTAAACCATAATGTTGCCAATTAGCTTTCAGTAATAACTTTAAATAGTAGCATATAAAGATATATTATTTTACATTTTCTTTACATTTTTACTTTTAGTAAATTTTCCTTTCGAAAGATTGTAAAATCCGCTCCTAAATACATTAAAGATATTATGGAAAAAGTCGAGTCATTAGCAAATATTTGTCAAAATTTAGAACTTTAAAAACAATCTTTTACCGCAAAACAAATATTTTATAAGCCTTTGAATTTTTTTTAAACTTGTAAATTTATATTTCTATCTACCAAATACATTTTTTTAAAATTAAATTCGTTACATAAAGTATAGAATAATTTTTAATAAAAAAATAAATTTAAAGTTTTCATCGCGAAGCAATTTAAAAGGTAGTGAGTCTTTTTATAAACAACAACAACAACAACAAAAGTTCAATCAAATGTAGATTAAACAACATTTAAAATACGCACAAGTGTAAAAACTCGAAAAAGCTATCAATACTTTTTACGGATTAATAGAAATAAATAAATGGTTCTTTTAATAAACTTTATGTACATTTGTAAAAATATATAAATCAGAATTAATATTTTATTTTTGGGGTTATTTTTTCCTTATTAATAACATGTAGCTTTAATCTTAAATAATTTTAAATGCTGAGAAATTTTATATTAAAGAGTTGATATTTATATTTATTACAGAGAGATTAGCTGAATTTTCGTGAAAGAAATTATTTTATGAGACTTATGAGTAAACATATCTGTAAAACTATGTAACCAAGGTAACTAATTGGATGCTATGAAGCAATATCTCGTATACAAGCTTGGAAGGGGAAATAAAATAAGTATGATTATATTATGGTATGTGGTCCATTTCATATAAACTTTCTGCTTTTAATTCGTTTATTAGGGCAGGAATTTCATTGGGAATAACACTGAGGATGAAAATAGTTATTTCATATAAAAAGGGGAAAAAATTTGAAGTTGTGAAGGAAAAACATTTTTATCAATATAAAAAGCTTCTCTGAATTTAAGTCTTTTATTATATTAACTGTGCAGGTTGGAAAGCGCATAAGTTATGCACCCATATGAAAGTGACTATGCGCTATACAGTGAGACTTACCCGCAGTGCCGCTTGCGGTGAAATGAGGAACTTAGCAGTCCTATCTCAAAAACTTTTGGAGATATAAGAAAAAAAAAAGTCAATTATAAAGTTATTAAACGTTGTTGGGTTAGAAGGAAATGACACTCTTTGTGCACAAATAAACTAAATTGGAAGCGAAAAATTAATCTAACTTTGTCCAATTCTCGTCGATACTATCATTTTGATTTTGCTACAGATAAAATTTGTGTTCAAAAATTTCTGAAAATTGCAATCAAACAACATGATTAAGATAGAAGAAACAAAATTTCTTTGTTTATGCTCGAATTGGTTACCGTCGGCCACAAATCATTCTTCCGTGTACTGGAACATATCGCAAAAACTTACATTTCCACTGCAAAAAAAATTGTTGATTTTACAGTATAATACTGGCACCCCAGCTGCCAGTATTATACCGTAAAATGAACAGTAATAAACAGTAAAATAAGCAATAATACGCTGCGGCGCAAACACTTTTTTTTTTCAGTGCATGAAGTTTCATTTCCTAATAAATCCATAAACCTAAACAACTCTTTAATTAATTTTTCTCACGTGTCTCTAGAAGTTTTAGAGATGGGATCGCTAAGTGCCACATTTCTAGATCTTTAAAAAGAGCACAAAATGCATCCAGATAAGTTGCGCTAAACAGAAATTGCGCAGATTTTACAGAAACCAGAGTCTATTCCGTTCTCCTCTTCTCCTCTTCAAATAAAAATCCACTAGTTCATAAATATTCTCACGAATTCTATCTGGGAAAGTTCGTTTTCTCTCTAGTCAGTTACAGTGGAAAACTGTCTTCAATCAGAAATGGAGATCTAATTAAATATATATATATGTTGTTAAACTTTTTAATTGAAATCTTCTATATGATATTTCCACTATTCGCTTATGTCACTCACAAAGTCAAGATTTAATATTTCATTCTCGCCAATAAAACTCTACAAATATTAAATTAATAATTTTGCTATGTATGTAAGTGATTTACAACTTCTTACCAATTCCAACGAACGGATTTTGTAACAAAATATACACCTCTTGCTCAATCCATCTATGCACCAAGACTATTCGACTGATCACTTAGCCAGTACGAAATTAGTCAGCATTTCAAGATATCTGCTTTAGTACATTGGTACAACTTCTTTCTTTTTATAAGCTGATAACGCTGTTGTGAAGATACTCTGAATTTCTGAATTAAAATTATTTTATTCAAAATAGAACGTTCACGAGTATCAAAAGACTCAGTATCAGAAGACTCGTGTATCACTTCTGATATGCGAGGCTTCCGATACTGATACCATAGTTTGGGAAATTTGCCTAGACCGTTAATTGCTGGGTTCTTGTCAAAGTTTTTACAATCAACAGTGTTTTTACCGTATTTCACATGCTTATCTGGCATATTATTAGAATGTGTTATTCATTTGTTGTTAATTTTGATTTCTTTATCAACATCGAAATTTTAACTTTAAACTCTGAATTCTAGAGCATCCGCCAGCTACAAAATGAGATTAAAGTTAAACCGACTTTAAAATATTTTATAACAATAAAATAATATGCATATTAAATAATTTTTTGAAGTGTTTTTATTATCTCATTTCTGATATTTTTTTCTGATACAGTTTGTAATGTCAGTTTGTCACATTTATATTTAATGTATTATTTAAGTTTTCTGAAACTGAATTTTCAAAAGTTCTTTTAAACAATTAACTCACATCGCTTATTTACATATTGGAATTTTCTTTAAAAAAATTATCTGACAAAGCTATTGTTACACATGTTCAAAAGTCTCTTAAATCCCGGAATTTCCCTAGAATTCAAAACTGAGCTGAAATGCACTAACAAATTACTAGCAAGCGTTATGCTAAGCTTCTCGCGTGAACAAGTTTTATATAGTTTATTTCTTTTCTGAAAAGACTTTACATTTCCTAAAGCCAGGCAAGCATGAACAACAAAACATATCTCACATTTGATTTAAAACTTTGAAATAAAACGGACTACTAGAAATACGTATTTTTTCGCAGAAATCTTTTTACTTGTTATGCATATTCTTATTTTCTCTTCTTCGATAAAAACAGATTTTTGTGTTGTGTGAAATAGAGTCTTTTTTCCAGTTCAATGAACGCATAAGTTTTCTTATCCTGTTTTTACCGTATACTTCTGCATAACGGTTGATATATTTTATCGAATATCTTTCTCACTTGATTTTTCTAAAAAATATTTGTCTTTTTATGTTAAACTTTGAATAAAAACTGTTTGGAAAGGCACATTTTTCTGCTAGTATAATTACTATCGTTTTTAAATTTCTAAAAATATGACTCTGCGTTTGAAGATTATTTTGTTTATATTTCAATGCATCGCGCCTCATATGAAAGTTAATTATTATAATAAAAAAGTACTATATATTTTACAGTAAATAATTTTAAATTTTTATGATTTTTCTTTCCTAATTAAATGTTACAACTAAATTTGCCCATTGTCTTTGAATGCATCAATCATTTCTACTAAAAATATTCCCTTTGCAGTATTCGATTCCACATTACTAAATCAAGTGATGTTTTGCACTTGGCAAAAAGTATGGATTTAGTATCTACATATCACTACAAGCAATAAATCGTAAACAATTTTATTTAATTGTGTAAAATTGGAGAGATTTTGTTGTTAACTTAAGGTTTATAAAAATGTCTACAGTATTTCCGAAATGCGACCTGCGTATAAAAATTTCAAATGCTGTTTCGATATTTATTTTTCTTATGAAATTAAAATATTCAATAAATATTTCTATGGAATATTATGAAGGTGAATTTGTAGCTTCCTCAATAATATTTTCCCCAACAAACAATGACAAGCATGTATAAGATTTCCTTTCTTAGACATCCTTTTACCGTGAAAGTAGAATCCAAAACGGAATTCCTGAATCAAAAATTGAGTCTCTTATCGACTAAAATATCGTATGCTTCGGTCCGCAAGAACGTTTTTGATATAATACCACTGATAGTTTTTTGGTTAAAAAAAACTAGAAACTTGTGTGTGCTCGATCTCGTATCGAGAGTGGTACCCAGCTTTATCCAAAAAGGAAATAAACATTTTAATGCTGTACTTATTATATGACAACCTATAAATGCGAAGCAAGATTTCAAAACTAGTATTGCTAAAAAATAAACATAGAAACCGAGTAGACCATATATATGAAAGAATAAGATTTAAAAATTTTAAAAATTTAAAAATTTTAAATTAAAAGTTAAAAATTTTAAATTCCTAAATTTTCCTGTAATTCTGAATGTCGGTACTTTAATCTAAATTTCCTCTGATATATTTTCTTGCCAGTCTAGCATTTATTACTTTGAGACTTCACAATTGTTCGATCTTTAAGACTAAAAGTGTTGAGCTCGGCGCGATCCTGCTTTTCAGTTCAATGGAGGATGTGGGTGCAGGAAACCTAGGCCAGCCAAGTCCGGAAGACGTCATCGGCCTGAATATATGCTGGCCAATTAAATGTAAGACCGTCCTATTTCCTTAGTGTCGCACTCTGTCGGAAATAATCTGAAATAATTCATACTTAAGTCTGGACAACGTGTCTTTTTCTGTCAATAACATGCCAAATTAACTTGCTGTCGCTCGATAGAATTTTTCCTGAAAATGAACTCACCAGATACTTACCGTCGCTCAGAGTATCGTGATATTCAAAGTATGGGATATTAACGTACAGACTCTCAACCCCCTGGGTCTGACTTCAAAAGGATATCGTGTACGTAAAAAAGAATAAAGTCAGATCAAAGGAAGTTCCGGCATTAGTAGCTTGTGATTACCTAAATACTCCTTTATAACACTTTAATGACCTCCAAGCTGCAAGTTCTTTTATATTTAACTTTAAATCGAAGTTATCTTCTTTTATTAGATTTTGCATTTGCGATCCAACAAATATGTGCTTATTTAGTTTGACGTCACTTACTTTTGGGAGTTCACTTTTCAGATATAGAAATCCCTCTCAATTTTTGTCCGTAGCCTTCGCGAAATATTTCATTAGGCCAGTTTTATGTGTAACAGAAGGCAGATATATGCAGAAGAATGACATTTTGGGGATCAATCAGTAGAGAATATTTTACAATCGATTTTTCAGATATATATTGCGTTCTTGGTGGCCAATCTCTTTATGGAATATTGTAAGTTTATTAAATGCAATTATTTGTTGCTCTTACGCTCCCATAAACAGAAAGCAATATTTTATAAAACCACCCTGTAATTCTAGGAGGTTTTACAAATTTTACTAACAGATGGCTACAACTTTTAAATCGGCACCTACTTTCCAATTCGAATACGTATATTTTATCAAATGTAAAATTATTTGCATGCTTTCGTAAGTTTCTTTTAACACTATAGAGTAGGCTACAAGTATGGCAAGATATCTACCAGCGTTATGAAGTAAGGGGGATTTAAACTAGTCTTATATTCCTCAATAAAATGTCGCCAATTTTGTGTTTTACTCAATTTACAATTCACTCATCAAACCATTTATGTTGTTACAATAGCACACAGACTCCATCTGTGAGAAAAAAGTAGCTAAATGTTTATTTGTATTTATTTATTTATTTATTCATTTATTTTGACAAAGATATTTTAGTCGACGGTGATAACAAATTCCAGTTTTATAATCTATAACCGAGAATTTCAGCTTGTCTAATAAGTTTAAGTCGCGTGTTAAATAATTTAATTCTTCCTTTCCAATTAAGTGTGGTTTCTTCAATATATTTTGGTGATATCAAGCCAGTCTCTTTCTTCTGTAAACGACGGGCCCCATAATTTAAATCGCCTTTCCCTTTAACCCCTTGGGGACAAGCGACATGTATACGTGCTGCATAAGATGCTCAGAATCCTCGATTATCCCTACCAGTTACTTTTTATTGTAAGCTCTGCCTTACTTAATGATAGCATTTCTGCGATTCAATTAAGTGAAAATTTCTGTTTTGAAAAACCGGTGGTAAAAGGTTAAAAATTCAGTAGAGGACGCTCGTCGCGAAGGGGTTAACATTCCAAATGGTTTTGGTGTTCTTCTTAGCTGCACCCGAAATTCTTCACAATGAGGGATTGGCATAGACACAGAAGTCACATTTATATATTCCATTTAAATTTAATTTTTTACAACTTTTTTTTATTCACTTCGGTTAAGCAAAAACAGCAGCCATCACAATGATTAACTTGTTCACGCCATATCATTGGTACAGCAAACGGCATAAACTTGTTTGAACTATTTAACCATTCAACATGATTTACATAACATAAAATGCAAAACAATTTCGGAATCCACTCTTTTTCTTGTACCACAGGACGACCAAAATAAAGAAGATAAGCTTGTTTTAACTTCAGCAACATTTCTTCCTTGGGTTTTGACAATGTTATGTCCACATACATAACAAAATGTATTTGTTGAATTTACAAACCAATGATTGCTACCTCTATGCATATTTAGTTTTCAAGATATGGTGCTTTCACTGAAAATCCAATTCAATCGGCCAAAAAAATATACAAACAACACAATTTTGTTCGCTTTCTGTAAGATTCTTTCATATCGTTTGTGTTTTGCGGTCGGCGATATTATCATTCGCGGCTGTAGGACCACTCTGTTTTCCTTTCTAGCACCGCCTCCTGAATAATAACCCTACGCGCTGACACAAAAATGGTGGCTGGTCACAGGTGGAATTTTTTAAACGCTTAATTTAGACACCAATATATATATTTTAAGTTTTCTTGAACTTATTTAATCTCAGAAAAATAAGGTGCAGAAAACTTTTAGAAATTTTTGGTATTCAAATTCAAGTGCCCGTACAAACGCTAAAAAAATACGTCTACGATAGCCGCCATTTTTGTCCGCGCGTATTCAGTCCTTCACTCATCGCCTGTCGCAATCTGATACACTATGAACGTAACGTCACTCGTGACGCATGCTACCAATCTGTCATCACCATCGCAGAGAGAGAAAAAAAATAGTTTGAAATAAAATCGCCAATAACATAAGAATTTGACGGTATGCGCTATTATTGCATTCTGTGGGTATCTTAACTCATAATGGGAATAACTAACCAGCTATTATCAGTCATGTTACTGAAATGTTGTCTTGCAGTGTTATTGGATCTGAAGGCACCTCATGAAGATACACTATGAATGCCTAAATCCATTTTAAGCAGAAAGTTAGAAAGCTAACATCTTCGTCAAGATTAAAAGGAAATAAAGAGAAAGAGAGAGAGAGAAGTACACAGGAAAGAACATCCATCGACAGGAGACAAGTACCAATCAAAATTTAACAAAAGAAATGTAGAAAAAGTATAACTGAAACAGGAAAGAAAGATAGAACGAAAAAGCGGAGAGGATTAATTAATTAAAATATTAATAAAAAATTAATTAAACTATAAAAAATAAATTAATTAACGGTCAAAAATAAAAATACGGTTAGGACAGTAATTTTTTTTTTAAACGTTACAAAAGCATTCAAAAACATTTAACTGCAGTAAATTATCAATAGATGGCACCACAGTTTTCCATATAAATATTTTTCCTTTTTTCTTTCTTTTATGGAAAATAATCACTTTCTTTCATTAGTATGTATCAATCAATTTTAATAAAATATGTACCGAAATTTATAAATCATTTCAATTTATTTAATGAATAATTACATGCCAAATCTTTTAATTTAAAATGTTAATTACAAAATCAGTAATTAAAAAATATATTGGAGATGGTAAATGTTCCTTAATAATAATGAAGACATACTAACTTTCTGAACACGGATACAGGCAACAGAACATTTCGAAGAAAATGCAGTTTTCATATCCAAAAAAGAGCAACTCCAAGCTTTTTTCCTTAAATTTTTTATAAATAAATTTTTGAAGTTAAAATTTTATTAGTTTTCTCCAATATAAACATTTAAGTGCATTACAATATTTTTCTTAGTATATATGCCTTATCGATCAATTGTAATCAAAAATATACAAATTTTGTATATCATTTCATATTATTTAATCATTTCTTTAATCGATAGTTACGTATCGAAACTTTTAATTTTGAATTTTAAATACAAAATCAATAATTAAAAAATATATTGAGGATGGTAAATTTCCCTTAATAAAAAAAAGAAAAAAAGAAATTGTATAACTTTTTTTTACAGAGATAAAATAAATTTTACATTATTGAACTGGGTTATCTGAATGCTAACAAAATCTGAAAAACATCTTATACCAGTAGCTGGGTTCGAACCGATGGTTCGTTTAGAGAACTAGAATTCCTGTCCCTGGACCCTAATACTACGTTCAGATCGGATAGTTAAGATATCTTAGACCGCTGAACTCACTGAGTGAGTTCTAGAAACTCACTTAGTGAGTTCGAACTTTTCATTGCTAGATACAATCAGTACCGCTCACTCTGATTGGCTCTGGACGCCCATTGGCTGTTGAGTTTGCTTTTAACATATGCGCATGCGCACTGGACATGGTGATGTTGAGTGAGTTATCTTAAATGCGTTTGGCGGTGTGGACAGTTATTCAATTCCGGGGAGGTACTACCTCAAAAATGGCGGTCTAAGATATCTCAAATGTTCGATGTGAACAGGGTATTAATACCCTGTTCACATCGTGTATTTAAGATATCTTAGACCGCCATTTTTGAGGTGGTACCTTCCCGGAATTGAATACCTGTCCACACCGCAAAATTCATCTAAGATAACTCACTGAACATCACCGTGTCCCAGAACTGAATAAACATAGAATGTGCGCATGCGCATATGTTAAAAGCAAACTCAACAGCCAATCGGCCTCCAGAGCCAATCAGAGTGAGCGGTACTGACTGTATCTAGCAATGGAAAGTTCGAACTCACTAAGTGAGTTTCTGGAACTCACTCAGTGAGTTCAGCTGTTTAAGATATCTTAACTATCCGATCTGAACGTAGTATTAGAGTACTCGGCCATATCTTCTTCGTTTAATCTCCCTCTGAAAGGAAACCATGAAGTTATGAAAAGAAAGGAATAGACATAATCAATCTTTCACCGTAGAAAGCTTTGAAGCCAAAAAACGAGTTTTCCCCCTCCTTCTGCGTCCGTCATATTCGACTTTGACCGATAGTAGTTCAGTCAGCAGTCCCTAGTACAAGACACAGTGAAATATAGCTCACTTGGCAGGGGGCAAGGAGGATCCAATAGATGGAACAATAGAAATGGCGTCACTTGATAACGTTTCTACCACCCTCTCGCGTCAGCTATATTTAGCCACGTCTTGCACATAGTGCCGGGAGTTTCTTAAAAAATCGAGTATCGATAAGCATCGATCGATAATATAAAACAGCATCGATCACAAAAAGAAACTTATCGATTCTCAAATTCTAGTAGCCATGTTCTAGAATCGATTCTTACACAGATATCTTAAAAAGAGTAACTCCTAAACCGATGAATTGGCAGGAAATGTGATCCTGAATCGTTATAACGGGGATTAGACAATATATTGATATTTCTGTCTCTCATTTCATAGCAATATATAATATATTTATTCTTTCCATTTTACTATTTTAGTAGCAGAGCTGCTGTCAAATTTCGTGTAAGGGCCTTTTTCTTTACATGTTAATTTGTTATCTTTTAGTTTACAGCCTAATTATTTAGGTTACTAGTTTATTAAGTTGTATTTTTCAAGTTTGTTTTCTCTATCCCCTCGTTTGTTTTCTCTATCGACCGCACTGTCGATGTGGGTGCAAAAATGATCGATACTTTCTGAGAGGATCTCTAGCCAGTGTATATTTATTCTTTATTCAATATCTCGAGTTCTATGGGTCCGATATTCACACTGCTTGGATCATTACTAGTCTTTGTTTGTTTCCCACCAATATCACCAATATTTCAGTTTTGGTTTTCTTCGCTAGGGTTGCTGAAATGTCCTGTATTTTGTGGTGCATAGTGTACTTTACTTCTTTATTCGATATCTCAGGTTCTATGGGTTCAATCTTCATATAACTTAAACCATTCGTCTTGGTTTGTTTAGTGCCAACACAACCACGATTTAAATTCTTGTTCTCTTATCCAGGGGTGCAGGAATTTTCTGTGTTGTGTGCTGCATAGTGTACATTTCTTCTTTATTATATATCAGAGGTTCTATGGGTTCGATCCTCACAAAACTTGGAGAATTCGTCTTGGTTTGACCCCCCCCCCCCCAAAATTTTAGTTCTGATTCTCTCCGCCAGGGGTGCTGCGATTTCCTGTATTAGCTTTTATATTGTCTTCAGCCTCAATTTTTGAAGGGCCTTCGGGGAATGAAGTTTTCCTTAATCTTTATGGCTTCCATCGGCTCTTCCTGAAACCTTAAACAAGATCTCCAATGTTTCAAGACCTAACGTAAAACAATTAATGCAAAATTAGTCATATTACAGCGAAAGTAATTTATCAGCAAAACTAATCTTAATTTTTTTAGGGTAATTCTTCATAAAATCGGATCTCATATCGGTTAAAAATAACAATTTATTGACTTGAAACATCGACAAAAAATTTGATAGAATCGATTATGCTTAATTGAAAAGTAAAATCTGGCTGTCACTTTTACATATAGAAAGTATTCATATTTTACATACACATATCTTCTTAAAAATATATAAACAAGAACCTGAATATGACGATCCTTTTAAATTCACAAAATTAGGACTAAATTTTTCACTAATGTAAAAAGCTGTTCACAATTTACAAAGGCAGGACCCAGGGAGTAAAGTCTGGACAGACCCGTGATTATGCTAATTATGTTACGAGAAGTTTGAAAATTTTAATGCTGTTAGTGAAATATATTAATTAAACTATATACATCTTTAATGTTGTTTGTGAAATATGATTTAAACTAAACAATTTTTTAATGTTGGTAAAATCTTTCATTAAATTATTATTATTATTATTATTATTATTATTATTATTATTATTTTTACGAATTATTTTTTAACGAAATGGGTTAATTACATTTTGGAAACTGTTAACGAAATAAGAAGTAATGCTTTTCTTTATTAGTTTTCAATAGATATGTTTCAATCTTTATATGTATTATGACTCAGACACTATATTTCATACATATGCAAGACAGTGCAAAACAAATCAGGTAAATTTCATTAGTATATAATTTCCATCGGTAGTGTAAAACTGTTTTCTCGTAACATGCAAAAATAATTTCGTGAGCAAAATTTTTTTTTTTTCAATCTAGTGAACTTTTTACTAATTATAATTTAAATAGTACTATTGGATTAGGGCTTTTATTTTTCTTTTCCTAACAGGTGTAGAATACTGTATTATTTACAATTCAAAACAGTATTAAAATAAATTTTAACTGAAAAACAATTTATGTTTTAAAATTTCGTGTAAACTGTACTCATTAGAAAATGTATCTATTCTAAAACACTGTCTTTTGGCCATGTATCCTCATATACAAAAGCGCTGCATATACACGCGCCATCTTAAAACGACAAAGCGAAGGCTTTCCGGCTGCCTAAAGCAGTCGGAGAAATTACCGCAAAACAACCCCCGAATACGGGAACGAATTCCGAGACGATAGGGGCAGAATGCGAAATTATCACTTCGTCGGGGCATTACGAGAAAGTCTCCCGTTCCAATGAGGGCAGAATACTGCCGAAGCACTGCTCAGTACAGCCGAAATTCGCTCTCTGCGTATTCGCTCTCTGCGTTTTAATTATATAGATTTTACACATTTTTTTTAAGATCGGCAATTAATTATTTTAAAAATATATTTTCTTCAGAGAATCTATATAGACAAAACTTATACCTGTAACTTAACGAAACAATGCCAGAAAATACATTTCCAAAAATAAAAATATCTTCTTCAAAAATAACTAAAGATCTGAAATTTTGCGCCCTCAGTGTTTAAATAAGAAACATGATATCATTTTGAATTTGATTGAAATTTTGAAATAGTAAATGAAATTCTTGAAAGAACCAGAAAATTATTTTTGCACATGATACTTAATTTTAATTTATAAAAGTATTTTTTAATCTTTGTCTTAGAAAATTTTACCATTTCTTTTAAAAGATAAATAAATATTAACTAATAAAAAACTTTAAAAATACATATTTCATCTATCTTATCAGATGAAGTCTACAATTTTAGAATTTATCGTTTAATTATGCTTTTTCGTAGAAGAAAAAAAGCCTCAAAGCTAAGTGCGTTTATTTGAAAATAAAATCAAATGTCTCTTAAGTCCTCTACTCCGAATGATTTGATAAAAAATATTCCCGGAAGACCGTATATATTCTTTATTTTATCGCTGAAAGAGAGAATTTAATCCCAGAAAACTCTTTTTATTTTGAATATACGTATATAGATTTTTGTTTTAATTTCTTCATTCAGCTTTGATTTTTTTGTTTTTGTTTTTGTTTTTGAAGATGAATATTAATATTATTTTTAGCTACCAGAGAATATTTTAAAATTTTTATGCAATTCTGAGGGAAAAAAAAACTCAGTTCATTAAAATAATTTATGAAAATTTCTTTTGCTTTATGTAACAAATTTGATTTTTCGAAAGAACTACTCAACATTCGGAACACTGTTTTAAAGATGCAATATATTGACAAAATAAATTGATTTACAATTGATTTTTGATATAGAACTATGAAACCAAACTAAATTGTATTTATATGTTGCCCCTCCCCCTTTTTTTTTCTTGAAAAATTTAAAAGAAACTAGGGAAATATGCATAGCTATGCCAGGAACTTTGCACGCAATTCGCTTAATATACAAGGTGTTTAACCTTTTCATTCCGTATGTCAACATATGTGGACATCAATTCTTTCCCGTTTTATTAAAGATACTCTAATACAATTGTAATTACGATCCCAGAATGATATGCTTCGATATGCAAGATTCGAATAATGCAAATAAATTAAAACTGAAGCCAAATTTGAGAAGAAATAATTTAATAATAATCAATAATGTTCAATTAATACACAGTAGTGAAGAGCTTAAGCAAAAGGTACACACAATTTATTTGCTAATAATTGGCAAACTTAATTTTTTATTTATTTTTCAGCATCGAATTACGCCTGTAATCATTGAATAATAACCAGTGAATTTTTATCCTGCTTTTCTAAGCGTAAACCGACAGAGTGAAAAATGTCCAAGCCAGGGATTCAACCCGGACGGCTGGGTATCGTCCTTGCAGCTCAAAGGTAGAGCATTGGAGTGCTATTTCAAGGGTCTAGGTTCGATCCCCGGCTTGGATATTTTCACTCTGTCGGTTTACGCTTAGAAAAGCAGGATAAAAATTCACTGGTTGTTATTCCACTGGCATATTCTTCTTTTCCTTTCACGTGTAAGTAACTTTAAATAATAATGCTGAAACCATACTAAGCTTTTAGCAAAGGAAATTTATCATAGTGTTACTGGAAGCTCGAAAACATAGCTGAAATGCAGAGATAGTTTAACCCTATCACTATGTCCTATCGAAACATTCCCTGTTGTGACTTGCAGTCCTCACGGACCTCATACTATAATGCACATGTTTAATATGGTTTGAATATCTTATAAAATACTTTTTTCATTTCTATAGTTAGATTAAAAATAATTAACGTTTATTCTGATATTTTCATAATAAACTTTATTATTTATACCCAAGAATATTAAATTTACATTAATTTTAACATATTCTAAATATTGGCTTAGTATACCTCACAAACTGTCTTCTGGTGTTCCGGGCAACAAGGGATATGACAACTAGAACAGCGGGTATTAACTTTTCTATCCATAGAACGTGAACATAGCTGCACCTAGTCTTTTTATTAGGTTCTTGAATTCCAGATCCTGTAGTTTCAGTATGTAGTTTCGGAATTTCGGTCCCTAATGATTTGAGTAACAGGCGAACTCCAGGTTGCAGCGTTTGAAAAATCTGCCCTGTTCTTTGAATTTGATTATTTACTAATTCTCTCCCGAGGTCTTTCAGGTATAAGCGTCGTCGATGGCGCTTTTCAGATTCCCAATCTGAGTACTTTGAAATCCAAATAATGAACCCAGCAACAGCTGCAATGTCGATCATATTAAACCAGAAGACCATAGGCTAACGGCGTATCTTTCGCTTGCAAGTATACAGTCTGCATAAATGATCAAAGTTGTCAACTCCAGATTTTGTTGCATTGTAATAAATAGTAACTTCTGGCTTATTATCTTTCTCTTCAATTATCGATGATAATTGATAATTGGATGATAGTAAAATGACCGCCTTTCTTTTCTTTGGAGTATAACTAACTAGAGTAAGTTCTTTATTAAAACAGGAATTCTCATCACGCTGACGATTTGGCAGTAATTCTTTAGGAACTTCCTTTCGATTTTTTCGAATTGTTCCAACTGCTGTAGTTTTGCAACTAGCAAATCCTCTGATAACTGCACGTTGGTGAAGTAATTGTCCATGATAACTTTGTGACCTTTGTTCTTCCAAGGGTCAACTACTCATTTGATGGTTTCCGAAATATTATTTTCTCCAAATGCAACACCAGGTTCTCGTCCGACATACACTTCTGCTTTCAAAGGAAACGAGGTAGTTGAATCACCTCACCAAAATATTTTTATCCCATACTTTCCGTTCTTACTCTGTATGTATTGTTGAAAACTGCATAGACCACGTGTTGCCACCAATTGTTCATCGACTGTTAGATCTGTTCCAGGCTTGTAATATTTTGCAGATTTTCGAGCAGCATTTGCCAAAAGTCACGAACTGCAGCTAATTTGTCTATCTACAATGTTTGATTTCTTGTTGCATCATTGTCAAATCTACAAAAACGAAGCAGATTTTGAAAACGTTGCATTGACATAGTAGTACGAAATATTGGCCTTCCACTGTCCGTGGACATTTCCTCCAAACTTTCATTCGCAGATTTGTAGACACCACTGAGTAAGAGTAAGCCAATAAAAGCATAGAGTTCTGTTTCATCGGTTTCTTTCCAAATCATCTTTTTTTGTCGGATGTTCTTCATTCCAGCATGTTATCACCTTTATTGCCCTTCTGTTATTTTCTCGGGCAATAACATTGATTATTTCAGACGTCATAAACACTTGTATCTCGTAAAATATTAGCTGACAATGTTTGGTCTAAATTAGGGTTATTTGTCGTCCACTTACGTCCTGATTGTGATTAAAAAATCTGAGATTGATTTAGCAAATTGGTGTACCGAGCTCGTTTACAAGGAAGATGTTGAGAGTCACTAGAATCATTACTTTTGGATTCACTATCGGTTTCAAAGTTCGTATCTTTAATACTATCTCCGTCACTCTTTTCAAACTCAGATGACTCACCGGAGCTATCTATATCTGCATCATCATCACTATCACTTTCTGGTATCATACGCAAAGCTTCATCTACCGAAATTCGTTTTCGTGACATTTTGAAGCATCAAAGCATGTCTCAATTGGAAAGCGCAGTCAAGTGACAATTTTTTTTCATACACGAGAACAAAAAGAAAGAAATGAACGCATCTGCGGATAAGAAGAGCCGTCTGGGTTCTGGGAGTAACAATCTCTGGTACTTGATGTTCTAAAAGACTTTTTTTTCATTTTTTGTAACGTTCTATAAATTTTTTATCTTGTGGTCTACGCAGACCCCAGGACATAGAAATAGGCTATCTATTTTAGAAATTAAAACAATACAAGTATCACTTGTATTTGTACAGTTTAATTTTTACCGTGTGTTACAAACATTATGATATGAGATGTCACCGGCTAAAACTACTCAGTGAGTGATAGATATTTTTTGAAAACTTGTTGAAAGTACTTGGTGTCCGCGTTGACCTCAGGACATAGTGATAGGGTTAAGAGATCCATATGAGTAGTAATTTTCCCATCTGAGCGAATCCCACCAGTGGCTGAGAGATTCTTCTCTCAAAGCTGATAGACGGGAGGTGCTGCTTTGAAACCCCTGTCGCGCTCGTCGACCTAACCGAAAATTAAAGATAACCGTGTCATTTTTTTTTGTCCCACCAGTGGCTGAGAGGTTGTGCTCTCGAAGCTGGTAGACGGGAGATGCTGGGTTCGATCCCAATCGCGCCCGTCGGCCTAATCGTTCGGAGTTTTTCGTGGTTTTCTTCGAACCTTGCCGTAAATACGGGTTAGGATCCCTTAGAAAGACCCCCACGGAGGACACTCCCCTCTAGGGCCTATATCCCTCGTGTAGATAATCGGCCTTCATAAAATCAACCAACCAACCCATCTGAGCGAAAATATGTCCAGGCTGGGACTCGAACCCAGAACCTTTGACTTGAATTACTAATGCTCCTCGAATTGAGTGACATCCCAGCCAAGATAATATTCCCTCAGACGTTGGCTGGGATGAAGTCCAGATAGCTCAATTGGAATAGCATTAGTAATTCGTGCTAATGGTTCTAGGTTCTAGTCCTAGCTGGACACATTTTTGCTCAGATGGGAAAATTACTACTCGAATGAATTATTTACCAATAAGTTGATTGTTTCAAACAGATCCCCCTAATGTCATTTACAATCACTGGAATTAAAGATAAATTTGCAGCAGGTAGAATTGTATACTCCTTTTTAATTGCTAAAAGGTGTAAAATAAAATATTATAAACAGTAAAATTTGTTTTATTAGACTGTTGACACATGTTTAAGCTCAATCTGAGTCATTATCAAAACGAACAAAAATTTTCTATAAATGCACGGTCTATGAAGTTATTTTAAACGCAATCATTTAATTTTTCACGTACTTTTTAAAAATTACACACGTTATTTTTATTTTGTACTTGGATGTTTATGTTCATATTTGTAATCATGGAGTAACTCGAGCCACAATTTTGGTAAATTAAATGATGCTGCGTCGTTACATGTTGTATTTTTACATGTTACAATCTCTATTTCTCTTATATTGATTTATTGTATAGATTGCAGGGGAAACTTATTTTGCTGTCATTGGAAGTTATTTGGATGGATATTTCTTTAGATAGAATTGCTCAAAATGTTCAAAAGCAGCGTTCGCAAAGACTGAGGCCAGCAAAAAATCCCGCAGAAAATTTATATTCCAATATTAGTCCACACTCTCAATGAAGATGATACGGATCACAGAGTACAATTGTATATACATTTTTATACATCTTGTACATTATTTTACTCTTCACGGAATTCTATCCTGACAACTTTTGTGCACCAGAAACTAAAAGTTTTGTAGAATTTCAAAAAACTGGCTGAAATATACTTATTTTTGTACTAAAAAGTTAGATTTTTTTTTTTACAAAAAATTATTTTTCCTGTTTAAATATCTCAAAACAAAACAATATTGCACATAGAGCTTAACGTTTAGTTCATTTCACAGATAAAAATTTATAAATGTATCTATGAAAATTCATAAGTATATCTGTAAAACTTTTTGAGTTATCAATGTTACCACAAACCAAACGTACAAAAAAAGAAGAAAAAAACAGACTTCATCCATGTTATTAGATGAAATATTAGAATTTTAGAATTTTTTATTTAATTATGCTTTTTCAGTCAATTCTAACTGCTTTTTCTGTAAAATACTTCGACACTTCCTCCATGAACTTTTCTACTTTTCTTTCGCAACTTGGAATTACATTAATGAATAGTGTTACACAGTAGTAACACTTATTTGAACAAATATTATAAAAAATATTTTCTTTTTATATTCACATTAGTGCCCGTTTTTATTTCCCCCGAGATTCAGAAAAAGACATTTAGTACTAAAAAAAAAAAAAAAAAAATCTTTTTTATGCTATACTTTATTTGCGATTCCCAAATACTTGTATTATTCAACATACGCAATCCAATCATTTAAGAAAAAGGTTTTCAAAGAGTTTCAGGCCTTAAGCTTTGAATTCGAAATTTTGGCTCAAGAAATTCGGGTTTCTTTTCCTGTTTAAATATATCTGTTGATAATAAATGTTGACATTTGAATAGCAAAATAGCAATTCCAAAGATTTTCCAGAGTGCGGCACGGTCTAGAGGATATGTTCAAATATTTGAACTTTTTCACTGAAACGATTTTTACGACTTACGATGCAGCTGTCAGCTGAAATAAATAAACTACATCGTTCAGAAGATCTGTTTTTTTTTTCTTTTTTTGTATGAATAAGTTATCAATCTTTTTTTACTATCAATAAGTAAGCGTAGGTTTACCTAATCTAAGATTCAAAGTACTTTGAATTTATTTGAATAAACTTCACTTTCTTATCACAAAGAAATTTAAAATGGAATATAATTTTATAATTAACAAATACAAAATGTTCCATAAATCTATTCATGTTTTTGAAAAATCATAAAATATTTAAAAAATCATCGTATAGTAATGTGGTTTGTACCGTAGGACAAGACAAAGAGTCTGGCTGTTTGTGACAAAAACAAACAAAAATCTTAACATTTTCGGTACTTCTATATTATCCCGTCAACCACTTTTCATAACAAAAAATCTATCGCCAAACTGTAAGATTGTATCTAAGATTGTAAGTAAAGATTAAACGCCAAAAAAGCAGTTCGATTTACTTGATGTCAGTGGTTTTTAATTCGACATTTGTGTGTATTTTTCACTATGTTTTACTGATTTATTAGTTATTTCATTAATTAAAATAACAATTGTGTCCTTAAATTCTTATATTGTATTTATTTATTTATTTTGATATTCCAATGGCAACGTTCTCCCGTTTATTTGACGTTACAGTTTGACGATAGTTTTTGGTTATGAAAAGTGGTCGACGGGATAATAGAGAAGTACCAAATTTTCATTGAAATATTTTTTGGCAAACATTTCTGACCATTTTACAAGTCTTATAGTAAAAACCGCACTCCGATACGACAATTTGTTACATTTTTAGGAATTTTTGCAAAGCAAACGCACTTATTGGACTCTTTGAATATTTCCCCCCCCCCTTCCTTGCGAATCTTTGAGAAGTTTTTGGTGCAAACTGCATTCCGGTATGATAATTTGTTAACTTTTTGTGAATATTTGAAATCTGAATGCACTTATGGGACGCCCTGTATGTAAATTGTCGAGTCGAATCTGTTTAATGTGATAACTGTTCTAGTTTCTTTCAATAGTAATATTATTTATAAATTTCACAGTATTGTAATTGTTTATATCAACAATCTATAAATGCTTATATGTGCTTAAATTTCATAAGATAACATTTTATCATTTTTTACTAAATTTTAAATACGCTTTAAATGAATCTATAATAAAAATTTTGTGTTACTCTTGTATATTGATTATCAAATCCTTTTACAGGTAAGAGAATGCTAAAATATCTATGAACAATCGTAAGTAGCCATTTTTATAAATATTTGATTTTGAATAGCCTGAATCTCTCTCAAAGTATTTTTTCTCTGTAAATAATATAGCAGAAATATACACTAGTGTCCAAGGGACAAATACAAAATGCTAATTTTGGAACACAAAAGTTAATTGCAAATACTCAATAGAAAGTGCTATAAAGGTGTAGCAAATTGGTACTACCTTTACAACACAGCTAGTCAAAGTTATGTCACTTTGACGTTATAAATGACGATAGCTGTCACAGTCACTACGGTGAACCAAAATGTGATATATTTCATCCATCTCATTACTACCAATTGATTGTTATCTGGTGACTGAGAAGATTTGGGTTTTGGGGAGAAGATTTGTTGGTTTGGGACTAGTCGCCAGGTGACTTTAAAATGAAGGCATCTTATGATTCTCATGTGACCGTCATTTTTAGACTCCATTGTGAAGTCACCGTGACCGTTGCTTTGTGACAAGTCACCAAATGACGTCACAATGCAACAGAATGAAACTGGCCCATTCGACTTGATATCGATCACCTTAAATATTTTAGTTTTATTTTTTACCGCTAGGGGGAGCTTTCCTATCTCGCGTTCTATGGGCCCGATTACGACGGGGTCTAGCTCATTCGACTTGATATTGATAGCCTTAAATATTTTAATTGCACTTTCTACCGCCAGGTGTCTCTTTCGGATCGTGGGTTCCATGTGCCCGATTACGACGGGTTTGTCTCATTCGACTTGATTTCGATAGCCTTACAGATTTCAGTCATATTCGTATAGAACAGATTGTTATTATCACTGGCCAAAGCAACGCCGGGCGGGTCAGCTAGTAATTTAAATATTTCTTACAAAGTTAAAGACAGAATTTGTGGTACTTTTATGTTAGCCGAGCGAAACTCTGTCAATAGCAGTTTTTATACTTTCGAGTGTAAATTAGAAACAATACTTTGATGTTGAAATACAATGTTTTGGTTTATGGTATTTATTATTATTATTATTATTATTTATTTATTTATTTTTATCTTGTGTTTTAAATTAAATAAGTGATTATCATGTATTTTAATTGTATGTAATATATGTATTTTAAGAGAAATGAGTGAAAGTTTTCCATTTTAACTGAAATGAATGCAATGAGATTGGTGGCAACGGGAACAATATTTGGCAATTTATCGTCTGCGATCAGCTAACATAAAATAACCGAATTTATTTTTATTCTTTTATTATTATCAATATTATGTTTTACAATAAGTTATAGAAAAATATAGCATCTCAAAATTCATTTGTAACAGGTATATTTTTAACTTAGGACTTTCTTTTCACTTTTTCTTTATCTCTTTACACTTACTTTTTTTTATTATTTCCAGGCACCTATTTCCAATGAAAAAGAATTATGATAACTACTGGCCACATTTTCTGTAATTTCTATTCCACATTTTTTAAATGTTTGTAAAGAAAAGAAATATTTTCCCTCGAATTATTTGCATAGCCCATAAAATGCTGTTGAAAAGAAAATTAATTGCTTGTTGTCAGGGCGGGATACTGTTCCTTGAATTTTACATGTGTTAGCGACATGTTCGTTTTTTTACTTCCACTTATAACAAAAACAAGAATAGGAAGTCATGTTCCTTGCATTTGATAAATGTAAATGTGCCTTTTGCTAATTGCTCTTTTCAATCGAATCGAGGGAGAAAAAAAACAAGCAGTTTATTCTGCTTGATTTGAACAGTTTATTCAAGGGAATTTTATTTTGATGTAAAAAATAAATATGACTGATTGAATTGCATTTTGACTTTTGATTTTTATAATTAGAACTGCTGTAGAATTTAGTTTATTGAACTTATTTGTATTTAATCGAAACTCGCAAACTTTTGTTTTGTTGTTTAAATTGCTAAAAACATCATGTTTAATCCGACATTAAAAGACTAAAAACGCACAGTTATATAAAACAATTAAAATAATACAGCAAACGTTTCAGGCTATGATCAAGCCCCTCATCTGTGCAATGTTATACGATAACTAGACCATGTTCAAACATGTTTACCGTTACATGTTTTTCCAGTTAAAATTATAAAACATTACGGAGCTTACGGCTAACGTTAAAGTAAGATTTTATATTCGCACAAGACTCATTAATCGGAGAATTCTGCAAAGGTGTGAACCAGCCTTAAAAATAAATTATACTCCTAATGTTATTATCGCCTGGATCTAATTACTATGATACTTGCGAAATCTTAGGATATTCGAATGTTAGGAGTAGAGTTTTGCTTGAAGGCTGGTTCACACGTTTTCAGAATTCGACGATTAATGAGTCTTGTATCATTCCACCTGAGTATGCAGCCTTACTTTAACATAAGCTTGGTAATGTTTTATGAATTTAACTGGAAAAACTTCTAAATATAAACATGTTTGGAAACGGTCTGGTTATCGTATGACATTGCACTGATGAAAGGTGCGATCGTAGCCTGCGTCGTGGTCCAGTAATGTGTTAATTGTTTTATATAATTCTGTTTTTAGTTTTTTAACGTCTGATTAAGCGTGATGTTTTTAAAAAAAAATAATTTAAATTTATGTATAAGACGTAAAATGTTTAGTTCTTTGAAATCTTGTTTTGTTTGCTGTGTTTGCTTAATTGAAATAATGTAATTTAAAAAAATGTTAGTTGCACTTTGAAAAGAAAAGGGTTTTTTCTCAATAATTTTGAAATGCCTAAAATTTATACATAACCAACAACCTGTAGTTTTAATTTAACAATTGTAAAAAGTATTTTGCTTCAATTTAAAGTGATTAAATTTTGTGATACAATGCAAAGAAAACAATTATCGTTACACAATTTAGTTACATACAATCGTTACATTGATATTTTATATATATATGGTAAATATTACACAAATAACTTCTAAATCATCGTTTTAAAAACTGTAAATATTGTGTCTCTAAAATGTAGAATTTTTTTTTTTTTTTTTTTTTTTTTTTGCGTAAGCAATTTAAAAATATGTATATCAATTTTAAGAACGCCGTACGAGTACAACTACATAGTTAAATCACATAATCATACATTTTAAATCAAATTAAGAGCCTTATTTCATTTACTTTTTAAGCACGTTTAAAATATTTTCTACTCAAAAAATTGGTTCTTACATAATATCTTATTTAAGGTCGTGTATAGATTTTCTTACTAACTAGGATTAAAGATAAAAAAGAAATCTTCTTCAACTAGTGAGAATTGCATTCGAGCTTAAAATTATTTGAGAAATTCTTTTCAAAAAAACAAGTGTGATGAACGGAAAAATAAAGCAGATATCGATCCGTTTACCTTCGGTGAAGTAAAATTAAGAGAAACTGCGAGAGGAGAAAAAAAAAAACTTTATGGAAATGAAGATGAGACCTCATTTTCGCTTGGAAGAAAAATATCTATTTTGCCGTTTCCATTACACCCCCACGTCACCTCTCGGCGCCTCCTCCCATTACCATTTTCTGCAGAAAGAGTTTCTATTCTTTAATATAATTAAAATGGTTTTCGAAAAATGCCTGACGATGATGTGTCACAATTCGATCTGAATTATTGCAGTTATTAAGTGTTCTAGCTTAACTTGAAATCGATAAGGATAAATTTTGATTATTTTGAGAATTATAAATAAAGAAAATACTTTAAAAAATGTTTAAGACGTCAGTTGAAAAAAAAAAATGCGGCGAATTTCTTGTTTTTCTGTTGTTGATGTCTTAGTATGAAGATGTGGATGTGATGAATTTCATGTACTTTAAATCTTGTTTTACTGCTGTTTACACTTCACCATGAATACGGAACATTATTTCTGTTTATGGTATTTCCAATACTGAATAGAGTTCCTCAAACTGAATTTCAATATTGGAAAAAATATAATTAAAATGATCTTCGAAAATGCCAGACGATGATGTATCACAATTCGATTTGAATTATTACAGTTATTAAGTGTTCCAGCTTAATTTGAAATCGATAACGATAAATTTTGATTCTTTCGAGAATTATAAATAAAAAGAATACTTTTAAAAATGTGTAAGACGCCAGTTAAAAAAAAAAGAATGCAGTGAATTTTTTGTTTTTGATGTCTTACTATGAACATGTGGATATTATGAATTTCGGGTAATTTAAATGTAGTTTTTATGTTGTTTAAATCTCACTATGGATACTATACATTATTTTTGCTCATGGGATTTCCAATCTTGAATAGAGTCCTTCAAACTGAATTTCAATATTGGAAAAAATATAATTAAAATGATCTTCGAAAACGCCTGACGATGATGTATCACAATTCAATTTGAATTATTACAGTTATTAAATGTTCAAGATTAATTTGAAATCGATAACGATAAATTTTGATTCTTTCGAGAATTATAAGTTAAAAGAATACTTTAAAAATGTTTAAGACGCCAGTTAAAAAAAAGAATGCGTGATTTTCTTGTTTTTTTTTTGTGTCTTATTATGAACATGTGGATATTATGAATTTCGTGTGATTTAAATGTAGTTTTTCTGTTGTTTCAAACTCACTATGGATACGGTACATTATTTTTGCTCATGGGATTTCTAATAGTAAATAGAGTCCTTCAAACTGAATTTTAATATTGGAAAACAAATATAATTAAACTGGTCTTCAAAATGCCTGACGATCATGCGTAGAGTTGCAAAGGCTAGAAAAAACCCGGTTTAAACTTAGGAATAAACCGGGTCTTTTGGGAATAAACCAGGTCTTTTGGGAATAAACCAGGTCTTTTGGGAATAAACCTGGGAATAAACCGGGTCTATTGGAAATAAACGCGGGAATAAACCTGCTTTTTGCAACTCTAATGATGCGTCACAATTCGATCTGAATTATTGCAGTTATTAAATGTTCAAACTTAATTTGAAATCGATAAAGATAAATGAAAGGCTAGAAAAAACCCGGTTTAAACTTAGGAATAAACCGGGTCTTTTGGGAATAAACCAGGTCTTTTGGGAATAAACCTGGGAATAAACCGGGTCTATTGGAAATAAACGCGGGAATAAACCTGCTTTTTGCAACTCTAATGATGCGTCACAATTCGATCTGAATTATTGCAGTTATTAAATGTTCAAACTTAATTTGAAATCGATAAAGATAAATTTTGATCATTTTGAGAATTATAAATTAAGAGAATACTTTAAAAAATGTTTTAGACGCCAGTTACAAAAAGAAAGTGGCGAATTTCTTGTTTTTCTATTGTGATGTCTTACTATGAACAGGCGGATGTTATGAATTTCAGGCAATTCAAATTGTTTTTATTCATGAGATTTCCAATTCTGAATAGAGTTCCTCAAACTGAATTTAAATGTTGGAAAAAATATTATTAAAATGATTTTCTAAAAATGCCTGAAAGTATGTGCGATGAATAGTGAATAAAATGGAATTAAGATGATTTGTCGCAATTCGATCTGAATTATTACAGTTCGTTAGCGTAACTTGAAATCGATAATGGTAAATTTTGATTATTTTGAGAATTAGAAGTAAAAAGAATATCCCTACATAAATGTTTAAGACGCCAGTTAAAAAAAGAATGTGGCGAATTTCTTGGTTTTCTATTTTGATGTCTTGCTATATGAACAGGCGGATGTTATGAAAAGTTCGGGTGATTCAAATGTTGTTTTTTTTGTTGTTTAAACTTCACTGTGAATACGGGACATTACTTTTATTGATGAGATTTCCAATTCTGAATAGAGTTCCTCAAACTGAATTTAAATGTTGGAAAAATATACTTATAATAATTTTCTAAAAATGCCTGAAAGTATGTGCGATGAATAGTGGATAAAATAGAATTAAGATGACGTGTCACAATTCGATCTGAATTATTACAGTTCTTGAGTATTCTAGCTTAACTTGAAATCTATAATGATAAATTTTGATTATTTTGAGAATTATAAGCAAAAAGAATACTTACAAAAATGTTTTGACGCCAGTTAAAATAAGAATGTGGTGAATTTCTTGTTTTTCTATTGTGATGTCTTACTATGAACAGGCGGATGTTATGAAGTTCGGGAAATTCAAATGTTGTTTTTCTGCCGTTTAAACTTCAGTGTGGATACGGGGCATTGTTTTTATTCATGGGATTTCCAATTCTGAATAGCGTTCCTCAAACTGCTTTAAATATTGGAAAAAAATATAATTAAAATGATTTTCAAAAAATGCCTTAAAATAGTGCGATTAATAGTGGATTTAATAGTGGATAAAATAAGATGATGCGTCACAATTCAATCAGAATTATTACAGTTCTTAAGTGTTCTATCTTAACTTGAAATCGATTACGATAAATTTTGATAGCTTTGAGAATAATAAGTATAAAAAGAATACTTAAAAAATGTTTAAGACTCCAGTTAAAACAAGTTGGAAATTGTACGTTAAAAGTGACAAATGAGGTGCGTTCGTATTATAGCTAGTTGTAATAAATATTCAGATCTTGATGATTTTAATTCTGTGAAATTAATTATATCGTCTGCAGATTAATTTCTGTAATAAAATAAGTATCTCGGTCACTTGACGATTAAATCTCGGAAGCTTCTATAACAAAAAAGCACCGATTATTATTTTTAGGTGCGTTCGTAATTATATAAATACGTAGCACCTATTGTCGTCGTCTGGTCCGTCCGTCTGTCTGTCCGGCCGTCCGTATATAACAACGCAAAAACTACCCAACCGAATGGTTTGAAATTTAAGATATATTATCTTTGCAGAATTTTGTCGAGACATTTCAAATTTTATGAAAATCGAATGAAAATTTTAGAAAATATTAATAAAAACATTTATTAAGAAATTTGATTTTTTTTTTAATCGGTGCTTTCTTGTTTTAGGAGCTTCCGAGGTTTAATCGTGAAGCGACCGAGACACTTATTTTATTACAGAAATTAATCTGCAGACGAAATAATTCATTTCACAGAATTAAAAATCATCAACATCTGAATATTTATATAACTAGCTATAGTACGAACGCACCTCATTTGTCACGTTTGACGTGCAATTTCCAACTTGTTTTAATTCAACTTTCTTAATAAATATTTTTATTATTATCTGCTAAAGTTTTGATTCGATTATCATAAAATTTGAAATGTCTCGACAAAATTCTGCAAAGATAATATATCTTAAATTTCAAACCATTCGGTTGGGTAATTTTTGCGTTGTTATATGCGGACGGACGACAGACAGACGGACGGACCAGACGACGACAATAGGTGCTACGTATTTATATAATTACGAACGCATCTAAAAAGAATGACGTGAATTTCTTGTTTTTCTGTTGTGATGTCTTACTATGAGCAGGCGGATGCTATGAAGTTCAGGTGATTTAAATGCTATTTTTCTGTTGTTTAAACTTCACTGTGGATACGGTACATTGTTTTTGCTGATGAAATTGCCAATTCTGATTCGCCTTCTTCAATCTGAATTTAAATTTTGGGAAAAAATAGGTTTAGTCATATAATAAGGTCACTAATTATAATTAAAATATAGATAAAAATGCTTAAGTGATACAAACAGAACACAAAAAGGCTTATAAAAACATTTTAATATAAAGATCAACATGTTTCAATGCTCAAACGGTGCCATTATCAAGATCGACAATGATAAGCAAACTATTCTTGAAATTTTTTGAAAATAAACTAGAAAAACATAAATCATGTGAGCATATATATATATATATATATATATATATATATATATATATATATATATATATATATATATATATAATAAAAGCAGGTGCTTAAAATAGTCAATTGTAAACTTGAAAATTAATATTTTCTCATTGCTTTTTTACAATTGAAAAATAATTTAAAAAAAAAATCCCATTCACCAGAGCAGATGGAACATTACAATATTATATAGGAATGACAACTTAAAAAGTTTAAAAAAAGATTAAAAGAGCATATGATAGATATCAAATATGATAGAAGTACCACGGCTTTCACAAGACTACATAGAACCGAGACATTAAAAATTGATTTTAAAAATAGTAAAATAATTTATCCATCAAGACTTTATTTTCTATCTATTATCCGTTAATCAATAGAAATGTATATGCATAACGAGAATATTTGAATGCATCAGCCTCATTTGAATTACATAAAATTTGGCACGAGGTATTTTTCAATTTAAAAAACACAATAAGGAAATATTAATTTTCACGTTTACAGTTGACTATTTTAAGCACCTGATTGTATTACATATATGTGCTCTCGTAATTTATGTTTTTCTAGTTTATTTTCAAAATTTTGCGAGAATAGTTTGTTTATCATTGCAGATGTTGATAATGTCGCCGTTTGAGCGTTGAAACATGTAGTCTTCATATTAAAAGTTTTTTATAAGCGTTTTTGGGTTCTCTTTTTGTATCACTTAAGCATTTTTATTTATATTTTAAATATGATTAAATTGGCCTTCAAAAAATGACTGATGTTAATGTGTCCAATGTCTATCCGAATTATAACAGTTATTAAACTTATCTTGAAATCAATAACATAAACTTTGTTTACTTCCAAAATGATAAATAAAGAGAAGGCTTTGAAAATATTTAAGATGAAGTTAAGAAAAGAATCACATTCTTTTCTTATCAACGAAAAGAAAATAATCACATTCTTTTCTTAACAAGGAAAAGAATGTGATAAATTCCATGTGATTTAAATCTCCTTTTTCTTTTGTTGATGTTTTACTATGAAAGTTTTTGTTCACCAGAATACAAACAGTAAACTGTGCTTCTAACACTGAATTTTAATATTGATAAAAAATATAATAAAAAAGGTTTTTGCAAAAATCTGTATATTATGTATCCCATTTCGATCTGAATTGCTACAGTTATTAACTGTTTTAGCTTAACTGGAAATCGGTAACGATAAACTTTGATTATTACCACAATTATACATAAAGATAATACTTTTAAAATGTTTAGGACGTCAGTTAAAAGAAAGCGTATGATGAATTTCCAGTACTTTTAAATCTTTTTTTAACGTTGTTGAAACGTTACTATGAATACGAAACAATGTTTTTTTTTTTTTTTTTTTTTTTTTTTTTTTTTTTTTTTTTTGAGGGATTTAAAATGGGGAATTGCGTTACTAATATCGAATTTGAATATTGGATAAAAATATAATTATAATTATTTTTGTAAAACGCTTGACAATGATATGTGACATTTTTATCTGAAATATTACAGTGTTTAATTGATTAAGCTTAACTCGAACTCGATAATGATAAACTTTGATTACGTCTAGAATTATAAATAAAGAGAATTTGAGACATCAGTTTAAAAAAAGCGTGTGATGATTTTCATATATTTTGAATCTTGTTTTCCTGCTTTTGAAGCGTTACTATAAATACAAGACATTGCTTTTCTTTAAAGGGGTTTAAATGAGGGAATTGCATTTCTAATGTTGAATTTGAGTATAAGATAAATATTTAATTAGAATGGTTTTTGTAAAACGTTTGACGATCATATGTCATATTTGTATCTGAATCACTACAGTTTTTAAATGATCTAGCTGCACTCGAACGCGATAATGACAAACTTTAAATATGTCCAGAATTACAAATAAAGATAATATTTTTAAAACATTACATGAGTTTTAAAAAAATGGGATGCATTTCATATACTTTAATCATACTTTTCTGCTGATGATGCATTAATTGAAATAGGGCATCGTTTTTGTTGACGGAATTACCACAATAGAGGATTGTATTTCTAATATTATATTTGAATATTGGATAAAAATATAATTAAAATGATGTTTGTAAAACATCTGACGACAATGGGCTATATTTCGATCTCAATTATTGCAGTTATTAAGTGTTCTTCTATAAGGACAAACTTTTATTTTTTTGTGTAGGATTATAAAGAAAGGGAATACTTAAAAAAAATTTAGACGTCGGTTGATAAAAATATTCGATGAATTTCATCTGTTTCAATTTTTTTTTTTTTTTTTTTTTTTTTTTTTTTTGTAGATGCATATTTGATTATGGGAATATTTAATTTTTTTCATAGGATTTCTAATAGTACACTGTTTTTCTCATACTGAATTTGTAAATTAAAAAGCATATAATTAAAATTCTTAAGAATATTCCTGCTAATAATCTCAAAATTTTTAATTTTCCTGTCAAATTTCGATTTGAATTATTACAAATACTAAGTGTTCTAACTTAACTTGAAATCTATAACGATAAAAGTTGCTTATTTCTAAAAATATAAATACAGATAATGGTTTACTAAAATATTTGTCACGTTGTCAATAAATAGCTGCGCTGAATTTTATGTATTTTCAGTCTCGTTTTCCTGTTGTTGATGAGTTCCTATGGATACGGATCATTAATTAGCAAAAATAATGAATTGCGTTTTCATACTAGATATGAATATTGGAAAAAGGAATTTTTAATGTAATTACTTTTACAAATCGAATATGGTATAAACACAGAAGCTGTTATGGCAATGCTATTATACTCCCACGTCATCTCTCTACGTCTCATCTCATTCTCATTTTATGCAGAAAGAGTTCCTATTCTTTAATTTATTGAAAGGGGTTGTTTTAAGAACTAATGTTGAAAAGTGTCAATTACCGTCATGAACATAAAAAGTCTATGTAATATAAATGGTTTTATAAAAATACCTGAGAAGGATGTGTAGTATTTCGATCTGAATTATTACAATTATTAAGTGTTCTATCTTAACTTACAATGAAGATGATACTTGGCGCAGTAAACTATAGACAGATAAAACGTTTTAACTGCAGACTAGTTTCAGTAATATTCAGCGTACCGTCATCAGTTCAAAAAATGACAGAATTTTGCTCATATATATGAAGAAGAAGAATTAAAGATTCGAATTAAAGGATTATTGAAAAATAGAATTACAGGAAATTACAGGGAGCATCCAATAGGAAATTGTACAGAGAAATGCGCTGGTAATGTGGGAAAATGCCAGTAGAAAGTTTTTTAAAAAAAAGGAGATTTTTATATAGTTTATTTATATATAGTTTTTTAGCTCACAGGCTATCAAAGCCTGAGAGCTTATGTGCACGCCGGCCGGTTCTGTACGTACGTACATATGTATGTATGTATGTGTGTACGTAACGCGATAACTCTTCATAGAAATATCCGTTTACCTTCAAATTTTGTTTATAGGTTCACTGTGTTAAGGCGCTTCCCTGATTAGTTTTCAGGATTGATTGGTTAAGTATAAAGGGGGGGAACGGGGGGGCTAATCCCCCCCCTTAATTTATATAAATGGGTTTTTCATGCAGAATTATTCCGTTTTCCTTCAAATTTTGTTTATAGGTTCACTGTGTTAAGGCGCTTACCTGATTAGTTTTCAGGATTGATTGGTTAAGTATAAAGGGGGGGGACGAGGGGGGCTAATCCCCCCTTAATTTATATAAATGGGTTTTTCATGCAGAATTATTCCGTTTACCTTCAAATTTTGTTTATAGGTTCACTGTGTTAAGGCGCTTCCCTGATTAGTTTTCGGGATTGATCGGTTAAGTATAAAGGGGGGGAACGGGGGCTAATCCCCCCCTTAATTTATATAAATGGGTTTTTCATGCAGAATTATTCCGTTTTCCTTCAAATTTTGTTTATAGGTTCACTGTGTTAAGGCGCTTACCTGATTAGTTTTCGGGATTGATTGGTTAAGTATAAAGGGGGGGGGGGACGAGGGGGCTAATCCCCCCCCCTTAATTTATATAAATGGGTTTTTCATGCAGAATTATTCCGTTTACCTTCAAATTTTGCTTATAGGTTCACTGTGTTAAGGCGCTTCCCTGATTAGTTTTCGGTATTGATTGGTTAAGTATAAAGGGGGAGAACGGGGGGGGGCTAATCCCCCCTTAATTTATATAAATGGGTTTTTCATGCAGAATTATTCCGTTTTCCTTCAAATTTTGTTTACAGGTTCACTGTGTTAAGGCGCTTCCTTGATTAGTTTTCGGGATTGATTGGTTAAGTATAAAGGGGGGGGGGAACGGGGGGCTAATCCCCCCCTTAATTTATATAAATGGGTTTTTCATGCAGAATTATCCCATTTGCTTCAAAATTTGTTTATAGGTTCATTGGGTTAAGACGCTTCCCTCATTAGTTTTCGGGATTGATTGGTTAAGTGTAAAGGGGGGGGGGGCTAATCCCGCCTAATTTAGATAAATGGGTTTTTCATGCAGAATTATCCGATTTTCTTCAAATTTTGTATATATATTCATTGTAATTAGAGACTTCCCTGATTAGTTTAAGGGGTTCATTAGTTAACTATGAGGGTGGGTAACGGGGGGATGAACCCCCCCCCCCCTTAATATATTGTTGATTTCTTTATTTTTCTCTTATTTCAGATTCTTTGAAATAAGAGTATAATATACAATTAGTGTGAATAGCCTGTGAGCTCAATGCCCTCAGTTTAACTGGGCAGTTTTCTTTTTATTTTATATTTTCCCCAACAATCGTACAATCGAGGAATAGCAAAGTCAGAATTAACAATATAAGGTTGAATAAAAAGTTTTCTGCCAAAAAATGTTTTATTGTAAAATGACAAATACATACGAAATCATCAAAGCTAATGAGGATAGTAATCTCCGTTTAAATCTACAATCGTTTACCGACGGTATGGCAACATTTCAATCCCTTCTGCGAAAAATTGTGGCGTGCGCAAGTCCAGAAAGAGATCGACCTCATTTATGACCTCCTCATTTGAATGGAAGATTGTGCCATCAAGATGCAGCTGCAGATGTGAAAAGAGATAGAACTCTGAAGGGAACATGTCGGGGCTGTATGGTGGATGTTGCATCAAATCCCACTCCAGCTTGTAGAGCGTCCAGCCGGTTATCGTACTAACGTGTGGCCGGGCATTATCTTGATGAAAGAGAACCGCCTTTCCTCTGAACTCGTTTCTTCGTTTTTCGCGAATGGTGTCGCAAACTTTGATTAGCATGTTGTGGTATATTGCACTGTTGATAGTTTGTCCGCTTTTCAAGTACTCTTTGTACAGAATTCCACGACAGTCCCACTAGATGCAGAGGAGCACCTTCTTGTTAGTTAAGGCATGTCTTGCAACCGAGACAGCTGATTCCCCAGGTTCTGACCACTTTCCTTTATGGCTTGTATTGTTGTAGTACACCCATTTTTCATCACAGGTAACAATTCTGTACAGAATGTTCCCTTTCCTTTGATCTCTGAGCAGAGCCAAACAACAGTTTTTTCTCCTGCGCTTGGTCTTCAGCAGTCAATTCGTGAGGTACCCAGCGGTTGAACTTAAACGTTAGGTTTATGCGTCTTAGAGCGTAAACTATTGTTTTTTGGCAAACGTTATAAGCTCTAACGCAATAGTTTGTGTTGAAACCTTTCTGTCTTGATCAATGATTTACTTTAACTGCTCACAATCAACTTCAATAGGGCGTTCCGGAACGTGGTTCATCTTCACTGCCGAGATTTCCAGCTTTAAACTTCCGAAACCAAACTTTGACTGTATCATAAGAAACAGTATTGATTCCTAAACTTTCACACATCTTTCTGTGGCATTCAGTCGCACAAAGTTTTTTACGGAACTCATAGTAAATAATCGTTCTGATCTGCTGACTTGATAGATCCATTTTAAACATTTTTTTTAAGCACAAGATAATAAATTTTTAAAAAGCAAATTACACAGTCATATAGACACTGTGCTCTGCTTTCGAATGCAAAAATTGGTTCGCTGAAAAGTTAACAACCGCACGAATGACAGCTGTTTGCGCGAAGGTATCTCCCCTAGGCGGAAAACTTTTTACTCAACGTAATATTTTCTACATCATTCTACATCTATGAAAACCATAAAAAGATTGTTAATTTTGACTTTGCTATTCTCTTATTATCATATTGTTGGAAATATATAAAACCCTCATTTCTAATAGCATTTTTTCACATTACCAGTTTCTTTTCGTATATAATTTCCTATTTGGCTGTTTCCTGTAATTTTCTGTAATGCTATTGCTCAATAAACCTATCCCTCGAATCCCCTTCTCCATATATATGAGCAAATTTCCATCATTCTTTACACTGATGTCGATACTCAGAATGTTACCGAAACTAGTTTGCAAGTGGTTAAAAAGTTCTGGTGCCTAAAACATTGTTTTACCTGCATGTATTGTTCTATTTTAACTTGATATCGATAACGGCAGAGTTTGAGTATTTTTTAAATTATTATAAGACAGGATACATCAAAATAATGTTATGACAACAGTTAAGGAAACGTGAGAAGAAAAGTGAGTATTTTAAATCTGGTTTTTCTGTTGTTGATGCGATAATATGAATATGGAACGTTGTTTTTGTTCATTGGAATGCCACAATAATGAGTTGAATTTTTCACACTTAATCTAAATACAGAGAAAAAAAGAGGCATACTTAATGTTATTATATTTATGAATCTAATTTGGCGTAAACACAAAAGCTGTTATATTAACCCTAATGTTAACTCTAATATTACCAGACATCACCTCTCATTACCACTTTCTACAGAAAGTGTTTCTATACTTTAACATAATTAAATTGTTTTTCGAAAAGTGGCTGACAATGATGTATCACATGATAATTAGAGTTATGAAGTGCTCTAGCTTAACTTGAAATAGATAATAATAAACATTGATTATTTTAAAATTATAAATGAGAACTTTATAAAATGTTTAATACAACAATTGAGAAAAATTGATGAATTTCATGAAATTGATGAATTTTATGTATTTTAATTCTTGTTGCTCTGTTAGCGAGTTGTTAACATGAATATGGGACATCTTTTATGTATTACATGGGGATTCTAATAGTGAATTGTCTTTCTATTATTTAACAATAGAAACTCTAGATTAACATAGATAATCTTAAATTTACATTCTCTAATATATATATATTTTTTTAAATCAAAAAATATATTTTTTCTCATGCGAAAGCCAGTAGGGAAGTGTTTTTCTCGAATATAATGTGAGTATTGCGAAAAAGGAATTTTTAACTTTATTAATTTTGTGAATCGAACGTGGCGTGATAGCAAATGCACTGTCATATTAAAATAAGTAATGAAAATAAGTAAAAAAGAAACTATAATTTCACAAATTACAATAACCACTGGAAAAATGTTCCGAAAGCTTTAAAAGAAAAAGAAAGAAAGAAAGAAAGAAAGAAAAGAAAAGAAAAAAGAGAAATTACAGTACTTTCGTGTTATAGTGGCTTGCGTCTTATATGTCGTATATACATCATATACACATGTCATATATATATACATCATATCTGCGTCATATATGACTATAATTTGGCCACATACACTGTTAAAAATAAATCTGTTAATTCACGGTAAAACTACTGGCGGCAAAGTTGCTGGACTTTTTCCGTTTCGTTAGTAGATTTTCCGGTTTGAAAGATAACAGAAGGAAAATCTCCGTTTGAGGAAACGGTAAATTTCCGTTATGAATGACCTCGGTTAAAAAAAAAAAATACCTCTCTGTTTGTGCTGCCATCTGTTGACTAAAACGAGAGTATTTGATATTTGATATACTGCATGAATACTCTTTGGCTGACCTTGGGGTTCGAAACATGGACGATAGCGCCTTGAGCCAAGTGTTTTACCGCAAGACCACTGGGCCTTTGCTATAATAAGAGTTTGAAAGAATGATACGGGATTTCTTCAAATCTCGACTTGGAACTTAAACAATCTGGGGTTTAGAAAACTGGTAATTTTGAAATTAATTGGGGGGATATTTTGTTATAAGATTATGACTGAAAACTTTAGTATTAATAGAGGATTAAAACATGAATTATATATATTCTTAATTTGATTGTTAGATGCAAAATATGAATATTATATTTTGAATTAAATTCGATAAACTATGTTTGCTTTTTTGAGAAAATCGATTTTTTTCAACTATTATATATTTTTTAAATGTGTTCGGTTAGAATATATTTTCAGTGAGAGTGTTTTTTATAATTTTAAAAAACAAATTGCGAATAATTTCAAAGGAATGAGAAAATTATTTGCTATTTTTTTTAATTCAAAAGCATTATTTTTGTTTGTTGCTTTATTGAGTAAAATCGATTTCTTTTTCACTTAATTTAACTATTATATATACTAAGCTATTTTTTTAGAATATATTTTAAGGGTGAATATTTTTTTATAGCTTTAAAAAATAAATTGCTAATAATTTTAAAAGCATGGGAAAAATAATTCTTGCTTTTTTAAATTCGAAAGAACTATTTTGTTCTTTTAAATAAACTCGAAATTTTAATTTATTGAATTTTTAGTTTTTCTGTGCTGCTACATGTCAGTTTTTAAAACGTTGAAAATAAATATGCAGCAGATAACGGAATATCTCCGTTGGCCACTTTCTTCACCGTCTGTTCCATTGTTTTCAGGAAATACGAGGAATTTTTTTGTTTTTAACTGAAAATGCCCTTTTGTCGTGAAAAGGGACTTTTTCTGTGAAATTCAGGAAAAAAATATCCGTGAATTTCAGATTATTTTTAACAGTGTACGTCAAGAAATGTTATATATATATATATATATCATATATTATTATAATGTCATTACATGCTTTATAATTTGGTTATAAATCTTAGTCGCTTTGCGATTCATTCTTAGGGCCGCTATAACACGAAAGTACCAAATTTACAATATGTTAATGAAAACGGAAACAAATAAACCGAAATATCCAAATATGATGCCAACTTTAGGTGTTAGCATTGAAATATTTAAAGTTTGGTACAATTTCTTTTTATAGATCATCCCTAAGCAAAACTTAAGTATTGCTTTAGCTCTTGCTTACATTGGTGTCTGATCTAAAGGTATTTTGAGGAAATTAAAGTTGGAGACCACGTTTTTTACTGTATAATACGATTTCTCATCCGACGTCCATTTTTTAATTCGGCTTTTTTTCATTCTTGATAATTTGCATCTATCCTTTTTGTAACTTTAACATTTTTGTAACGATTTTATGCATTTCTATTGCTTATTAAAAAAAAAAAAAAATTCTAACGTTACATAATTTCGTTAAACATTCTTCTAAAGTTACAGAATTTCGTTAAAAACGCTTTAAAAAATAAAGTGACGACGTCAAAAGGTCAATTCCCGACCGAAAACAACAACCATTTTCACAATGGTTAAAAAAAATTCTCTCTCATTGTTTATTATAAAATAATTTGACGTTTAATTCGGCACATTTGTATTAATAGTTATAAGGCAAATTTGTATTACTTCATAGCAAAAACTAAACTAAACTAAACTAAACTTTCAATTCTAACTCGTACTAGTTGATAGATATTATCACTTAAATTATTCTTTTGACAAATTTATTAATTAACGGATGAATATTATTTACATTATTTACCAATATAATTTTTAAATAAAGTCAATTACAAAATATATGCAAACCATCCTTACTATGCCGCAGGATAACGCTGCAGGACGTTATAGTGCATTAATCAGTTTTCCCAGGAATCCATAAAGAAATTAATTAAATATTTAATTCGCAATTAAACATTTTCAGCCACGTAATTGAATTTATACATTCTACAGTAACTCTCAAAATAATATAAATTTAATGGTAATGTTAATGCTGTTAATTTATTATGTTTGTCTGTCAAACATATCTGTTGAGCATGAAAATGTTTACTTATGAATTGATAGCATCCGAAAAGCCGTTGAAAAAACTGATTAATGCACTATAAAAACTACTCGGAAACGTTATCGAAAATTCTTGGCAGCAAAACAAACTTTGTTTTTATAAATGCTTCTTTAAATCTCTAAAATATAAAATAAATTATCTTTCTGAGGTTTCTAAAGATAAAAGACGCTTTTCGGGATAGTGGGTAACTCGGACGTGGTTATTGTATATTTTCAGTCGTGGTTATATTATATTTTAATAGGTTAAGAACTATTATTATTATTATTATTATTATTATTATAGTGTACAATATTTTTGCATAGAACGTTAATTTAAAAAATATACTAACAAAATTCCATAAAATGTACATAACAAATTTTACAATATCATATCTGCGCCGAAAAAAAAATCATAAAGCGGGAGAATTCTAGAAATGGGACTACAATTGAATCTAAAAGCTTTTTTAAACCACGAAATTTTTAATTTTAAGTTACTTCATCACGGGAATTGACGAATAAAATTCTAGCCCATGGCATAATAAATTTAAAAGTATTAAATTCTAAAACAACGAATTTAACCGAACCGAAGGAATAAAAAAAAGTTTTAAAGTGAATATTTTATTTGATTTACTTCATCAAAAATGAATTCGAACCTGTTTTAAAAAATACAAAGCAAAATTGAGCAATAGTTTCAGTTGACGCATTAGAAATTCTTCGACCCGGAAGCGATATATATCATAAAATATTCTACTATTTCATTCGAAAATTACTTGCCAAGTCTGTGAACAAATGAAATTTAAAATATATTTCAGTGCTCTGTTAAAAGAATATGAAAGTCATTTTTCAAGAAGTTAATTAATGGAAGTGCCAATAATTCTTTCACTTTCATGAGAAAAAAATATTGTATCATGAAATCTTTTTAACACATAATTTAACAGAAAATATATATCAAAAGATGATTTAGCTCTTTATAAATTTTAATCATTCTCTTAAGATGATCTTTTATGAAAATATAAAAATGACTATTTTCTAAAAGTATAATATATAAAGAGGAGTTGTAATGTTCGATGGCTATATGTAGATTACACAAGGAGTTTCAAAAAAGTTTGCTCTAATTTTAACATGTGGTAGAAAAGAAAAAATTGTAACGAAAATTAATGTCACAATTCATTTATTCAATCAAATATACATGGTGTCTTGACTCCAATCCGAACTCGAATGTGTGTTCAAAACCTAAACAGTAATGATGATATTTTAAGGAAATGTGTGACAGACATATTACATAGTCCGTGAAGCAGTGTCACATTTTAGCACCCAGTTTTACCGTCGATGATTTTGGTATGTATGATAGATTAGATCGTACAGATAACAAAATTGCCAGCAAGGTGTGGGATGTTGCTATGGCAATACCCACGCTTTTCGCGCCAACTGACTGGTAGTTTGTTACCTATATCATCTAATCTATACCAAAATAATAGAGGTAAAAATTGCTTGTCAAAATGTGACGTTGCCTCACAGATTCTACCTTAGATTGTTTGAAAGGTGACGATCTGACTTGAAATGGTAGAAATGCTCACCATCCACATCCAAACAGCGCTTCCAGCATTTTACATTATATCATTGAATTTCACACAAATGATAAGCCTATTGACAATTTCTATAAAATATTTTCGTTTTTGTTAAAGTTGTGGGCAATAGTTAATCTGACGCACTATCACATCATAGGCAATATCAGATATTTACCGTCTGATAGTTTTCTTCTAGTAAACTTCGGGAATGATCAACTTATCGCTGACTGTATCTCTTACGACAAAAATCAGCTTGAATTCCACCAATTAAAGAGCTCTTAAAATAGTTATTTAGAATTCTTGGGTTTTACACTACTTTTTAAAACCTTTAGCATCAAAAGATTTCACTTGTTGCTTACATTTACGGATTTCGTCCAGCCTTGAAAATAACCTGTGATGTGAAATCACATATAGTTTTAAATTAGCTTTTTTTTTTACTTTAATAAATTTCCCTTTCTATAATTCATTTATTAAAGTTATGATAAATTTTATTCAAGCTCTTTGCGGTCTTATTCAGAAAAAATAAAAGAAATAGATCAGCTTTTCTGCTCCCACGCAAATTCTCATCTTTAGTCTTGACGCGCGATCAAACGCTTAAATCAGATAAAAACAAAAACTAAAAGAAATATTTCGGCCTCCAATGTAACTATGCTCCTTTCATGTACGTTATATCTTTTTCAATATGCAGCTGTTTCTTTGTGAATCATAAAAGGATGTTTTGCGGTCCTTATTTTGTCTATCTAGGAACTTCTCATGGGATGCGAAAATTCTTCTGTGACGTAATTATTGGCGGTGTTTAATTTTGCAAAATTACTAGTTTGGCTATAAGTTCGAACAGTTATCCATATGTTCCTTTTTAATGGATACTTTATGATTCATGTACTCTCCCCAAATTTATGATGCCAAAAAAAATGTAAACGAAGAAATTTACAGCGTATATGTATCAGCATTCCTTCTCTGATTGCCCGCCTGAAAACATGTAGATTGTGAGTCTATTGTACGAACATTAAGGCACCACCCACTCGCCTATTTTATGCTCCTGTTCATGTGCTTGTTATTAAAAGTTCTTCGAAATCTTCATAGATGCATTCGACTCAATCTTTCTTCCAGAAAGGGATTATTTTTATGTTTCTAAAAGAACCTGCATTATGTATTTCCCTCTAATTATTTTCAAGATCACTTTTCACGGCTAACTGAAGTCATCGTATTATTTGTATTCGTGGGTGTGTGCCAAGTTTTCATTGTTATGTGTTAGTTATATATATATTCTTACTTTTTGTTTTGTGGAAATTTATATTTTGAGTGACAATTTATTATTCAGGATGTATTGGCGAGAGCATATGACCGTTTCTACTCCCTCGTTCTACAGTTTTTTTTTCCGGTGAAAGAGGAGATATATGTGATGTGAAATCACATATAGTTTTAAATTAGCTATTTTTTTTTTACTTTAATAAATTTCCATTTCTATAATTCATTTATTAAAGTTATGATAAATTTTATTCAAGCTCTTTGCGGTCTTATTCAGAACAAATAAAAGAAATAGATCAGCTTTTCTGCTCTCACGCAAATTCTCATCTTTAGTCCTGACGCGCGATCAAACGCTTAAATCAGATAAAAACAAAAACTAAAAGAAATATTTCGGCCTCCAATGTAACTATGCTCCTTTCATGTACGTTATATCTTTTTCAATATGCAGCTGTTTCTTTGTGAATCATAAAAGGATGTTCTGCGGTCGTTATTTTGTCTATCTAGGAACTTCTCATGGGATGCGAAAATTCTTCTGTGACGTAATTATTGGCGGTGTTTAATTTTGCAAAATTACTAGTTTGGCTATAAGTTCGAACAGTTATCCATATGTTCCTTTTTAACGGATTCTTTATGATTCATGTACTCTCCCCAAATTTATGATGCCAAAAAAAATGTAAACGAAGAAATTTACAGCGTATGTGTATCAGCATTCCTTCTCTGATTGCCGGCCTGAAAACATGTAGATTGTGAGTCTATTGTACGAACATTAAGGCACCACCCACTCGCCTATTTTATGCTCCTGTTCATGTGATTGTTATTAAAAGTTCTTCGAAATCTTCATAGATGCATTCGACTCAATCTTTCTTCCAGAAAGGGATTATTTTTATTTTTCTAAAAGAACCTGCATTAAGTATTTCCCACTATTTATTTTCAAGATCACTTTTCATGGCTAACTAAAGTCTACATCCATCACTACATAACCCTACTTCCAGCACGAAGGGATCGCTATAATCAATTGACAGGGAATAGCATATATTTCAAGCATAGTACGATAGAACGTGTGATAGAAACTTATGTTCGGAGGCGAGACATCTTGCATTTTTGAGCGAAATAAGTATACAAGTAAAAATAGACTTTAAAAAAACCCACTCTTTTACATTCAATGCTTATCTTAAAAATTACGTCAATTTTATGATTGCAATTCATGTTATTCTAAAGAAAATACGTTGCAATACGTTAATAAGATGTGGGATCTGAGTATGGAAAATTCACTGCTTTGATTTACGCTTGATAAAAAGCGCGAAATACCGAATTTGTTTAAAAAATCATAATTCTTGTTCTGTATCTCTTTTAAGATTTTGCAACAGGAACGAATAAATGCACTTTAATCTATCTATTCATGATTTTCTAATTGTTTTCTCAAAGTATAATTATAATTTAATTATTATTAAACTATTAATTAAAAGCGAAATTAAAACAAAAAATATTACACGCTTTATTTTTTATTTATAATTTATTTTCTACTCTTTAAGAGTGAAAAATATTCCCTTGTTGCAGTTTTACAGCCAGTTGACTTATTATAGTGAGTATGGTTTCGCGCATATTTAACTCTATTGTTTTTGTAACTCGTATAAAGTTGTAACCATGAAGAATATTTGGAGATTTATCATCTGCACTCGCTTAAAAGAAAAATATCTTAAAATAAGTTTATTAATTTTTAATTAAGTTCTAAAAATAATAAAATGTTGTATTATCATCGTAAATAGACCTTTTTATGGAATTTTTATGATTCTAGCATATCGGGAATTGAATAAAAATCGTTTTCAAAATTCCATCTGTGCATACATGAACCAAATTAATTATAAGAGTTTAAAAATGGATTGTAACACTAGCTTCCTATTTATTTATTTATTTATTTATTTATTTGTTTATTGCTTTAGGTGCTGTTACCAACTCTTAAAGTTTGTCTCCTTTTTTGTTTAATCCCCCTGTATATAGTCTCTTTGAATATTACTCTTGGTTTGCTAAAAAATCAATACGTATGTTTTTTTTTTTATGATTGAGAGTTGTATAAATAAATACTCACATCTTATTATAAGCCCATATAATAATAAGTAAATAATGAAGTTATATATATTTATTAAATATGCTTTTATAAGCATTCAATGTTTAACTTAACAAGAGCGAAAAAGCATGCATCAGATATAGATTAACACAATTTCCAACACTAACAAAATTTATTTATAAATTTTATTAAGCTATAAATGCAACTTATTCTATAATCCTGAAAAAGTTTGTTGTAATCCACCTCAATGATGCATATTATGTTTAAAATCTGGTAACGTCAATAAAATTCACCGCAAACAATTTTCCCCATACACCATAATGTAATGTAAATATTTTATGTATCCGTGTAAACAAATTATAAATGAAACACATTTCATTTTCAATACCAAATATTCTACAGTAAACCTCAATAACATATAAAAATTACATAGCAATCTGAGTATATTTAGAGAGTTAGACCACGGCCAGGTGGACAAGTGTAACAGACAAACCGAATTCATAAACACATTTCAACTATTTTTGAAAATTCTGAAAATTACGCCAAATGTCATTACTAATTCATGGTGTCCCAAAACAATACCGTTACAATACATGAATTTAGCGTGGACCCCGATTCTGGAAAATGCATCACTTTTATTTATGCTTGGTAGAAAGTACAAACTAATGAATTTATTAAAAATATAATTTTTTTGTTTCGTTGCTTTTTAAGATATGGCAACAGGAAAGAGAAAAATTATTATTTAAACTATCAATTCAGAATTTCTAAATTGTATTTTTTAACATATAATCATATTTTAATTTATATTATTCGATTATTTGATAAATAAGTTCTGAAAATATGTAAATATTGTAACATCATCGGGAACACACAACTGTAAACAATTTCTAGGACTGTAGCTCATCTGGTAGTGAGTGAAAAATGAATTACAAAATTCTATCTTTACGTAAGCGAAATAAGTTATAAGTTAAGTTAAATAAAAGCATGTAAAAAGGAATACATTCTTCTTATTTTTATGCGCCCATTTTTGACAGTGTAACTCATACAGTGTTAAAAAAGAGAGATATTTTTTTTAAACTAGAAAAATATCATATAACCATGATCGAAAATAGACAGCAACCTCTTCCGAGTTACTAACGACTCCGAAAAGAAGTCTTTATCTTTAGCAAGATCAGAAATCAATATATTTTCGAGATTGAAAGAAGAATTTGTAAAAACAAAGTTATTTTTGCTGATTTCCTGAAACATTTCGGAGTAGTTTTTATAGCGTAAACTAATCAGTTTTCTCAACCCAAGAATATAGGATTTTTGGATACTATCCATTCTCGTAAACATTTTCATTTTCAAAAACCATGTTTTAAAGTCAAACATAATTAATTAACAGCATTAACATTAACATTAATAACATTTTTTTTTTGCGTGTATAAATTCATTTACGCCGCTGAAAATGTTTAATTGACAATTAATAGCGCCCTAAAAACCTATATTCCGGGTTGAGAAAATGGATTAATGCATTATAAAAATATTCGAAAACGTTTCCGATAATTCCTGGCAGGAAAAGAAACTTCGTTCTTATAAATGCTTCTTTAAATAACGAATATATATTGCTTGCTGAAATTTCAAAAGAAAAAGAACGCTTTTCGGAATCATGATCGGAAGAGATTATTGTATATTTTCGCTCGTGGTTGTATTATATTTTCTTTGATTAAGAAACGTTTGCCTTTCTTTTCAATGTAGTGAACTTGCTTTTACATTCAATCTGTCCGTATGTATAAATAAAAAGAAAACTGCCCAGTTAAACTGAGGGCATTGAGCTCACAGGCTATTCACGCTAACTGTATATTATACTCTTATTTCAAAAAAATTGAAATATGTCCTCGAAAAATAAATAAATAAACAATATATTAAGGGGGGATCATGCCCCCTTTCCGCCTCTTATAATTAACCAACGAACCCCAAAACTAATCAGGGGAGCGCCTTATTACACAATATTGATACACTTGATACACTTGATACAAAATTTGAAGCAAATCAGATAATTCTGCATAAAAAAAAATTATCTAATTTAAAGGGGGAGGGATTAGCCCCCTTTATACTTTTCCAATGAACTTCCAAAGCTAATCAGGGAAGCGCCTTACCACAATGAACCTGTATACAAAATAGAAGAAAATCGGATAATTCTGCATGAAAAACACATTTATCTAAATTAAGGGGTGGATCAGACCCCTTCCCCCCCCCTTTATACTTAATCAATGAACCCCCAAAACTAATCAGGGAAGCGGGTTACCACAATGAATCTATATACAAAATTTGAAGAAAATCGGATAATTCTGCTTAAAAAACTAATTTAAATTAATGGGGGGTTATCCCCCCGTTTCCCCCTTTATACTTAACCAATGAACTCCAAAACTAATCAGGAAAGCGCCTTATCACAATGAACCTACATACAAATTTTGAAGAAAATCGGATAATTCTGCTTGAAAAACCAATTTATCAAAATTAAGAGGGGGGGGGGGGGTCAGCCCCCCGTTCTCCCTTTATATTTAACCAGTGAACGCCCAAAACTAATCAGGGAAGCGACTTATCACAATGAACCTATAAACAAAATTTAAAGCAAAATTTCTATCAAAAAATATCGCGTTACGTACATACAGAACCGGCAGGCACATTAGCTGTCAGGCTTTTATAGCCTGTGAGCTAAAAATAAATACGTATAAGAATTAAATAATATTAATTTTAATGTTGATGTTAGTGCTGTTAATTGAACATGCTTGGTTGTATAACATGTTTGTTGAAACTCTTTACTTTAGAATAAATAGCATCCAAAAAATATTTATCGAGATAATTAATCTGATTAATACACTATAAAAACTACTCGGAATCAGTGGCAGAAAAATAAACCCTTTTTTTTATAAATGATTATTTAAATTTCGAAAATATATTGGTTTTTGAGCTTTCTAATGACAAAGAAGTTTCTTTGGAATTATGGGTAACTTGCAAAGGTTATTGTATGCCTTCGTTCATGGTATATTATATTTTTCTAGATTAAGAAACATTTGTCTTATTTTACAATGTGATGAACTTGCTTTCCCATTCAATCTGTCAATATGTATAAGAAATAAATATACATGGTACACTGTTACTTTTTGGAAACCAAGATAAATCGGTATACTCATTTATTATGTAAACCGATTTAAATAAACCAATTTACTTATTTATTACTTATTTATAAAAGATAGAAGTAGTAAATGCAAAAGTCATTTTTCTACAAAAAAGTCAATTTTTATATAATTGGTTTCTGCTACATTTACATATAAATAATTTCAAGGTTTGTTGCAGAATGAAATAAAATTGGAATATTCTCATACATTTCTCCTTTCTATATGCAAAGTGCATGTGTTTGAGATCGCGCCACCTCACAAGCGAAATTTAATTTCATATGTAAAAATAAATATTCTGTGTCTATTTTTATTTATGTCTAGTTGGAAATAAAGGTGCCTATTTAATATTCCTTCCCTGTTTCTACTGAAATACTTCCCTTTCAGAATGGATTGCATGGAAATAAGCTCATCTTTTAGAAATTCTCTTTCGATAGTTCCTATAGCAAACAATTTTATTCTTTCTTTTGTTTGTTTCTTTCTCATCTTCTTTTTAACGAAATTTAAAATACTTTCAGCTAAACAGAAATCATTGTAAAAATTGTTTGGATAAGAGACGACTGTAAAGGAAAAAAAATAAGTCTCGAGGAATGTTAAATGCTTTCTTGAAATATTTTAAGTTATTTTAAAACCTTATCCACTATTTAACTTAATTGTAGGAAATATAATGTTTTTCAATAAATTTATAGCATTTTTTGTTCTTCCCTTTTTTCTTATCTTCTTTTTAACAGAATTTAAAATGCATTCAGCTAAAAATTGTAAAAATTATATGTATAGAAAACGACTGTAAAAAAAAAAAAAAAAAAAAAAAAAACTTGTTAAAAACTTGTTGGCATGTTAAATGCTATTTGAAATATTTTAAGTTATTTTAAAACCTTATCCGCATTATTTAAGTAAATATTAGATATTTACTTAAATAGATATTTAGTAGTAGATATTTAAAAATATTTTAAGTTGTGTTTAAAATTTATCTATTATTTAATTAAATTCTATAAAATATAATGTTTTTGCAATAAATTTATCTAATTTTTTTATTCTTGCTTTTTTTCTCTCACCGTCCTTTTAACAAAATTTAAAGTACTTTCAGCTTTTGTCATAAATTTATAGCATTTTTTATTTCTCCTTTTTTTGCTCTCTTTTTAACAAAATTTAAAATACTTTCAGCTAAGCAAAAGTCATTGTAAAAATTGTATGCATAAAAAACGATTGTAAAGGAAGAAAAAACTTTAAACCTTGATGATTGCTAACTTCTTTTGGAAATAAAGTAATTTTAAAACTTCATCCATTATTTAATAAAATTATAGATAATATAATGTTTTTGCAATAAATTTATTTAATTTTTTATTCTTGCCTTTTTTTTTTACATTCTTTTTAACAAAATTTAAAGTACTTTCAGCTGATCAGAAATCGTTGTAAAAACTATATGTGTAAAAAACGGCTGTAAAACAGAAAAAAAACTTTTGCGGAATGTTAAATGCTTTTTTAAATATTTTGAGTTATTATAATTTAAAACCTTATCAACTATTTAACTAAATTAAAGAAAATACAGGGTGTCCCAAAAGTCTCCGTACAACTTCAAAAAAATTTAAAAAAAAAATAATAGGGCTATAGCAAAAATAATTACAACAGTACATAGAGTAACTTAAAAAGTTTTTTTCTACTACCTTAGAATACTTGTACATGAGATTCTTTCGTTGCACGAATAATATCAAGTCGACATTCCATATCCATCCACGTGCGTTTCAGCATGCTAACATCAACAGTAGTTACAACTGTTTGATGAAATCTGAACAAAAGTTAATAGTCACATGGAATTAAAACAAAAGATCCAAACAGCAGTACCTACTGTTGATGGTAGTATGAAAAACGTTCGTGGATTGAATTGGAATATCGTCTTGATATTCTTCGTGCTACGAAAGGATCTCATGTTGAAGTTTACTAAAGCAGTAGAAAAAAACTTTTTAAGTTACTCTATGCACTGTTGTAATTATTTTTGCTGTAGGCCTATTATTTTTTTTTTTTTTAAATAAATTTTTGAAGTTGTACGGAGACTTTTGGGGCAGCCTGTATAAAGTTTTTGTAATAAATTTATACATTTTTTTATTTTTTATTTTTATTTTCCCATCTTCTTTTTACCAAAACTTAAAATACTTTCAGCATAACAATCGTTGTCAAAGATGTGTATATAAGAAACGACTGTAAAGAAAATAAAAATTTTTAAATTTTGAGGAATGTTAAATGATTTTTGAAATAGTTTAAGTTATTTTAAAACCTTATCCATTATTTAACTAAATTGTAGAAAATAGAATGTTTTTGTTATAAATTTATTGCATTAAATAAAGTTGTAATATTTTTAAAGAGGGACTCAGTAATCTCATTTTATGATAAATAACGAACATATCAATTTTCCAAATTTTTGTTTAAAATGAATTTACATATCAGACGTTTTGTAAAAATCCAATAATTTCAAAAAATTCGTAAAAGATTTTTTATTTTATCCATTTTTCTTTAAATCATTCAGAGTTGCAATCTTTAAGAGTAGTCGGAATGCCCTATACAGGCCACATTAAATTAGTGTACTATTTCTCAGAAACTACCAAAGCCCTGTGAAGTCTAAAAAACTATAAAAGGTCTATTGAAGTTTAAACTTCAAATTAAAAAATAATCTGAATAAAATAAAGTCAAGTTTATAGTTATATATATATATATGTATATATTATCGGAAATAAACACCAGTATTAAACAGCAAAAACGCATGCAAATTTTGGATTTTTTTTTTTTTTTTTTTTTTTTTTTTTTTAGAATACATACATTTACAACAGTGCACTTTAGAATACACAGATGTATAAGTAGAGTGTTTATGCAAAATTACAAACAACAATCTATTGAAGTTTCTGAAAAAGGCACATCGAACTTCAAAAACCAACATTTTGAGAAAATGGAGTTTAAAGTGGCGTGATTAATGAGTATGATCAGATGTAAAAAAGCGGAGTAATATATTGTTAAGAAAGGGGAGAAATAGAGGATTCAAAATATTAAAACATCCCAAAATCGTCAACGTTCAAGTTTTTGTCTTCCAACTGCCCTTAAATTCATTTTTCTCAATTTGTGTTTTTGCCAATATAACACTAGGTCAAACTGCCAAAATTCACACGTATTTTTCAATTGACGCGAATTTTTAGTGGACTATCCTTTTGTGCATTTTATAAAATTAAGGATAGGATTTTAAGTAATATACATAATTTATTTTTTTAAATAAAAAAAAGGTTAAGTAAATAGTCATTTTTACTGTTTTTGTACGCATGTAACGACATTTTATTTATTTTTTCGTAATTTAATTAATTTTTTGAAAATAATGCCTTTACAGAAGTTATAAAGCCCATTTGTAAGAAAAGAGTGAAAATGTTGTTGCAAAAAGTTCAAAATTGTAGAACAGTGTAGTTTAAAAAAATTTTTAATGTAAAAAAAATATCTTTTGAAATTTTACCATAAAAATTGTGTTTTTTCTTGATGAAATCATTTTTCTTCATAAAATCGTCAAGTAATATGCCTAAAAAGGTATTACAAAATACTCAAATAATAATAAAAAAATCAGACGGTACCGAGTCCCCTTTCTTGTACATAATAATAAAAATTTCATTTTGATGTTACTATTCTATAATAATTATACAATTCTTTTTCAGGTAAGAAAACATCAAAATATCTATGAAAAAACGTAAGTAACCGTATTTATTACATTATTCTACTAGTATATAGCCCCCGTCAAAAATGACGGATTGTTGATCTGCGTTCCATTTTCATAAGACTTCATACAAACGAACAGCATGACGATTTTATTATTGAAAGGTTTGTATTGTATAAAAGTACATTTTAAAGCTGGTAGATGGCGCCAAAACAATATTGTTCGCAACAGTGTTCGTGTGTTTATATCTGGGATTCCGATGTTTAATCTGGATTTTTAATTAAGAACTTAAAACATTATAATAGGATATGATATACACGTTTTATAGGAAAAATATGCTGAACAGACATGATTTCAAGTAGAAGATATTATCATTTAGCTGTCATATGTTAGCATAGGTTTTTCATTAAGCCTAACATGGCGTTTAACTACGGTCGATTCGCAGACCAGAGTGGTCCCGCCCGGAATGGCTACAGACACTTTCTTGCCTTCGGATTTTATTGTAAATAGATATCTGCTATATATATAATGCAAATGAGAAATTCGTTCCGTCTGCTTATAACTCAAGTTTTCCTAAATAGATTTTGATGGGAATTTTGCACTGTTAGTTAGTCTGTGTGTTTATCTGTATGCATGTGACACAAATTTTGTGGGCGCTCTAACTCACGAACTCTCTAACGCTCTAACTCACGAGCATAGAATAAGATGAAATTTTATATGAAGTTCTATCCTTATGTGAACTAGTTCTGATTAGTTTCGTGCAAAATCTCTTAAGAGGGGGTGCCGCAAATAAATGATCTGTTCGATTTATGTGATGCTTATATTTCCAATGTATTATGTGCGCAGAAGTCATTAAAACATCCAATTTAGGATCCTGATGATAGGAATATTTCATTCAGTTTTAGTTGCGGTCATCTAAGAGGGGTTGCCGAAATTCGATGATTTGTTTCAAATATAGAAGAAAGTTTTATCATGGCCACAACATATACTAGTTTTCTATTAACTTAGCTATTTTTTTTTTAATTTAATAGACAAGCTGGAAAGCATACCAATTTTTGAAGATATGGAATTTATTTTTCTCTTTTCTCTCAAAATAAATGTTAGTAATAATATTAAAGTCTAGCTTAAAAACACAGAAATATTGATTCAGTAATTAAAGAAGGCAATGAAAATACTTGTAAATGGAATTTCATAAATAGGACATCTCACAAATTAGATAATTGAGATTAAAATAGTGATTTTTTTTTTAATTGTTTATGTAATACTTTTATTCAATCATTTAACTATAATGTGGAATAAAATTAATCCACAAAATTTGAAATCACAAAGTTACAACTCTGAAAATTTTCATCTTTAAAATTAACATAGTGTGCACAATTTAGATCCTATTTGTTCATTGAAAAAAACTTTCGAACTATTATTATATCTTTTTTAACGTACATTTTGTGTATGAGAAAAGGTTACAATTTCGAACGCTTTACTTCCTTCCACTCAAAATGTTTAATTTAAATAGTTAATGCTACGTATCCAAATATAAACTTTTCTCTAAAATAATGAGATAAAACAAAGAAAGAAAATAATAATAATAATAAAGTTTTGAGCTCTGGGTGATAAATTGCCTGTCTGATGCGCTTATCCTTTAACATTAGCATGTACCATGAATATTTGTGTAAATAAAAATAATTTTTAGGCAAACCTTCAAATATAATTCCGGTATTTTTGCAATAAAATTAAAGGAATTCATTAAAATGTATTTCATACATTACTCTATTGGACAATTTTATAAGTTACAGACTTCAGATTCAAAGTTATGTATATTTTTTTAATAAAAAAATAAATAAAATAAATCAGAATGCATCAGAAAATAGAACCCAAATAAGATTATTTTTATTTCATGAAATTCTTTTCGCACCCCTCTTTTTTTACCCTACTCGCTTTTCAAAGTTCATAAAACCATTCCAACGTACTGAAGTGAAATTATTTATCTGGCTTTCTATTTGGTATACACCGATTTGTATGTATACCTACATCATTATAATAATATGCATGTATAATATATGCGTGAATATGCTATTATTATTATTTCTATTACTATATATATTAACATTTTTAAATCATTCTATTCAACATCATATTAATCTTAAGTTATGCAGAAACACAAGTTCGGCAAAATTAAAGGCAAAGTTAATTTATGAAAGAGGAGTAATCGATATACTGTGTAATCGTGTCTCCAGAACAGAAAGTATCCAATTAAGAATTCCTTTCGAGACCATTAATCATAGTGATAGGAAATATCGATTTTGATTATCACCCTATTATTATCCTACCGTCCTGAAATCATTGGTTGTTTATATCGATAGTCCATGAACAATTATAAAATTTGGGTTATCTTTTTAACTTAAACAAATAATTTACAGAGTATATTCAATAAAATTATCTTCCATAAATTATCAAAAGCCATAAAATTACATTTAAGTTATTGTAGCAATAATGCAATTATGAACAATCATCCTCAATAGATCCAATAGTTGTTATTGACAAAAACCAGAACATCATATATGCACGAGATGGAACGTTATAGTACATATTCTTTTTTGTTGCTATTATATGTCTTCACATATATTTTCATATTTGTTCAAATATATATTTTATCATTTGTAACAATAATCTGGATTTTCTTTCGAAAAATCGGGTTAACCCAAAACACAACCACTTAGAACTACCCCCCCCCCCCACCACCACCAAAATAAATAAATAAATAAAATAAAATAAAATAATATAATTAAATAAAGTTGACCAATCCTCAAACACAAAAGTTAGCGTCAACCCAAACCGAGCAGAATCGCTGATCGGTTTGGGTACGGGTAAAAATCCTGTTACAGGATCCGATGCAAAACTCTAATCTTGGTTTTGAAAATGCTTTAAATAAAAATGCTCCACATAATTAAAACTTTTTAAAATTTTATCACAAATATTGTTTTTAGAGACAATTTTTAAAAATGTTTTTGGTTTAAATTTTAACAAATAATCTTTCAAGTCAGTATACATCTTTCAATATGTTATCAGAGAGCTTCGATATAAAAATTAACATTTAAACTGGAAGTTAAAAAAAAATCGAATCTCAAGGAAACAAAAATTTGTACAGTACACTTCTTTCTTTCTAAAAGTTTATTGCGAAAGATAAACTTAGCAAAATTGTTCTTATTTTTTCTTCTTTTGGTTGAAAATTACGATCCATTCTGACAAGTTAAGCCTATCGTAACTGAAGAAACAAATAAATTTAGGAAAAGAAAGAGAATAAGTGCAAATCTTGCCCAGCGAAATCTTTCATCTAAGATTAAATTGATCACATTTGACAGAAACGGTAAAATGAAAGAAATTTGTCTTACTTTAATTTTTTTTTCTAAAACAACTTAGGTTGTGTTGAAAGATATTGCACACGTTAAAATTGGAATAATTTAAGATTATTTTTTCTTTCACAAACAAATCCTACGTCAAACTGAAAAATTTACAATAAAAATTCAGTTTATTTACTCTACTGTATTTTATAATTTACGGTTGTTTTATACGGCAAAAATATACTTTGAGGTAAATTAATAAGGGGAGGGGAGGCTCCGGAAAAAGGAATGTCTTAATTCGCATTCATAAATCTCTGAGCAAAACCAATCCAATCACTAGGGGCTTAAATTGACACATCAACTTTTAAACTACTGGAATCTGCCTATTTGCAGTATGGATGGCGAACTTGTTTCACAATTTATTTGCTATATTTTATTTAAGAATTCGAAGTTGTTTTATCTAGCAAAAGAAAATTGAACAATGTAACATAAAAATTCAGTTATGTTACATTTTAGCTCTTAGGTATATTAACTGGAAAGGAAGCTGCGGACAATGAAATTTTATAGGAATTTGGCATTTTTTCGCACTTATTGGAGCAAAACCAACCAAAACTCTAAGGAGTTAAATTGATACATCCGATATTAAAGATCAGAGGAATTTACCTATTTGTAGTACCGATAGCGAACTGCCGATTGCATATTTTAATTGCTACACTTTATTTTAGGAATTCGAGTTGTTTTATATGGCAAAATATTTTGTGCGCTAAATTATCCGAAAAGTAAGAAATGCTCCGGAAAAATAAAGAATCTGATTCGCATTTGTGCATTTCTGAGCAAAACCAATTGAAACTCTAGGGAATTACATTGACATATCTGATATTAGACTTCAGAAAAAAAATACATACTTGTAGTACTGATGCGAACTTCCGATTGCTTTGTCAAAAATATCGATTATTAAAACAATGCTATACTATCGATATTGGCATATAATAACTGCCCCTGTGTGTTTTTAGTTTTCTTTTAGTGAAACTATTAAAAGTAATTAACATGGCGTATCGTTGCTTTTGACTATTTGGAATATTAGAGTAATTTTAAAATATGTATTTGTTTAATGCACTAACTTTTGTTTTTATCGCTGACCAGGCGTTGTGTCTATCGCATTGTGTACCTGGCCAAGAAGCGAAATTCGCCTGATCGCCGCACGGCAAATAACCTTACCTAGTAGTCGCCAGCTGCCACTCTCAATGCACAACTCCTACTCAGTCCCTGCTAACTGTCGCGAATAGGGTCCTTCCCTAGCAGGGCCGGCTTATATATGATCTGGTCGTTGACCATAGTTTTTTTTTGTTTTAAACATTCAATCCCGCTCCTTGTCCAGCGGGTCCAGCTTCGGCTGTAGATTGTAATTTTTTTAAGACCTTAATAAAGGAGACCGGGATGGACACTATGCTCTGCAGACTTCTACTAGTCTGAGCAGTCCCTCTTTGGCTATCAAATCAGATCCACCTGAGAAGCAACTTTTGGACACTACTTAGTGACTTACTTTAGTTTCCGTGTAAGCCGGTTCTAGATTGCTAATTAACTTTGTGCATTTGGCGCTGCAAAGCACAACGATTTATTGCCGTGCTAGGTGAACATAAAGTGGGTGTTTTGGGGGTAAAATAGGCGTACAAACCTAGCTTGAGAAATTATTGTTTGGGTAGGTAGATAAAAACAGAGGGGTTGCCGCTAATAGATAAGTTGCTTGCACCAGGGGTAATGCTCTAACTTATATTTAGAGAAGAATTTCAATTAATGTAATAGAAACATAGCAAGTGCCACAATTTCGAATTTACAACAAAACTGCATTACATCCTGTCAATATAATAACCAGAAAAGTCTTTTCCCAAATATTTAAATGCGTTGGATGGTAATAGCAAGATGGTGTCTTTTCATGACAGCAATGGTGTTCAGAAAATTCGATGCCTCCAAGAGTTCTTGCAACTGACAGTCCATCAAGCGTCTACTGATAGGAGACCGCTTACATTGTCATCTGATGTCAAGGTATAGTTATTACCTGTGTGGAGTAAATCAGCTGTCTCATTTCAAATTCCACGATGTACTCTCACCAATTGTGCAATCCTGCTTTACGGCAAACCACTATCGCCAAAGACTTCTATAATCCATGATATTATATGAAAACCTTCCTGCACATTTATGCCACGGACAATCTCCCAGTTCATCCATAACTGCTCATTACCTTTTATAAACATGTTTTAGAGCCATGCAAATTATACTTTTTAACAGCACTACCCACCCATCAACTACCATTCTAACTGAATTAGCTGCTTTATGCCCTTTACATCACCGTGCTTATATCCCGTTTGCATATGCGTGGTCTACTACGACTTTCTATTTTACATTATCACTAATTTAGTTACAAACCTCATATTTTCCACGCTTTGCACCCAGTAAATGTGTATTCTATCTCTTCATACCTATGAATAATTATGTGTATAGATATATAGAAAAGTAAAAGCTGATCTTCTGTTTGTAACCAAAAACACACTTGTGTACCAGAGTTTAAATTATAACTTTAATCGTTACTCATGTTTTGCTTGGAATGCAATTAAACAATTGTTCTAGAAAGAAAAAAATCGAAAAAAGTGACACATAATTTTAGCTTTATTTCAAACAAATGCTTAAACGATTCATAAAAAGAAAATATTTTGATAAAATTTGGAATAAAAAACAGGTTTAGTGCAAAAAGAAATTCGATAATTCAACCATAAAAATCCACTTCCTGTAGATACTGTCTATTTAAAAGAAGCAACTGTATCAAAACTATTGTAGGGTGCTAACAACAGCCTATGTTTAAATTAACAAACATTTTAAACTAATATAAGGCACAATAGGGATTTATTTTTCTTTGTAGTAAGACTCGGGTTCATTTTAACATTTATGTCCAAAAAATGTTTTTTTATGTACTTGTAAATATAAAATAGCTCAAATATTTATCATTGTTCAATATCCTTTACGTGGAATGATTCTGAAATAGGCAATATTATGAACATTTTTCAGCGAAAGACAGAAGTCCTCTGTACATTCTGCCAGTGGCAAAGTTAAGGGATCTGGAAAATTTGTAAGGAGGAAATGCACATATTTAATCCTAAAAAATGCTGTAAAGCATAACTAGGAGCACAAGAGTATATATTATAGTATAGAATCGAAGAGATTTCACTTTTACTTAGCACTTTATAATTTTCATTTGCAGAAAAAAAAAGTTTAAAAATCATAGGTTTGAGAAACAAACGTTACTTTTCTATTTAAAAAATATATATCACCCGTGTTACTTCGAATCTGAATTAATCGTTTTATACTTTTAGATGTATACATATCTACTTCATAATTGTCGTTCGTGATTTATTTTTCTTGATTTAAACACAGCTTAAAGGACCTGCAATTTGAATATTAAAAAATAAGTTGTTTCTAAGATAAAACAATGCTCTTGTGCTCCAAATTATGCTTTACGGCCTTTTCTAGGATTAAAAATGTAGATTTTCTCTTTACAAATTTTCCGTATGCATTAACTGTGTAACTGTGCTGTTGGGTGAGTGTACAGAGGACTTCTGTCTCTCGATGCTACGTGTTCATATTGCTTATTTGAGAATCATTCCACGTAAAGGATATTGGAAAATGACAAATATTTGAAGATAATTTCCTTTATAAATTATTTTGTTTAAAGAACTTATAAAAGAACTATGATTGAATCTGTAAATGTTACAGAGATTATCACAACTGTGCACTGTATCAAAATTATATTATTTCATTCGTTATCTACATGAAACAAAAAACGCCTAATTACTTGGTTCATAAATATTCCTAAATATTAAATATTTTTGTTTTACAGTTTAGAATTGTGTAGTTTGCTTAATGCTATTATGGGTTTTTAAGTTTCCGTACTTAAAAAGTAAAAACGGAACCATTATAAGATCACTCCTGTGTCTGTTTGTCCGTCTGTCAGAGCCCTTTTTCTCGTAAATTACGAAGTGTGGAAAGTTCAAACTTGAGAAAGTTATAAAGCCTTTTTACCCAAATATTTTCAGATCATTAGCCATTGACACATATGTTTAGGAAAAATTTAGAGTGGCCAATTAAGTTACTTGAAAAAAAAAATTATTATTGTATATCGTGTGGGGTATCATGTGAAAGATCTCGTAATATCAAAATCAAAAATACATTTGTTTTAATTTTAGGTATTATATTTTCAGAGATATCGTCTAAAATACATTGACAAAATATCCGAAATATTTCCGAATCTACTGAAACTAAAATTATGAAAAAGTTATGAGTAGTAGGAGTTTATTTAAACCTTGCAAGAATACTATAGCGATTTTCTTAGGTCACATAGTTCTTGATAAAAACACATTTTTCCGTTACATACAAACTTTACTTTACGGGCAGTCAGCGGGGGAGTTTACGGGCGCTCCAGATATCTATCGACGCAGAATCATCCACGGATATTTGATAAAGATTTTCGGAAAAAATTGTCGGTAATGAGCCGAGATATTAATTAAGTTACTTGAAAAACAATATTTTTATCTATCGTGTAAGGTATCGTTTGAAAGATATCGTAACACCAAAATCAAAAATATATTTGTTTGATTTTGGTAATATATTTTCTGAGATACCGTTGAAAGTGTACTGAAAAAATATGTCCCTATTTCCGATTAATTATTATTTTCCGATTAATTGTTATTTTCAAATTAATTATTATTTTCCGAACTAAAATTAATTAGGTGTAGTAGGAGTTTGTTAATTAATAAAAAGCAATTGATAAATTTAATGTACGGAACCCTTTGAGCGCGAGTTATACTCGCACGTGACTGATTTTTTTTCTTCTCTTTCTTTATGAACATTAAATTAAAGAGTAAAAGATAGCATTCCTACTTATAATTTTTTTTATGTTCAGTCCATTTTTGGATACACTATATGTTTTTATTGAAATATTTAATCAAAGTTTTCTCTATTATTATGGTATTTTTTAGATTATATAAATAATTTATACTTTTATATAATTTGAAGCGTTCAGACGCTAAATATTATGATACATATGCAGAGAAAATCTTACATAAATATTTACCCTGTTATCACGATCTCTTTGTTTGCCTTTCATCTCCTGTAATGAAATTTGCCTGCAGCAAAATTACTTTTAAGATAAGCTTTCTTACAAAATAAATTTTATTAATTTCAGTTTAAATACTGTTCTCTAAAACTTAATGGTTTGATAAAAATGTTCCATTATTTTCATGTTACAAATAGCATTTGATTATATTGTAGACAATTGCAAATACAGTACAATGTAAATATACTTATTTAAAAATTTCTATCTTAAATATTTAGTTAGTTAGGATATGATTTGAAATACGGAAGGAAAGAATTATTCACGTCATTTTTACTGACCGTCAGTTTCAATCATAGTGCAATATCACAAGTGTAACATATTGTTTCAATAAAAGTTTAAAAGTTGTTTATTAAAAATGATGTAATAATAATATTTTTTATTAACAATTTTTTATTAACAATTTTTTATTAACATTTTTTTATTAAAACAATGCTGTGTACTATCGATATTGACTTATAATAACTGACCCTGTGAGTTTTTAGTTTTTTTTTTAGTGAAACTTTTATAATTAGATAACATAGCGTATCGTTGCTTTTGACTATTTGGAATATTAGAGTAATTTTAAAATATGTATTTGTTTAATGTACTAACTTTTGGTTTTATCGCTGACCAGGCTCCTACCTGACCAGCGTAGTGATTAGCTTAACGAGTTGTGTACCTGGCCAAGAAGCGAAATTCGCCTGATCGCCACACGGCAATGATCCACCTGAGAAGCAACTTTTGGACATTGACTTCCTTTAGTTTCGGTGTAAGCCGATTCTAGATTGCTAATTAACTTGTTATTAAAAGTTGAAAAGCGTTTATGAATTTGATTTGCCTCTCTGACTGTCTGTGCCCGTCTATCCGTACTATAACTCTCGTAAATATTTTCGGATTACTATGTAGTTTTTATATGATATTGAGGTTTAGTATAGAATATACGGTATTGAAAATGAAGTGTGTAGCAGTCATAGTTCGTTTACAGGAACACACAAAAGAATTCCGTCACGTTCAGGGTGTAAGGCAAAAAATATTTTATAGTGTATTTTATTGCTGTTACAATATTTGAAAAATAATTCTAATTCACTGAGGTGGACTACAACATGCTTTCTCAGGAGTATAGAATACGTTACATTTACAGTTCATTTACAGAGACTCACACAATAATTCCATTACATTATGATCTATGGAGAGAAATCGGTTACTGTGCATTTTAATTGTCTTATAACACTTCAAATCTAATAAAATTAAAAAGTGGACATGAGATACACTACAACATGTTTTCTATAGGTTATGGTATGCGTAGCGTATGTCGTTCTCTTATGAAGACTCAAAAAAGAATTCGATTACGGGACTAACTAATGATCGATAATTTCTAGAAGTGCGTTTTTTACTGCGCATTTTTAAACATCTAATTTTTTAGTGTATTACATGTGAGTATAAATTCTATAGATCATATTCCAGGCTAAACAAAGAATTCGTATGCATTACTACATATGGACAGCAATTGCTGAAAATACATTTATAATGTGTTATGTGTTTTTTAAATCGCTTATTCAGAAATCTCATTTCAATGTTCGAAAATATGAAATTTCTTAATAATATTTATTAATATTTTCTTCATGTTACAATATTTGAAATATAATTCTAGATCACGCAGGTGGACTAAAACATGTTTTCTCGGGAGTATAGAATCCGTAGCATTTACAGCTCATTTACAGAGACTCACACAATAATTCCATTACATTATGATCTATGGAGAGAAATCGGTTGCTGCGCTTTTTAATGATCTTATAATACTTCAAATCTAATGAGGTTAAAAAGTGGCCTTGAGGTACCTACAGCATGTTTCCTACACTGTTAAAAAATTTCAGCAAACTGTCCAGTCATTTGACCGTTTTTATAGAAAACGGTTACATAACCGTAGTTTAACTCTAATCTGACCACATTATTGCCCATATTATGGTCAGAATAGAGTTAAATTGCGGTTATGTAACCATTTTCTATACAAACGGTCAAATGTCTGGACATTTTGCTGCAAATTTTTAACAGTGTATAGATTATTGTATGCGTAGCATCTATCGTTCGTTTATAAAGCCTAAAAAAAAATTGATTACGGAACTAACTAATGATCGATAATTTCTAGAACTGCGTTTTTCACTGTGATATGCATTTTTAAACATTTAATTTTTAGTGTATTACATGTGTGTATAAATTCTATAGATCATATTTCAGGCTAAACGAAGAATTCGTACGCATTACCACATTTGGACAGCAATTTCTGAAAAAAATATATTTTCAATGCGTTATGTGTTTTTTGAATAGCTTATTTAGAAATCTCATTTCAATGTACGAAAATATGAAATGCCTTAATAATATTCTGTTATTGTTGTAATCTATGTTTGATACATGATTTTTAATTCTTGTTATGTTTGACGAGATTGAATGTTGCAGAGATCAAGATATGAGAAAAACGTGACAAGGAAAAAAAATGAAAAAGTGACATAAAAATTGATGTACAATGCAAAGTTTCATAAAGTTTCAGATGTCAGTCAATGGTAAATGTTTCCATGAAGCAAAATAACAGTAATAACCACCTAATTCGATTAACAAAACTATATTTTTAGCAGATGTTATTTAAGAGTCAGGGTGGCTAAAATTAATATAGATATATATTTTTTATTATTAACGACCTAACCGTGTTTTCTGCCACGTAAATTTTGAATTCAGAGGCGGAATTATAAAAAATTTGATATGAATGTTAAGTTTTTCCATTGCATAAGAAATATAAATATGTAAGGTTATTAAATATAAATCCTCATACCAATTCTTTTCATAGCTATTATTTTATGAGTTTTTTAAACATAACTGAACAATTCTCCCGGACGCTTAAAGGGTTAAAACGCTTTAAGCGTCCTAACCGTGGTTTCTGCCACGTATTCTTTTAATCCAAAGGCTAATTTAACACAAAATTGATATTAATGTTAATTTTTTGAAGTGCCCAAGATAAATAAATATGTAAGGTTGTCGAACACAAATCCTCATACACATACTTTTCACAGTTATTATTTTATTAATTGTTAAACATACATGAAAAATTTTGCAGAACGCTTAAAAGAACTTAAAAAAAAAAAGTTAATAAAATAATAAATTCGTAAATTCCGGTTATAACTTCTGTTATAATTAATGCAAGAAAAAAGAAAAGCACCGTTTTAAATCGTATAAAGCTCATTGTATGTGGTTTGTTCAGTCGTAAAGTTCATCTACCTATTGAAATTAAGCCTAACTTTTAAAAGTTTAAAAGCAAATTTTATTTCAAATTTTATTGCATATTCATATCCAAAAACAGGGAAGTAAAAATTTAAATCAGTTTTGAATGATACGTTAATGAGATATAAAATATTAAAAAGGCAACCAATCAGTTATTTTTCAATTGTCTTAATCTTCGCACAGTGGAATCAGAAGTCGGTGAAAATGACATCATCTGACTCACTCGTTGTGAAATGATTTTGTTTTATGACTCATTAATGTGCGTTTTGTTTATAATTGATGTCATTTTCAACAACGGAAGCCTTTATCTGATTTGAGATTATGATTCATAAAACAAAGTCGTTGTTTGGACATTTTTTGCTTGTGATGTCTATAATATGTTTAATGAATTCCAATGAATATTTTTAGGCTGTATTTCTTGCTTTTTAGTAACATTAGATCAGGTTTTTTTTCACTATTTATCGCATACGCTAAGGTATTAATCGCTTTTACGCCAGCGGAAAAATTGCGGTTTTTAAAAGTGAATATTCATTTTTTATATAGATATGTATATTTTTTCAAGATTTATGTACATGTAAATTTTTTACAAGTGTATTTTTGTACTATTATTATGGTACATTACATAAAAACATACCAACGTAATAATATACATATGAAAACATTAAAAATTGCATCTTAGTTGTTATAAGAGATAATATTGAAAAAATAATATAAAATATGAGCTCTAAAATAAGTATCCATATATCTTATAGAAAATCTAACTTTTTCAGATTTTTTATGTCACTGTCAAAGTCACTGATAGCTGATTTTTTTTTATTTTTTTTAGACATTTTTTTAGAAAAGATTTTCTTTTATTATTATGTTATGCATTTTTATGGATATGCTTTTTGGGAGGGGAGGGGAACCTGGGGGATATATTTTTCACATATCGTTGAAATACAGTTTCGTTTTACTAACTATACAATAAAACATTTCTGCGTGACATTTATTTACTACACTTTGTTTATAATAAGTACATAATAAAGTATAATAAGTACATTATAATAAGTACATAATAAAGTACTAGATGGTACCCGTCAAAATTTGACGGTAAATAACTTGAAAGCTCCTTTAGAAATATGCTTTTATTTTTAATTAGCTGCTTTTAAATTAAATAAATGTTGAACATTTTATAAATTGTTATATTGTGTAAGCGATTTCTATAGATATAAAACGATAGACTGTGTTGTCAGTCCAGCCTACTCAACTAATGAAGTGAAATAATTTTAAGCTTGTAATTTACATCCTATCATACTCGAATTAATTTAGCAAAAATTTAACTAAAAATATTAATTGAATGATTTATTTTTACTTACTACAGTCTCAAAAATTAAAAAATATATATTAATATTTAGTATTTTCTATTTTTTTTTAATTACGCGGCTTTTAAAAATTTACATTAATTTTATTTTTATCAGCCTGACTCTAAAACCCAGATAAACCATGGATATCAAGGTGATTTCTTTTATAATTCTTATATGGATGTTTTTGCGTCTGTCTTTTTTCTCTTCTTTTCTTTTAAGGAGAATAACAATGTACTTTTCTTAGTTATTCAAATATATCTTGTAGATAATTGTCGTACAATATGTAGATAAAAGTTTAGATCATTTTATTTAATTGATAACTACATGCAAAATCTTTTAATTTAAATATTTATAATATAAAATAAGTAATTGTGAGTAAATGTGAGTAGTTACGCAGCTAAATTTTGAAATTCTCTTAGATTGCATTAGCGTGTGTGCTGCTGTTAAGGTAAGGTAATTGGGTAAGCCTCTTGTTTTGCCGTTTACATATTTTTTTTATTTTTTTTTGTATTTTATTAGGATTTTTGCATTAGCTGTTTATAATGCTTCCTTTATTAAAGAGGGGTTGCTTTTTAGGGTAGATATTTAAAAAAAAAAAATGGCCTTATGTTGCACGTTTTGCCGCATTGTCTATACAGATTCCGGCAATTTTTTTTTTTTCTTTTTGTATTTTATTAGGATTTTTGCATTAGCTGTTTATAATGCTTCCTTTATTAAAGAGGGGTTGTTTTTTAGGGTAGATATTTTAAAAAAAATGACCTTATGTTGCACGTTTTGCCGCATTGTTTGTACAGATTCCGGCAAACAATACCATTACAAAATTATTCTTCAGTGAGGCAACGAAGTTACAAATCACCGTAAAGGCTAGATCATTTAACAACGGCTGCCGAAAAAATTAAAAACCTCATATATTAACTGATTATTAGTTTTTTGTGTAAATAATTTAAATTTTTTACATATATATATTTTTTTTTAATGAAACTTCCCTTTATTTTCTGAATCGCCGTCTCATTTATTGTTATTTATTTATATTTATCTTTATATCTAATCTTTTTTTTTTGTGTTGTCAGCGAGATTTTACCTGCATTAAAAGTTTCTGTTAAGTTTTTCTCTTTTTTTTTTTCAATGTCCAAAATGTCCCCCCTGACAATAACAAATATTTATTTCAAAAAGCACATTTGTTTAATTTTTTACTCGTTAGTTTATTTAGAATGCTGCTAAAATTTGTGTAACTGCATCGTAACAATTTTCTCAAGATGGCGGAAAAACTTCGTTAAATCTTTATGTTATTTATAAATCCATGTTTTTACATCATTTTCTGTTTTTAAAAATGGTGCAAAATCATTGATTTATAAATAACATAAATATTTAAAAATGATGTTTTTCTGCCGTCTTGGAAAAATTGTCATGTCGCCAAAACGGCAGTTTCGCGAAAAAAAATTCGCCAAGTTCGCCAAGCAGCACAGGATACGCAAATCTTCCCTAATAAAGTATAATAAGTACATAATAAGGCATAATAAGTACATAATAAAGTATAATAAGTACATAATAAAGTATAATAAGTGCATCATAATAATCTCTAATTAACCCTTTCATCCTCATGACGTATCATCCTCATCCTCTGCGTATGTCATGATTTTATCATAGATCCTTACCTAACTTACTACCTGTGCGTCATAGTCTTTCTTTTAAAATAAAAGAAACTCGCACTAACTTGATATAAAGGTATGTACCTCATAAAAACTATATAAAGAGGAATAAGTTAAAGTTATGTGTTTGAAGAGTTAAAACGAATAATAATCAAAACTTCATATACATTTAAAAATAATTATTTCCTCATTATATAACTGTAAAGCATTATAAAAAGAAACAAAAAATATACTTTCAAAATATATTTTAATCTGTTAACATCGTTTTGGAAAAGTTGAATTGTCCTCTTTTTATTAATAACTATTTATTTTATTTTTTTTCCATAAGCCAAATTATCGGCGAATAATTTTCTCTTAAGCAACAAAGCTGGTATTTATCTTAAAATATTCGGATTTAGGTACACGCACTTTCTTCTCATATTTGTATCTAAAGTACTTATTTTAATACATCATACAATAGAAAAGTTAAGCTTTTTTGCATGTTACTATCTATTTTTTTCTTTAAGATAAGAATTTATTTTCTTCTTCCTCTATCTTATTATTTCTTTAAGCTGAGAAGAAAAAAAAACAAGAATGTATTCTTTCAGGATAATTCCAATTGCAAGCGACACTTTCTATTTTAGAAAAGAAATTGCAGACATTATCGTAAATTGAAAATTGTTTTCAAAGAGCTGTTTTATTTTCCGCGTTTCTTAATTATTTACTTCCTTTCTTTTTTATGTCTTAACTTCAGATGTCTAAAGAGGATTTCCGAATATATTGCATTATTTATAAGTTGTACAGAATTGATTATTTGACTGTGTTTTTTTTTTCAATGAATTGTTTTCTGGCGAAAGTATAAACGGTCATTGGAAAATAAACGTCACAAAAAATATACATACATTTCGTTAATAATAGGTATTATTTACAAAATTAGTAAGAAAAAAAAACAGTATTTTTTTTACAGGTTTCATTTTAGGTTTAAAAGTAAGAAGTTGTCGAATTTTAAGCCGTATAATTTAAATAATATTAAACATGTTCATGAAATCGCGTTAATTAATTCTAAAAAAAATAATAAGAAGAATCCTTAAAATATTTATTTATCTTAATTATAGTACGTTACTTTCAATTCAAGAAAGAAACATTGCGCGAGCAGCAATTATTGTTGATTTACAGGGGCATACAAAAGAACTTTTATTACATCAATATATGTAGCCAATAACTATTTGATGTTCGCTTTAAAAAATTGATATAGGTGATTGAGATGCGTGATAACATATCCTGTATAGAAAGCAGGATATTAACATTTAATATTCTTTTACAGAGTCGCAAAAATAATTCAATAACATTATAATCGATGAGTGATAATTGCAGCAAATGCGTTTCACATATGTTGTGCGTTCTGAAGCTTAACTGTAGCATGACAAATTACGATTATACTTAGTGCAGTACAATATAAGAAGATAAAACAACATTTTAAGCACCAGAACTTTTAAACTAATTGCAGACTATTTTCGGTAGCATTCTGCATATCATCATCAGTACAAAGAATGATGGATTTTTGTCCATATGTATGGAAGAGAAGCAGATTTGAGGACAGGTTTATTGACCAATATAATTGCAGGATATTACACGGAATTTCCTCTTGGCTGTTCCCAGTAGTTTCCTGCAATTCTATTGGTCAATAAACCTGCTTTCCGAATGCACTTATCGTCCATATGCACTGCTCAAAACATTTAGGGGAGCACATGGTTGTAACGAAATTACGCAAATACTTACACCGATAAGTAGCGTAAAATAAAACATCCATAATTTAAAGCGAATCAGAAAACAGAAGAAGAAAACTTCATATACAAATCAAAGTTCTGGACGTCAAAAACCAGAAAAAGGAGATAAGTGCAGAAATCGGGATTTCGCAGAAAAGTCTGTTTCACTGTCTCGATTGCGAAATTCAATTGCTCAGCTTGTATTTTGAGAAAAGGAGGCTTGAAAATGTCACAGAAACGTTATTTACCGGGATCACCAGCAGAAACAGATTTTTCAAAAAAATTAAAATCGGAGCACCCGTTCAAAAGTTATGTGTGAACATATATAAATAAACAGGGACCTCCTATTCCGTGCACGCACCGCTCGTTCCGCGAAGAGCTATAATGATCTCGAAGCTGCAGCGGTCGTCCGATATATTAAACGATGCATTAAACTTATTGAATTTAGCTTTAAAATTGTTTCGATGGCGTCTTCCGCGATCGGGTCTACTATCGATTCAGTCGATAACTTAAGTAAAAGAACTCCTATTCCGCGTACCCCCCTGAAGCAGCGACTTTGCCGCCCTGATTACAAAACGTTAATACGGAAATACTGTTGAAGATATTAATTTAAAATTTTTACCATGCCGTAGCCCTGTTCTTAAAGTTTTCTTTATTGTCAAAAGAATGGCTTTACACGTCCATAAACTTAAGCACTGAATCAAATGTTAATTTTTAACGAAATGGCCGATGGTTTCTTAGAAGCGACCAACGTACCAGTTTCTTTAAACTTTTCACGCAACTTCTTTATATTCATGACATCTGAAAGATTCCATCCATTACAATGTTCAAACTCCTGTTGAAAAGACGTAGTGGTTTGGTTTCATGGATGGATAAAACGCATTGCACTGTTTTCTACATGGAAGCTGTTTTGTTAAATATCGAATTTTGATTCACTGTTTAAATGTATGAAAAAGTATCGTAGTTTTAAATAATATAATACAATCACTCGTTAACTTTAATTTAAAGTCTAATAATGCTTAAAGTGATAAAAAACATAACACGGAATATTTAAAATTCCTTTTTTATGTAGATTACATATGTTTCGTTCACCCTATCGGTGACATCTCCAGATCTAAATTATAAATACAATATTCTCGCATATTTTTGAAAATGGTAAACATAAACCACGAGATCGCATGTCTAAGGCTAGCGGTTTGGCCAATTTAAGAACCTGCTAGCCTTAGACATGCGATCTCGTGGTTTATGTTTACCATTTTCAAAAATATGCGAGAATATTGTATTTATCATTTAGATTTGAAGATGTCACCGATAGTTTGAACGAAACGTATGTAATCTACATTAAAAAGGTATTTTAAATATCCCGTGTTATGTTTTTTATCACTTTAAGCATTATTAGACTTTAGCCCAAAACTTTTTTCTATCTCACACAGGTTTCGCATACACTAAAAATGAATCAGCAGCAATTTATATGAAGTTCTAACTGAATCTAAAGTTTTAAGAAATTCCGTGCATTACGTCTTGAGGTATGACTATTGCTAAAATCGTGTAAATCCTGCAAAATTCAGCATAGCAGCGCCACCTGTTGCAGGATTCAGACCAAAACCTAATCAACAACAACTTATGTCAAGGTCATGGTAATAGAATACCTCAGGTAGGGGAACGCCGTGTTAGATTTTTGACCCCGAGATGAAGTTTGGTAATGCGCGAAATCTCGTGTACTGGCCGGAGCGCCATCTGTGTCAGCAATCGAAGTTCAGCAAATCGAAAACTTTTTTTTTTTTTTCTCAAGCTGCATTTAAAAAGAAATTCTGTGATGTTTTTTAATTAATAAAACAGGAAACGAACTATTTTAAGAATTTGTAAAATATTTATATTAAATTTTACAAACTGCAAATAATATATATTTTCACTGTTTCAGCATGTAATTTTCATTAGAGATGATATTTTATACTATTAGAGTAGGATAATAATAAATATATTTATCTAAATATTTATTTACATACTCCCATCTATACTTTGAGGCATCAGAAATGCTCAAATTTTTGTGACAATACGGGAAATAAAAAAGAAGAAAAATAAAAATAGTGTTTCCTGTACTGCTGGATTATTGTCATTTTATTCTTATATTTAATGTAATATAAATTCAAATACAACTAGCTTTTTCTGTAAATTAATACACATGTATAATATGAATCATTTTCTACATTCAAGACTTGCTGTCAATAACTTCCTATTTGAAATACTTTTTTTTTTTTTTTTTTTTTTTTTCAAATCAAAAAATAATTTGATGTCTATGTATTTATTGCATATGATCAAGATATTTTGATAAATTAAAAAACTTTTGTGCCTATATTTAAATAAAGATTACACAAGAAAAATTACATAACTTTATTTAAGGAACAAACATTATTTAACAGAAATAATTAACAAACATTTATTTAACAAAGAAAAATACAAAAAATATAATTTCAAGAATTACTCGGCTACAAACATTTAAAAATCACAGCATTCACCTTAGATTAAAAAAAAACTATATATATATATATATATATATATATATATATATATATATATATATAATTTCAAAAAGAAGCACAAAGGCCATCCATTTTATTCAGTTAATTTATCTGTTGCCCCCCCCCCCTCCCTTTTTCTTTTTTCCCGGAAGGGGTGGATTCATTTTTTGAATTGGTGAAAAGATAATTTTTAACTGTGTTTCCTATCTGAACTAAATTTTTGGCATTTTTTACTGTGCTAGACGAGCTATGCTCACGGAAACAACGATGGATTTCTTATACCCAGTTCTTTATTCTGTCTTTCGACTTTCTTATAACCTGTGTCACATCCATATACAAAACAGTTCCGAGCCATATTAAAATATAATGTAAAATTAATATTTTATTAAAGAAATAATAACGCACTCCTATAGCAAACAATGTTATTTTGACTCAGCTAAAGATCGCAGCGCCACATGCGGCCACTTCGGCGTTAGGCTCAAGTTTGCAAGGAAGATGCCATAGGGGAAAATTCTCCTAATCTATTTATCTCCCTGGTCAAGGTCTAACAGAATCTGAAGTTTGATGAAAATCCGTGCATTAGTTTTTGTGACATAGTTATCGTGATAATAATGAAAGAAGTGGTATAGTAGCGCCACCTGTTGGAATATCTACATTAAAACGTAATCAGCGTCTATTTATGTCAAGGTCTAATTGAATCTGAAGTTTGATGAAAATAAGTGCATTAGTTCTTGAGATAGAGCTATTGCGGAAATAGGAAACAATGCAGCATAGCAGCGCCACCTGTTAGGCGATTATCACCAAAAATTAATCAGCACCAATGTATATCAGGGACGAACTGAATAATAAGTTTTATTACATTTCGTACATTAGTTCTTGAGATAGGGCACCCATAAAATTTTTGTCACATACAGACAGGCAGACAGACATTTTCTAAAAACAGTCAAATCGTGTTCAGGACCTTCTAAAACGTATAAATCCGTCAAAAACCGGAAGTCGAAAATTTTCATGAATCCAATACTTTCTTCTTGTAGAGATAGTAAAAAGTAAAATCTTTAGGAACAGGGCTGTGGAATAGTAAAATTTTTACATTAATATCATGAAAAGTATTAACGTTTGTAACGTTAACGTTTTGTAATGACGAGAAATTTTGTGCTCTCCCTGTTTATTATACAAAATAATTGTATAAATTCATTCGTTGGAAGTCCGTTAAAAATTCATATGATTATTGTATTCAAGACCGTCATAAATTTGTTTTTCTAAAATCTACAATAAAGGAAAATATTTTTTGATAATGATTTAAGTTGTAAACGTTGCAATAAATATTTAGAATAGTATTAAATGATTTAGTGTGTTACATAATTAAAAAAAAAAAAAAAAAAAAAAAAAAAAAAAAAAAAAAAAAAACATTTTCAATGGCAGTACATTATTGCTTAATCTCTAATTTTAAAAGAAACATACAATTTTGTGAGAATATTTGAGATTTATTCTGAAGTCATCTTACAATAAGTAATCGCATTTATTACGCAGCGCAGTTTTAGGTTTCTCTAGAGAGAAAAGAAACTTTTAATAGATAAATATCACCAATAAGTGTTAAATATTAAGATATTTAATTTACATAACCAAAATAATGCACTTTAAATTGAAAAATATTATTTCCTAAGCCTTTCTAATGAAAAAAGTGAAACCACATTTTTATTAAATAAATGAATATTTTAGATAAACAAATTCATAAAAATAAAAAATATATAAAAGATTTTTTTATTTGAAAGGATTAATTTTTTTATAAGTTTGACGATGAATCAGCGGGAAATAATAAGATTAGAACACTTCTAAAAAAACTCGTTTTTCTTTTTCTTTTTTTTAACATATTTTTTCTCAGATTTAAATTTTTTGCAAAAACTGTATATTTGGTTGTATTTTAATTGGACTAATTTCTTAATTTTTCCTCTTGTGTATAAAACGGATGTGTATCCGGTGTTTTTGTTTTTGTTTTTGCTTTTTAACTTTCTTTAAAAAAATTTCATAATATTTAAATTCAAGTTTTTTTTAACTAAAGGTTTGTTCATAAAAGTAAAAATTATACATGATGGACTATAAATATAAAGAATGGCCGTCAGCATGAAAAATTCAATTACTTGCTCTAATGAACATTTTGCGTGATAAAGTGAGGAAAAAATACTTTGACCTGTAAGGGCATAAACTTGTGTCAGGAATGATTCATTGTAATATCCTTCACCCTTATAACACTTTTTATTAAGAATAAAATTATAGTCAGCATGTTCCTAGCAAGAAAATGATTACTTTTTTTTAATTAGAGTCAATAGACTCTGTCAAGAGACAAAATTTTAAACTTTCATAGATCTGTTGGCTTTCATTCACATTACATTTCATTTTCTGAAATTCAGCTGTCATTTTTCATTTTCGATCTGTTGGTTCTAGTCTCAAGTAAAATATACTATAATTTGTGTTTTTGTTTCCTTTATCTGTTTATGAATAGACATTAATACTTGTCATGAAATATATATATATATATATATATATATTAAAACCCTGTCTCTTATAAGCTCCATGGAATAGGGCTAATGAGAGACGGCTAAAAGTGAGCTAAAGTGAGACAACATTATTTTTAAGTGGGTGTAAGCACAAAGAACATGAGAGACCTGAAATGAAATTGCCCCGGATCTAATCCTTCGTTTGTATTATTCAATTCTTTTATCTTTCATTTTGAATAAACTTTGGACTTCTTTGATGCGTCCAGTAGAATACTGATTAAAACTCACTGCAACAAACTTACTCCCTAATTTATTGAATGATAATTTAGGTTTAAAAAAAAGAAGAAAATTATCAGCAACACTTAAAGTACGAGGCGTGTTTTTTAAGTAAATACTGATTTAATATTTAAAAAAAAAAAAAAAAAAAAAAAAAAAAAAAAACATTTATTTTTACATGAAAGCCTGTACCTAAATCTACTTTCTACATAAATTCCGCCTATATTAAGGCATTTGTCGTATCGTACGACCAACTGTTGTGTCCCCTCCTCATAGAAATCTAACAGCTGCTGTGCTGACCACTGGATCACCGCCGTTTTGACGTCGTCATCGTCGTTGTAGCGTAGACCGCAAATGTGCAGAAAAAAGTGATAGTCATTTGGCGCTAGGTCATGGCTAAACCCAGGATATCATCCCGTCACATCAGTGGGAACAACTTCAACACCCTCCTTATATCCCTGACCTAGTCCCAAGTGACTACCTTTTGTTCCTGCAGTTAAAAAAGCACCTTGGCGGTCAGCGCTACAACGACGATGACGATGTCAAAGATTCCATCTTCTTTATACACGAAATCAGTCCTTATATCAATTGTTAGAAATAGAACACCTCAAACCTTGGAGTGCTACCTTTTGTCTTCATAAACTTTTCTTATGAGACAAATGTATGTATAGTGAGAATACATTCTATCTCCGCATTTAACGTCAGCTAAAACAAAAGTTCCCTTTTTAATATCCTCTTGAAATATTGGTGTGTCCTTGACAACTGTATCAATTTTTTCCCATTAAGCATTTGCAATGAAATCTGTCAATGATTCTTCATCACTACCATGCAGAGAAAGCAATTTTTGACTGTCTCTCTTGTATCCGTTGAACAATTTCTCAACGAATTTCATATTATTCTTTTTATATTAGGTTTTTGTATTTTTAAAACTTCTTCATTTTCAGTTTAATCTACCGGTATCTCACCTGCTATTCGGTTAAAAACGTCTGTGTTTGTGAAGTGCTCTACATCTTAAATTTCTTCTATATAGTTTTCAACATCATATATAGTAAAGTATCACTGTTTGGTTTGTCTTTCTCATGAGTTCTTTTTTTCATTCCACTCTTTACTTGCAATCATTTTTGAACTACACTGTTAAAAGTTTGCAGCAAACTGTCCAGTCATTCGACCGTTTTTTGAAAAAATGCTTACATAATCGTAATTTAACTCTATTCTGACCATAATATGGGCAATAATATGGTCAGAATAAAGTTAAATTACTTTTATGTAACCGTTTTCTATAAAAACGGTTGAGTTACTGGACAGTTTGCTGCAAATTTTTAACAGTGTAGCACCTATTCTTTTCCTTTTCGTCTTTTCAGCAGCCCTTTTCTTTATTATCAGTAAAAACAACATCTCGCAAGAACTTGTAAAAATTGATCAATCTTCGCTCGCAAGAGTTGCGATAGCAGATGCAGAATGCGAACTCGTTTACATTGGCATAGTTTTACGGCACGAAAACGATCTATCAATGTTACGATGATTAGTTAAATAACGTAATGATTCACCATTGAATATCCATTTTTTGCCTTCTTCTAAAATATTTTTTGAATAACATCTCCTACTTCTTTTCTGTTTGTAATTACGCACTATTTTCAATGTTCAAAAATAGACAACTTTTAACATTCTCTGTCACTTTTAACCTGAGGTGCAGAACTATATAAGTTGTAAAATCACTTACCTAGCATTTCATATCATTCGATAAAAATTCTGTAACAAACAAAGCAGAATATACTATTAGGCTTAGAAAAAAGAAATTAGAAACATACTTGTCATATACTTATGTCAGGAATAACTCAATGTAATATTCTTTAGCCTCTAACACTTTTTTGTATTGAGAACAGAAGTACCATTATTGTGTTCCTACATTTGTATGCAAATAGATGTTTAAAAGAATTATTACAGGTGTTTTAACATTCCAATAAGTCTATGGTATGGTATACCGATTATTACGTTTAAGCATTCGTTTTTACTCTATAGTAACTTCGTTTTTTAATATTATTATTTTTTTAATGTTACATATTATTATATGTGCTTTGTGAGGCACACATCAAATATATTACTTTTAAATTAAATTAAATTAAGTTGAAATACTGCAGTTGTCTTCAAAGCTAAAATTACATTCATAAAATTTTAATTATATAGTATAATTTATTATAAATATAAAGAATGGCAGTAAGTATGAAAAATTCAATTATCTGCTTTAATGAACAATTTGCGTGATAAAGTGGGAAAAAAGTACTTTGACCTATAAAAATACTTGTGTGAGGAATGATTCATTTTAATACACTTTTTATTATTTTCCACAAAATTACTGATGGTTACGGTAAAAACAGAAATACAGAAATTTGGACGAATATGGCAATCAGCATGTTCCTATATTGCATTGCAAGAATTTTTTTTTAAGATTTATTGTAGTGTTTCAAGCTTTCTCATTTACTCATTATTACCATAAAAGATTATTATATTTATAATAGCCCACTTATTATTATTTACTTACTATCGTACGTTTTTTGTAACTTTTACTTCAAAGAGTTTTTTTCTTGTTTTTTTTTGTTTTTTTACAAAATTATTTAAATTGTGTTAAATGATTTGTTATTACTCAAAATATCAAGACTTGAGTCTTCTTTTGGTCTGAAATATCGTTAAAGAAATAAAAAAAATATATTTTTGAATATATTTATAATTCACTATAAATATAAAGGATGGCCATCAGTATAAAAAATTCAATTTCTTGGTCTAATAAACATTTTGCGTGATAAACTGTGGATAATATTATCTGATCTCTAAGAAAATATGTTTGAGTCAGGAATTATTCAATGTATCCTTAAGCTTTTAACACTTTTTATTAAGAAAAAAATTGACATCAGCATGCTCCTAGATTTGTTTACAAGAAGATTTTTTAAAAGAATTATTGAAGTGTTTTAAGCATTCAAACAACTCTTTAGTATGGAAATCACTACCATTAATCATTAATTTTTGTTAATTGTAGCTTCCATTTTATTACGTTACCTAGAACCATATGTTTTTTTAAACTCGTTCTAGGATTTTATAAAAATTAATTACATTGAATTAAGTTAATTTGTTATTGCTCAAAATATCAAGATTTGAGTCAATTTTTAGGCTAAAACATCATTCCAAAAAAAAAAAAAAATATATATATATATATATATATATATATATATATATATATATATATATATATATATATATATATATATATATATATAATTATAATATCCATGAATTTCAAAAAACATATCAAGTTCTATTATCATTCTACTTAAATCTCCAAAGAGATAATTAATGATATTGTGTATACAGAATACCACATAGCTAATAATTAACATGTGCAAACATAATATTACCATAGCTTGTGCTTCTTTTACATATTCTTTTCAATATTCTTTTCAACAATTAGCTAGTTAAAATATTGATTTTTATATGATACCATAATTAAGCCTAAATGGCTCACAAATAACTTTGATTAACTTCTATATATATATATATATTATATATATATATATATATATATATATATATATATATATATATATGATTGACTATAAATATAAAGAATGACCGTCAGTAAATGTAAAATTCAATTTCTTGCTCTAATGAACATTTTGCGTGACAAAGTGCGGAAAATGTTCTTTGACCTCTAAGAAAATATATTTGTGCCCGGAATTATTCAATGTATCCTTCAGCTTTTAACACTTTTTATTAAGAAAAGAATTGCCATCAGCATGTTCCTTGATTTGCATGCAAGAAGAATTTTTAAAGATTTATTGACGTGTTTTAAGCATGCTAATTTACTAATTATTAGCAGTAAGCATTATTATTTTTTATAGTAGCGTCCTTATTATTATTTACCTACTATATTATGTTTTTTGTAACTCCTACTTTAAAGATTTTTCTTTGCAAAATTAATTAAATTGAATTGAATTGATTTGTTATCACTCAAAATAAGAAGACTTGAGTCGTCTTATGGGTTGAAATCTCGTTCAAAAAATATAAATATGTGTTTTTGAACATATACTTGAACATACTGACTTTAAATATAAAGAATGGCGTCAGTATAAAAAATTCTATTTCTTGGTCTAATGAACATTTTGCGTGTCAAAGTGCGGAAAATATACATTGACCTCTAAGAAAATATACTTGTGTCAGAAATTATTCAATATATCCTTCAGCTTTTAAAACTTTTTATTAAGAAAAGAATTGTCATCAGCATGTTCCTAGATTTGCATACAAGAAGATTTTTTTCTTTTTAGCTCACAGGCTATCAAAGCCTGAGAGTTAATGTGCCCGCAGGTTCTATATGTAAGTATGTACGTAACGCGATAACTCTTGACAGAAATAACCGTTTTGCTTCAAATTTTGTTTATAGGTGCATTGTGATAAGGTGCTTCCCTGATTAGTTTTGGGGGTTCATTGGTTAAGTATAAAGGGGGATACGGGGGATAATCCCCCTTAATTTAGATAAATGGGTTTTCATGCAGAATTATCCGATTTTCTACAAATTTTGTATATATGTTCATTGTAATAAAGCGCTTCTCTGATTAGCTATGGGAGTTCATTGGATAATTATAAGGGGAGAGAAACGGGGGGATGAGCCCCCTTAATATATTGTCGATTTCTTTATTTTTCGAGAGTATAATATACAATTAGTGTGAATAGCCTGTGAGCTCAATGCCCTCAGTTTAACTGGGCAGTTTTCTTTTTATTTTTAAGAATTATTGAAATGTTTTAAGCATTCAAATAACTCTTTGGTATGAAAATCCCTACCATTAAACGTTTTTTTTTTTTTTTTTTTTTTTTTTTTTAATAGTAGCTTCCGTTTTATTACTTTACCTACTATTGTAAGTTTTTTATAACTCATTCTAGGATCTTTGAAAAAAAAATTACATTGAATTAAGTTCATTTGTCATTACAGAAATATCAAGATTTGATTCGTTTTTTAGCCTACAATCTCGTTCAAAAAATATAAATATATATTTTTGAATAAATAAATAAATATATATGATTGACTATAAATATGAAGAATGGCTGTCAGTATAAAAAATTCAATTTTTTGCTTTAATGAACATTTTGCGTGATAAAGTGAAGAAAATATTCTTTGATCACTAAGAACATATATTTGTGTCTGGAATTATTTAATGCACCCTTCAGCTTTTTAGACTTTTTATTTTGAAAAGAATTGTCATTAGCATATTCCTAGTATTGTATGCAAGAAGATCTTTTGAGAAATATTAAAAGTTTTTTAAGTATTCTAATCAGTCTATAATATAGCAATTATTACGTTTAAACATTCATTTTTAACACTTTCCAACATAGTTGAAAAATGTTTATGAATTCGATTTGTCTGTCTGCCTGCCGTCTGTCCTTTCGTGACCTAACTCGTGTAACTGTAGTCAGATTGTCATGTAATTGATATATGTAATGTAAATTAAGTTTACTATAGCATGTTCGGTGTTTAAAATGAAGTATGAAGCATTTAGTTCATTCACAGGGACACTCAAAATAATTTCGTTGCATTACAGTCTATGGGGAAAAATCGTTTGCAATGTATTTTAAGCATTTTATACTATCTCAAACTTATTTCAATTGATATACATCATTGAGGTGCACAATAACATTTTTACTTTTGAATATGGTGTGCATAGCATTTATCATTCATTTACAGGGACACACAAAAGTGGTCAGTTACAGTACTGTCTATGAGCGATTATTGCTGAAAGTGCGTTTTCAGTTGCGTTATGCATTTATAACTAGTTTTTGCCTATTACATGGTGTGTACAAATTATATAATCATATACAGGGTTGTATGAAGGAATTCAAGTCCATATTCGGTTGACGGAAATTGCTGAAAGGGAAATTTCAACTGTGTAAAGCGTTTCATAATTGAACTAAATTTTAGCAAAATCTGTAGTACATATATAAGTCAATAAATCATATACAGAGATTCACAAAGTAATTTGAATTATTTTCCGACTATAGATGGTAACAGCCGAAGTTAACTTTTAAAATGCTTTAATGCGTTTTCCAAATTGTATACTTAGATATCATCTTTCACACTATTAAACAGTGAAGTTTTGTTACAGTACTCTGAATGTGTTGATAAGTGTTTCATAATTTATGTTTGAAGCAGGATTTTTCTTTCTTCTTTAGTCTATAGTAGCTTCTGTTTTATTATGTTAACTACTATCGTATATTCTTTGTAACACGTGTATCAAAGATCCTCTTAAATTAAATTGAATTAAGTTCATGTATTAGTATTCAAAATATAAAATTTAATAACTTGTGTAATTAAAAAAATATTACCTGATTTTTTTACTTATTTTCCTATGTTTCATTACATGATATCCTAAACGGTTGTTATTATATTTCTAATGCACAAATTCTGTTGTCTCTTGGTTTTTATTATAAACGAAATAAGTTGTGGTCAAACTAACAATGGTTTACATTTTTTTAGATAAAAATTTCACTCATAAAAATAGCACGAGCAGGGAAGACCGAGCTATGCTCGGTCAAAATTAAATTTGAGTTCAAATATCATGACCCATGATCAAAATGACCCACTAATTGAATTTTCTCGAACATGTGACTTAGCCCAACAGTCTTCTTGTGCCCAACAGTCTTCTTGATGCAAAATTTAGTGTAAATTGAGCCGCTTTTTAGATATTGACCCACAATGACCCAGAAATGACACACTAATCGAATTTTCTCGAACATGTGACCTAGTCTAATGATTTTCGCGCGCCCGAAACTCGTAAAATACAAAATTTAATCAAAATCGTTAGAGCCGTTTTTTAGATAAAATTAATTTAACCCGCTTTGACCCAAAAATGACCCCCTAATCGAAAGTTCTCGAACATGTGACACAGCCCAATAGTCTTCTCGTGCCCGAAAATAGTCGGATACAAAATTTCGTCAAAATCGTTTGGACCGTTTTTTAGATACAATTAGCTTGACCATGACCCAAAATGACCCAAAATGACCCACAAATTGAATTTTCTCGAACATGTGACCTAGCCCAACAGTCTTCTCGTGCCCGGAAACCATAGGATGCAAAATTTAGTGTAAATTGAGCCGCTTTTTAGATCTTGACCCACAATGACCCAGAAATGACCCACTAATCGAATTTTCTCGGACATGCGACCTAGCCCAATACTTTTATCGTGCTCGAAACTCGTAGGACACAAAATTTAATCAAAATCGTTAGAGCCGTTTTTTAGATAAAATTAATTTGACCCGCGTTGACCCCAAAATGACCCACTAATCGAAAGTTCTCAAACATGTGACCCAGCCCAATTGACTTCTCATGCCCGAAAATGGTCGGATACAAAATTTCGTCAAAATCGTTTGAACCGTTTTTTAGATACAATTAGCTTGACCATGACCCAAAATGACCCAAAATGACCCACTAATTGAATTTTCTCGAACATGTAACCTAGCCCAACAGTCTTCTCGTTCCCGAAAACCATTGGATGCAAAATTTAGTGTAAATTGAGCCGCTTTTTAGATCTTGACCCACAATGACCCAGAAATGACCCACTAATCGAATTTTCTCGGACATGCGACCTAGCCCAATGCTTTTATCGTGCTCGAAACTCGTAGGACACAAAATTTAATCAAAATCGTAAGAGCCGTTTTTTAGATAAAATTAATTTGACCCGCGTTGACCCAAAAATTACCCACTAATCGAAAGTTCTCGAACATGTGACCCAGCCCAATTGACTTCTCATGCCCGAAAGTGGTCGGATACAAAATTTCGTCAAAATCGTTTGAACCGTTTTTTAGATACAATTAGCTAGACCATGACCCAAAATGACTCAAAATGACCCACTAATCGAATTTTCTCGAGCATGTGACCTAGCCCAATGATTTTCTGGTGCCCCAAAACGGTAGGATACGAAATTTCGTCAAAATCGTTAGAGCCGTTTTTAAGATAATTTTTGCATATATATATATATATATATATATATAACCACCCACAAGATTTGCTCGTATTAGAATATATGATATATAACTCTGATTATAAACTTGAGGCGTTAAAAATTCAACTTATTTCTCTGATGAAGAAGTTGCCTGATAAAATATGGAAAAAAACTGCAGTGGCTTGACTGGATTTTCCGAAGATTGATGTATGTGTCCAGAAAATAAAACAGGAAATTTTTATAAATTTCTGATACATTCAATCGAACAAAGTAGCCTAGAACGGAATCGGTGGTATTCGAACTAGAATCCTGCACGGGTCGGGTTGTACCCAACCCGTACTCACAAATTCCATTTTAAATCAACCCGCAACCGGTCCCGAACCCGCAAAAATAATTTTCGGTGACTCGCAACCCCACCCAAACCCAACATATTTCAACCCGCACCCGACCCGAACACGAAATACTTGAACCCGCAACGCTACCCAAACCCAACATATTTCAACCCTCAGCCTACCCGAGCCCGAAACACTTGAACCCGCAACCCGGCCTGAACCCAAAATGAAAAAAACAATAAATCATGTTTTAATGCTATTATGAAAAGTAATGTGCAATTATATCTCTAATTTCAATTTTATATTTTATATAGAAAATGGACAAATCTCATTAATATTCAAATATAGTGAAACCTCTGAAAGCGAACTTCTCGAGATCGTTGAATTGAGTCCTGCATAGGAACGGGTTGTTTCTATTCTTTTTTCGAGTCGGGATAACTCTAATTTTCTTTCTGCATGAACGGTTCACCTTAAAATAATTCTTCCGGGTCATATATAGGTTTTTTGCAAGCCGGATTGTTGGAATTTTCACAAAAAGTTGGAACATAACTATGTTTATTCAGATCAAAATAAATACGTATTTGAATATAAATGAGTATATATTCAATTTACTGCATTATCTGTTATAGTATGTTTTTTGAAAATCACACTGCAATAATTCGTTTTAAATGATTAACCTTTTACAAGGTAAATTTAGATCCTGGTATATTTTAAATTTTTTTTGCATGTTTTGCATGTTTTGCCTTCTAATGCTTTAGTTTAAAGATATTAAACATTTAAATTCATAATTTTTATTGACCGCTTAAGACGATGGCTTCTACGCTGGATTCAAAAATGGAATACAGTGATGTGTAAATTAAATAAAACGCAAAGTAGCAAGAATTAATCAAAGATTTATTTTTTAATTTAAGAAGTCATATAAATTAAGTTAAAAATTTATAAAAATTAAATTGAAAACATTTTCTGTGAAAAATGATTGAAAAGGTCATCTTTATTATTTTCTGTTCCCCTTTTATAATTAAAATGTGGGTTCCATTAAAAAAAAAAGAAAGAAAAGAAAAGAAAAGAGAAGAAAGAACATCTTTCTAATGTATCTGCTGTGACTTTTTTAAGTCAATATTTATGAAATTAAATTTTTAAATGAAATTGAGTTTGGTGTTCTCAATTTGGAATCTTGACATGTAAAAGCTTTAATTGATTTAAGCACCTTTGATAATACTTAAAATATCAATAGCTTATGTTTGCATTCAGGCCAGAATTTCGCACATTAAGATAATGATGTACATGGGAGGGCATACAAATACGAAGGATGGCAGTAAATATGGAAAATTAATTACTTGCTCTAATAAGCATTTTGCGTGATAAAAGTTGGGGAAAAAATGCTTTGGTCTAATGATGCATGTCAGGAATAAGTCATACTAATATCTATTCTGTCATTAATATATTTAAGTTTGCTAGAATAGAGTCATGACTAAGGTTAAACGTTTGTTGCAGTGTAAATTTCCGCGATTTTTTTTTTTTCAATTCTCAAAATAGTGTTATTTTTAAGAAAATTCTTAATAAAATTGTTTTTCTACATAAATACTAGAATTTTAAATATTTTAAAAGGACAACTGAAGCTTAAACAGAAATTAAAAAAAGTTGGAAATTGTACGTCAAACGTAACAAATGAGGTGCGTTCGTACTATAGCTAGTTATATAAATATTCAGATCTTGAAGATTTTTAATTCTGTGAAATGAATTATATCGTCTGCAGATTAATTTCTGTAATAAAATAAGTATCTCGGTCACTTAACGGTTAAACCTCGGAAGCTCCTATAACAAGAAAGCACCGATTTAAAAAAAAAAATCAAATTTCTTAATAAATGTTTCTATTAATATCTTCTAAAGTTTTAATTCGATTTTCATAAAATATGAAATCTCTCGACAAAATTCTGCAAAGATAACATACACTATATTGCCAAAGGTGACCAGTCACTTGCGATTTTAGACGTTTTGTTAAATATCTAGAAAAATACATGAGGAATTAACCTGAAATTGCAGGTGTGTAAACAGTATAGTATAGGTTATATATTTCCGCGAAGATTTTTTCACGAAACCCCATAAGGGACTGTCAATAAATTGAAAAAGAACGAATATTTTTTGGATAACCCTGTAAAAACTTATGTAGCAAAGGCGATCAAACTCGAGATTATTAATAAGTTGCTTATTGTAATATACTGTGTTCATTTTTATGAGGATAGCATGTATACTTGTGGAGAAATTAAGGTTTTTATAAAAACAGTCCCAAATTTTGCCTAGTTTTTTGCTTATAATTTGCAGAGTTCTTAATATAAATAAAAGTTATTTTCAGAAAATAGGACAAACAACATTGTACATAATACTCTGCAATCAGAATTAAAAAATAATAAAAATTGGATGAAAAATGAGCAGGTTTACTAAAAAAATGTTTCACTGCGCATGCGCGAATGCAATGAAAATATAATATGCATAATGTATTAGCTAAGTATATAGAGCAACTTTTGTGAAAGTCTCAAAATCATAGCTTGAAAATTCTGAAAATTATCGTCGATAGAATAAGCTCGAAATCCATTGTTCCCAAAAAGAAGCAAAAATATGAGGGGTTGTATCAAATATCTGTTGATTAGTGCCAAGATAGTGTACACAATATTGCACGTACTACTATATTTGGATACAACCCCTCATATTTTTGTTTCCTTTTGGGAACAACGGATTTCGAACTTATTCTATCGACGATAATTTTCAAAATTTTCAAGCTATGATTTTGAGACTTTCACAAAAGTTGCTCTATATACTTAGCTAATACATTATGGCTATTATATTTTGATTGCATTCGCGCATGCGCAGTGAAACATTTTTTAGTAAACCTGCTCATTTTTCATCCAATTTTTATTATTTTTTAATTCTGATTGCAGAGTATTATGTACAATGTTGTTTGTCCTATTTTCTGAAAATAACTTTTTTCTTTATATTAAGAACTCTGCAAATTATAAGCAAAAAACTAGGCGAAATTTGGGACTGTTTTTATAAAAACCTTAATTTCTCTACAAGTATACATGCTATCCTCATAAAAATGAACACAGTATATTTCAATAAGCCACTTATTAATAATCTCGAGTTTGAACGCCTTTGCTACATAAGTTTTTACAGGGTTATCCAAAAAATATTCGTTCTTTTTCAATTTGTTGACAGTCCCTTATGGGGTTTCGTGAAAAAATCTTCGCGGAAATATATAACCTATACTATACTGTTTACACACATGCAATTTCCGGTTAATTCCTTATGTATTTTTCTAGATATTTAGCAAAAGGTCTAAAATCGCAAGTGACCGGCCACCTTTGGCAATATAGTGTATCTTACTATATTTCTTAATATATATCTTAATATATTTCAAACCACTCGTTTGGGTAGTTTTTGCGTTGTTATATGTGGACGGACGGACAGACAGACAGACGGACGACCAGACGACGACAATAGGTGCTACGTATTTATATAATTACAAACACGCCTAAAAATCATAAAACAACTTTTTTTTTTTTTTGTTGAGTCAGAAAAATTCAATTCGTTGATTTCTTGTTCAATTTGTAAAATTCTTATCATTTTTGAACAATTTTACAAAATTCGATTTTGCTGTCTGCACTCCCCGCAAAGGACAATTTAGGACGCTTTTATAAAAGAGGCGAAACACCTTTCTTACTTCCTCAAATACTAGCACAAAATGAGTGGCCCAAAGTTGGCTAATTTTTAGTTAATTATTGTCCCACGTTGGCTCACAGAAAGAAACGCTCGCCTTGCCATACTATTGGCCAACGAACCATTTGCCAACAAAGCCCCAAAAGTTTTCTAATATTTAGCTTTTCAAAATCCTGCTCAGGTATGGTTCAAATTAGAGGGTTCTTTGTACCCTACCATTCCAGAACCATTTCCAAACGCTGCTAATTCCCGATTCCCAACAGTTTCCACAAACTGGCAAAGATGGGCCAACAATCTGGTGCTACTTGGGTCTAGTCTGTATGTAAACGAGATGGAATAACTAGTTTGAAACTGTTTTATTTCATGTTAACTTTTATGCATCAATATATGCTGATCTTTTCGATAACGAAACTGAAAACAGTAAGAGTAAAATTATTGTGGAATATGAAAATGGTGAATTAATGAGATTATAAAATTGAAAAAAAAATGTTTGTTTTAACCCTCTCACTGACAGGACAGTGTTAATGCGTTCACTAAGCTCGAAGTTTCATGGCATTATAAACATTATTTAAATTAACATAATTATACGGATATAATGCAGTTTTAATATATTGAGTAATGATTAATATTCTCACGGATTATATTCATTATGTATAGTTTTTTATATAATTTTGCAATAATCCTCATTTTTTATCATTTAACATAAAATACCGAGAAAAAAATATTACAATTTTGCCCTTTTGTTGGACACTTAGAGGGTTAATACAGACCAGCCACTGGTGACGATTTTTTATCATTATTTTGTCTATCACTAATTTAAAACTATAATCTCCGTGGTAACTTTCTGTTAACGTTCCAGGTGGATTATTATTTTTGGTACTTCTCTATTATCCCGTCGACCACTTTTCATAACAAAAAACTATCGCCAAACTGTAACGCCAAATAAACGGGAGAACGTTGCCATTGGAATATCAAAATAAATAAATAAATAAAATGTAAGAATTTAAGGACACAATTGTTATTTTAATTAATGAAATAACTAATAAATCAGTAAAACATAATGAAAAATACACGCAAATGTCGAATTAAAAACCACTTGATGACATAACAAACACGTATAATGCTTCTGACATCAATTAAATGAGACTGCCTTTTTGGCGTTTAATCTTACAGTTTGGCGATAATTTTTGTTATGAAAAGTGGTCGACGGGATAATAGAGAAGTACTTTATTTTTTAGTAAAAGTGGTAAAATTTTTTTTTATAAATACTCGCCAGTGGCACAGTTTTGGTACTATGATGAAATAATTAATTGTTTTTGAAACACGACAAAAGGAATCATATAGCGATTCTGGGTTTACATGTTTTGCTGTACTTAGGTCAGTAAATCAGTAAATCCTACAGTAATAGTAGCAATAATACACTACCGCGCAGTGTATTACTGCTTATTTTACTGTTTATTACTATTAATTTTACGGTTTAATACTAGCAGCTGGGGTGCCAGTTTTACACCGTAAAATCAACATTTTTTTTCCAGTGTATATAATGTAGCACATATTGGTACTTGCTTAATACTTGCGGAAAAAAACACGAACACACGCTACAATCTACAAAATAAGACGCTGTTTAATACACAAAATTTAATCTTTCACGAAACTTTCAAGATTGTGAACTAAATTGATACTAAGTTCTTTTTTCTTCTTTCTTTATCGTATCACTCAAAAGAAGTTAGAGGCGGAAAGAAGAAATTTTTCGTCTGATAAAAAAAATCATTTTTCATTTCTCGAGGATGTACGTGTCAGTGGATGCACGCTTGTGTCGATGGTAAAAAGAAAAGCAATACACCATTTTACGGTATTTCCCTCGAGACACTTTCAACAGATTCTTTAACTACAGAAAAAAAAAGAGAATACTGACCCGAAGAAAGTTTAAAAAATAATCGATTTCCAGACTACGGAGAGGTTCTTGCAATAATAAAGTTGGGAATTCACTTTCCTTTGTGCCTGATAGCACTTGTTAACTCAGGCTAGGCTGGAAAGATATTTTTTAATGTAGATTTCGTTAACAACCTATTTCCAACTTTTTTTTATTTCTTTGGTATTTTTTTAAGAGACGAGAATTGGTTCACCAGTATCATACTATCTTTTTATCGTAAGATCAGCTTTTTTACCTAAAAATATTAACATGAGTTAAGTACAGGCATCTTTACTTCTGTTTCTTTTACACTAGAATACATTTAGTGTCATATATAGGAAACCCGAAAAAAGTTTTAAAAATAACCGATTTCCAGACAACGGAGATTTTCTTTCGATAATAAAGTTAAGAATTCACTTTCCTTTGCGTCTGATAGCACTTGTTAATTCAGGTTAGGCAGAAGAGATATTTTTTTTAATGTAGATTTTGTTAACAAGCGATTTTCAACTTTCTTTTTCTATGGGTATTCTTTTAAATGACGAGAATTGGTTCACCACTATCATACTGTCTTATTATCGTAATATCAATTTTTTCTACTTAGAAATATTAACATTAGTTAAGTTCAGGCCTCTCTGTTTTCTTTTCCTTTTACACTAGAACATATTTCTTTTTAAATATACAGGGAACAGAAAAAAAGTTTCTAAAATTATCGATTTCTAAACAACGGAGAGTTTCTTGCATTAATAAAGTTGGGAATTCACTTTCCTTTGCGCCTGATAACACCTGTTAACTCAGGCTAGGCTGGAAAGATATTTTTTAAATGTAGATTTCGTTAACAACCGATTTCCAACTTTTTTATTTATTTAGTATTCTTTTAAGAGACGAGAATTGGTTCACCAGTATCACACTATCTTACTATCGTAAGATCAGAATTTTTACCTAAAATATTAACATGAGTTAAGTACAGGCATCTTTATTTATGTTTCTTTTACACTAGAATATATTTAGTGTCATATATAAGAGACCCCAAAAAAGTTTTTAAAATAACCGATTTCAAGACAACGGAGAGTTATTTCGATAATAAAGTTAGGAATTTACTTTTCTTTGCGCCTGATAGCACCTTTTAACTCAGGCTAGGCTGGAGACATTTTTTTTAATTGTAGATTTCGTTAACAAGTGATTTTTAACTTTATTTTTCTATGAGTATTCTTTTAAATGACGAGAATTGGTTCACCAGTATCATACTGTCTTATTATTGTAATATCACAATTTTTACTTAAAAATATTAACATTGGTTAAGTTCAGGCATCTCTGTTTTCTTTTCCTTTAACACTAGAATATATTTATTTTTAAATACAATGGACCGAAAGAAATTTTCCTCCAAAATTATCTATTTCCAGACAACGGAGAGTTTCTTGCAATAATAAGGTTGGGAATTAACTTTTCTTTGTGGCCTGGCAGCACTTGTTAACTCAGGCTAGGCTGGAGAGATACTTTTTTAAATGTAGATTTCGTTAACAAGGATTTTTTTTTTTTTTTTTTTTTTTTTTCTATGTGTATTCTTTTAAATGACGAGAATTGGTTCACCAGTATCATACTGTCTTATTATCGTAATATCAATTTTTTTTCTTAGAAATATTAATATTATTTAAGTTCAGGCCTCTCTGTTTTCTTTTCCTTTTACATTAGAATATATTTCTTTTTAAATATAGGGAACCGAAAGAAAGTTTCTAAAATTATCGATTTCTAAACAACGGAGAGTTTCTTGCATTAATAAAGTTGGGAATTCACTTTCCTTTGCGCCTGATAGCACCTATTAACTCAGGATACGCAGGAAAAATATATTTTTTAACGTAGATTTCGTTAACAAGGATTTTTTTTTTTTCTTTTTTTTTTTTTTTTTTTTTTTCTATGTGTATTCTTTTAAATGACGAGAATTGGTTCACCAGTATCATACTGTCTTATTATCGTAATATCAATTTTTTTTCTTAGAAATATTAATATTATTTAAGTTCAGGCCTCTCTGTTTTCTTTTCCTTTTACATTAGAATATATTTCTTTTTAAATATAGGGAACCGAAAGAAAGTTTCTAAAATTATCGATTTCTAAACAACGGAGAGTTTCTTGCATTAATAAAGTTGGGAATTCACTTTCCTTTGCGCCTGATAGCACCTATTAACTCAGGATACGCAGGAAAAATATATTTTTTAACGTAGATTTCGTTAACAAGGATTTTTTTTTTCTTTTTTTTTTTTTTTTTTTTCTATGTGTATTCTTTTAAATGACGAGAATTGGTTCACCAGTATCATACTGTCTTATTATCGTAATATCAATTTTTTTTCTTAGAAATATTAATATTATTTAAGTTCAGGCCTCTCTGTTTTCTTTTCCTTTTACATTAGAATATATTTCTTTTTAAATATAGGGAACCGAAAGAAAGTTTCTAAAATTATCGATTTCTAAACAACGGAGAGTTTCTTGCATTAATAAAGTTGGGAATTCACTTTCCTTTGCGCCTGATAGCACCTATTAACTCAGGATACGCAGGAAAAATATATTTTTTAACGTAGATTTCGTTAACAAGGATTTTTTTGTTTTTCTTTTTTTTTTTTTTTTTTTTTTTTTTTTTTTGTTTTTCTATGTGTATTTTTGTAAGAGACGAGAATTGGTTTACCAGTATTATACTGTCTTATTATCATAAGATCAAATTTTTTTTTTATAGAAAAATATTAACATTGGTTAGGTTTGGGCCTCTTTGTTTTTTTGTTCTTTTACAGTAGAATATATTTAGTGTCATATACAGGGTACCAGAAGTTAGTTATAAAAAATATCGATTTCTAGACTACTGTGAGGCTCTTGCAATAATAAACTTGGGAATTCACTTTCCTTTACACCTGATAGCACATGTTAACTCAGGTTAGGCTGGAAAGATTTTTGTTTAAATGTAGACTTCGTTAACAAACTATTTCCAACTTTTTTTTTCTCTATGGGTATTATTTTAAGCGACGAGAATCGATCCACCAGTATCGTAAAGTTTAATTATCCTAAGATCAAATTTTTTTGCATAATTATAATAACATAAGTTATGTCTGAGTCCCTCTATTTTTTTCTTTTACACTAGAATATATTTATTAATTTATACAGGGGATTTGAAGAAAGTTTAATAATCTATATACTCATAATAAAATTAACTAAACCATAAACTATTCAGTATCTGCGTGGTTGATTTATTGAATTATTTATAACATTCAAAGCAATTATGTGCTCACCCCATCTTTTATTTCTCTTGCACATAACTGCTCATTCATTATGAAATTTGACGACAGAAAAATTTCAAACTATTATAGAATTTCCATTTTACAGATATGTCTAAACTACTTAAAACTTCTTTTACGTCGCACATGAAAAAATTCTCAAAAACAGAAGAAAATTTCCTTCTTTGTATTTTAAAACCTGTTTTTTAGGAATATTTGAGAATTTAGAATTTTAAGTGCTCTGCTCCAAAATTCAGAAATTTTCAAAAATACTTCGATAGTAATAAAAATAAATAAATAAATAAATAAGATTTCTGACACCAGTAAAATGTGAAGCAAAAATTGTTATATAAATTTGATTTTTTCACAGCTAGCAGATTTTGTTGTACAGATAATCGTAATCAAGCTAAGTGTGATTTATTTTCACGCAATGATATTCGAAAGGATAAATGAATGTTTAAGTCAGTTTTGTAACGTGTGAGAATTTCTGATGTGATTCTTCATTTCTGGGTATTAACTGATTTAGATCAAGGTGTGAAAAAGTAGAAAATAATTGAGTCTGCTATTAATGTGTCTTTTCTTAACGATTAAAATATAGAATGTTTCTAGATTTTAATAACGCACAATAGTGCTTTATTTTCGCAACACAATACACACTTTGTAATTATTTTTTAACTCCCCAATTATTTTATTTTTTTAATTTCTGCTCGCGCACTTTATGTTTAAATACTTACTTACAACATATGAGCAAATCTACTAATATAATACATATATGTATATTTGACATATTTTGATTTTAAAAGTATATTTCTCAATAAAAAATTTGAGAAAGTGGAATACTGAGTAGAATACTGAGTAAAATACTGAGTAGAATACTCAGTAGAATACTAATAGTATCCCTGAAAAAACATTTAAAAATATTAAATTCATAACAACAGATGGATTAAAAGATGTAATGCTTTAGACAAATCTCTCATTTTTAATATAGTTTATGTATGTTTTCTTAAAAGGTAGCAGAACACTTAGAAACTTTTTCAAGATGTACGATCTCTGCTTGTTTATGTATCAAAATATTCTATCTAAGTGATTCTTTTGGACAAGTGTAAAGGATAGTATCAAGTGTTTTCTTTCTTCTTGTCTGAATGAAATAATATTATACTTTAGCGCAGCGTGTAAGATCTAAGTTCTTTAAATCTCACAAGAGGATAATTTTCTTTGCAATTCAAACAACTCTCCTTTTTCAAAGTTTTTTTTCTTCCTTTTTACTTTCATTTTTAAGCAATCGATAACAGAAAACTCAATATAATTTGGAATTTCATATGAAGCAGTACGATGTAAGCGTAAGAAGTTTATTAATTATCAAATATTCCATACAGTTTTCTTAGTAAAACATTTTTCTGCTTTGATTCAAAATTTTTATCTGTAAGATGAAAATAAAACAAGTAATATAAAAACTTTTTTTTAAAGTCAATTCCTACTTAGGTCAAATATAAAAATTTTTCCAGCGATCTACACAATTCACCACTGACGGTATATATTCCTAAATTTATATCCTGCTAAATATCTTACATAAGAGAAATTTTTGAAATGTATTAAAAATTAAATAAAAAATAAATAGCTAAAATACCAAAAATGAATAGCTCGAAAAGTATTTCTCACAAAATTGTTAGACAAACTGCGTTAGAAAGTTTAAAAAATTGTATTTTTCTTGATATAAATTAAAAATCTAATGATCATGCCGTTTTTCAAATATTGAATTTCAAAAATTACCAAACTTCACAATAAAGTGCCATAGCGATGTTACAGTTAGCGATAATAGTTTTTTCAAATATTGATTAATTAATTAAAATTTATTATTTAATTTTAGTTTTATCCTTCATTTCTGTTTAAAAGTATAGACTCACTCCACATTTATAGTCTCCTTCGCCCGCGAGCCGCCTGATCTTCGTTCGTGAACAGTCCCATTATCTTTTTACGTGTGAAGGTGAGACTATAAATATAGAGTGAGTCTATACTTTTGAACAGAAATGAAATATAAAATTAAAATTAATTAATTTAATTTAATTAGTGAATTAATATTTGAGAAAACTGTATTAACATCAATTGTCGTCCAGTACAAGTTTAAAAAAATTTATTAGAAGTTGAATGGATGAATAGAAAATATTTTATTAACGATTGAAAATTCCAACAAGATATATATAGAGAGAGTGTGAGCTAATAGTAGGAATTTAATAAAAACGTCTACCTTTATAAATGATGTCGAGTACTAGTTGATTCACAAATCGTCGAATTTTTATGTGTAATTTTGAGAAGTTGCAAATAACATAACAACATTAACATCTTCACGACAATCGTCGCTCACATGTGACATGTAAGAATCTTAATTTTTCTCTGCCAATAAATTTACATAGTAAATTTCGTCTTATTTAATTACAAAATTTCTTCGATTAAATTTTAAATACTGGTGATAAAAAATTTAAATTTTTCTGCAGATGCTCGTCCCGAAGGATTAAGGTTCATTATCGGTCCGAGTCTAAATCAAATGAGCTACCAGCAATGTGGCATTGTAAGACAGACGCACATTTACTAATAAAACTAAAACAACAGATTTAAGTAAAGTACTGTTTATTTTAATAAAACATCGCGTTAAAACCCTCTCAGCGTCTAAGGGCTTCCCCAAATATTTGTAAAACTTAAATTAATTTAAATTTTCTTTCCCCGTTTGTTTCTAAAATACACTTCATACCTCTTTATTTTACATATATCTTAAAATACGATTTTGTTAAAAATATTTTTGTCTAGAACCGTTTGAAGTTGTTTTTGGGAAACGGAAAAATACGGGCAAAACGCTTAGAGGATTTTAAATTTTGCTCAATGTGACCAAAATGAGATCACATGCAGATTGCATTGTTGCCGATGGTGGGCACACTGTGCATTTTTTATCTTGTTTACACATGTTATATATTAATAAATGTCAGACTTTTATATGTAATTAGTGACACACTTAACCCTTTCAGGGGCAAGCAATTGTGCTCCTGTAACGTCGAATTCACACCGGTATTTACGAAAGAATTTAGTTCAAAATAAGGAAAAGCAATTTTTCAACATTTTTCCGTCAAAGTTTAAAAAGTAAAATTTAATTAAAAGTTTCTGGTTCGAATCGTATTAAAATTAGGTGGTATATAATATATACCACCGCCCCTCAAAGGGTTAAGCTAGTGATTTGATATAAAGAATGTGCATTTCAAAGCTTCTAATAAAGTTGTTTTTACATGTAAGACATCATTTCATACTAAACTGAGAACACTCGACAACTTTGTAATTGACCTTTTATGTCGTATCCCATAAGCGTTTTGAGATAGCAAAGCCATCTTCTGAGTTCTTTGCTAGGTGGTGCTGTAAGTAGTGTCATCAGATAGCGCATAGTCACTTTAAGATACGATAGCTGTTGACCTTCTGAAATTAATGGGGTTGCAAAAACTTTTGTAGGCATCCTATACATTCGTTCTAAAATATTTTCTTATTATTAAATTTTACTTTAAAAAATGTAAAAATATTATTATTCCTTATATTTAAAAATTGAATATCTCCTTAAATAATAAAGCTTTTAGTTCACTTTTACTTCTCATTTTTGAAAACAGGAAATAATAAATATGTATTTGTCTTCAGGATTTACAAACATATTTATTAAAAAAAAAAAAAAATTTTTTTTAATCATTCTTTTTAAATACTTTTTACGACGAAATTCATATTACCAAAATTTTCTCTAAAAACACAAAATCCTGAAGACAATTTGATGAAAATGTACAACTGACAATAATTGCACGAAGTCTCATAACTTAATCTTTATGGAAATTTAGATACATGAACTTAAATTTGACGAATCTTCAAAGAACAGATTTTGAGACGAATGAAAATAAAATTTTAAGTACCACAGACGGTACAACGTAAAACTAGTTATATATTTTTATCTAATTGCTACATTCATATGAGGCTTGCGTTATTTTATTATGAATACTCTAGAGTATTTTAAAGCTGAAAAGGTAAAAATGCGATATTTTGAAAGGTTTTTGTATCACGAATAACTTTAATATACTTTTCAAACTGAATATACAGGGTGTATCTGAAATGCTCCAACAAACTTAGAGGGATGATAGTACTCATGAAGACGAACAAAAAACGCAATGAAACATGGGGTCGCAAATGACGTTTAACCCTTTCAGTGGCAGTAATATGTTTATGAAACCACTTAATTTTAATTCCCAAAACGCCACATTGGCACCAGAATTTTGCTAAAATATTTTCCATTTAATATGTATGTGAAATATAGCCCTTTTTCTTATTTACAAACATATTTTTTTGTAAATTCCGGTACCAGTCATTTATTTCAACATTTTAGTACTAAAAGTACTTTGCCCCTGAAAGGCTTAGAGGATGAAAATCGAACAATTGTTGTAAAATATTTGTTTTCTCTGGACATCACGAGCTGTGTTGTACCTATTCTGTGCAATAAATAATTTTCTAGAGTATTTCTTTCTTGTCTCAGTTTGTCCATTTCCAGACGCATTTTCTCGATTTTCATTCTTTAAGCCTTTCAGGGGCAAAGTACTTTTAGTACTAAAATGTTGAAATAAATGACTGGCACCGGAATTAACAAAAAAAATTATTTATAAATAAGAAAAAGGCTATATTTCACATACATATTAAATGGAATATATTTTAGCAAAATTCTGGTGCCATTGTGGCGTTTTGGAATTAAAATTAAGTGGTTTCCTAGACATACCACTGCCCCTGAAAGGGTTAAACGTCATTTGCGACCCCATGTTCCATTGCATTTTTTGTTCGTCTTCATGAGTACTATCATCCCTCTATGTTTTATGGAGCATTTCAGATACACCCTGTATATTCAGTTTGAAAAGTATATTAAAGTTATTCGTGATACAAAAAACTTCGAAAATATCGCATTTTTACCTTTTTAGCTTAAAAATACTCTAGAGTATTCAGAATAAAATAACGCAAGCCTCATATGAATGTAGCAATTAGATAAAAATGTATAACTATTTTTATGTTGCACTGTCTGTGGTGCTTAAAATTTTATTTTCATTCATCTCAAAATCTGTTCTTTGAAGATTCGTCAAATTTAAGTTCATGTATCTACATTTCTATAAAGATTAAGTTATGAGACTTCGTGCAATTATTCTCAGTTGTATATTTTCATAAAATTGTCTCCAGAATTTTGTGTTTTTAGAGAAAATTTTGGTAATATGAATTTCGTCGTAAAAAGTATTTAAAAAGAATGATTTAAAAAAATTTTTTTTAATAAATATGTTTGTAAATACTAAAAATAAATAAATATTTATTATTTTCTGTTTTCAAAAATGAAAAATAAAAGTGTGCTAAAAGCTTTATTATTTAAGGAGATATTCAATTTTTAAATATAACGAATAATAATATTTTTTAATTTTTTAAAATGAAATTTAACAATAAAAAAATATTTTAGAAATAATATATAGGATGCCTACAAAAGTTTTGTTCAACCCCATTAATTTAGGAACGTCGACAGCTATCGTATTTTAAAGTGACTATGCGCTATAGCATTTCAGATGCACCCTGTATAAAGAAAATGAATGAGTAATTCTTTAATTGCTTACATTGTTGAATGTTTTCCAATTATGTTTACATAAAAATCTCAAAGAATTTTTTTTGTCTCTGTTTCTGTTCATATGATTATTTATGGGGCTTTTAAACAACTCTTACAAGATACTCCTTTTATCGTATCGGTAAAAACCATAAAATAGAGCCATAAACTACTTCGTAAAATAAGTTGTAGACTATGAAATGTTTCGCTAGCACACCATTTTCATGACTTATTTAAACTAATATTTTTTATTTTAGTATAAACGGATGAGATGCTTAAAAATAAATAAATAAAATAATTTTAAATATTTCAATGTTTACAATTTTCTAAATAATACTGTGGATAGAAACAGCTTTATCTGTGTATTCTGCATCGCTTTCAGAGAGCCTCTGTTATATTGTAAAATGTTACATATATTAAGAAAATCGATTATGTGTGTCTCTTGTGATATTTTAAAAAGATGTAAAGCTTTTTAAAGTTTTTATGAGCTTTTAAACTTTTACTCAACTTTTTATTGCACTCATCTATAGTTAAGGCGTGCTTCTTATATTTTCTAAAAACTGCATTTAGTATTGTAGGAAAATAAGGTAGTAATCTATAATTGAATGCTTAAAAAAAATTACACCGGTACAATATTAGCACTTAGTGCTTTTATTTTCCCTTTTTTTTTTTTTTTTTTTTTTTTGTGTGTGTGTGTGTGTGAATGTAATATTTGATCTTTGGATGGTGGTTTATACAGGTTGTTTATTCAGGACTATCGCTTTTACATTTATTTAGAGGAGCAATGCAAAAAACGCGCATTCTGTATTTCCTATATAAAGTTGATCACACACTAGATCTAAAATCCTGTCAAAAGATTTTTTTTTTAATTGTAGCTTTTTGAGATTGCAAACAGTGAATTTCAAAAGTAAATTTATTTCATATGCTGATAAAAAGCTGCTGAATAAGACCAATCGTCGAAAGTTATTTTCTTAATAATTATTTTTTTAACGCTTTCCAAGATAGTTGAAAAGTGCTTATGATTTCGGTTTGTCTGGCCGTCCGTTTGATCACTCTCTAACTCGCGTTAATATTCTGGGATTGTCATGTATTTGATATGTTGTTATTAAGGTTTACTATAGCATGTTCAGTATTGAAAATTAAGTATGTAGCATTTATATTTCATGTACAAGGGGACTCAATTCAATTTTGATACATTATGGTCTATGTGTGCCAAATGTTTGTAGCGTATTTTAATGATGTTAAACTATTTCAAAAATATTGAAATTGTCGTCTATCACTGAGATGCACTACAAGATGCTTACTATAGAATATGGCATGCATGCCATTTATCGTTCATTTACAGGGACACACAAAAAAAAATCGGTTACAACACTATGTATGAGCAATAATTGCTGGAAATGCGTTTTCAGCTATGGTACTTGTTTTTAAATTTAGATAACTTTTTGCATATTACTTATTGTGTATAAATTTTATAGATCATATACAGGGCTGCAGAAAAGACCTCGAGTACATTTTCGTTTATTGACAGAATTTCCTGAAGGGGGGATTTTCAACTGTGCTATGCGTTTCCTAACTAAATTTTAGCGTGCTGTTTTGTATATATACAAATCTATAGATCATATACTGGGCTGCAAAAAATAATTCAGCTATCTTTCTGACTAAAGATAGTAATTGCTGAAATTGGGTTTTTAAACGCGTAATACCTTTTCCAAATTATTTACCTAGACATCATCTTTCACCTTATTAAACGGTGAAATTTTGTTACAGTATTCTGAAAGTGTTTCAAAATCTATGCTTTGCGCATATTTTTCCTTTATTGTTTTATTTATTTATTATTATTATTTTTATTATTATTATTCTTATAAAATGGTTAATTTTATATAAGCTTTACAAATTGTACTAAATACCCTATTCCTTTATATATATATATATATATATATATATATATATATATTCTTTTTTTTAAAAGTTTTGTAATGACTAATGTGATCTAACATATTCTTCTACAGGAAGCTCCAAATAATTCAAATACATATCATGGTAATGAATACTGCTGGAAATAATTTTCATTTACTTTCATAAATGCTGCATTTTTCAATTAAACAAAATTTATATATAGGGGTGTAAAAATTGGGCGCCAATGGGTGAATTCTCTCCACTAAATTTTAAGTGTTCTTCCCCTAAATTCCTAAATTTAATATATTTCGCCTAAATTTTATCAGTATTCTTATTAGGCGGGCAAACGGACCAATGGCGCATAGATTTTTACATCCCTGTATTAGATATACTATATATATATAAATACTAAATAACAACACAGAAACATCATCAAACAATTGGGGGTGGGGGTTAAATATGAAAAATGAACACTTACCTGTTTGAATAAGATCAGAATTATCTAGGGAAAAAAGTAAATAAATATATAAGGAGAATTTAAAATAAGGAGTATATATAACAGATTGGAGAGGAAAAATGAAAAAATAAAAATAAAACCTGAAAGATGGAACTTAAAAGTGTTATATATATACAAATATATTGGTAAAAAAAAAATCCTCTCTTTAGTTTAAAAAAATTAAAAGCAACTATCCAAATTTCATAAATTAAGTTTTACTGAAATCTAATTAACATATGTCAGTTGGTATTTTCTGAATTTTTAATATGACAATAGTCTATGGAAGAATATTTGAAGACGTTTGAAAATTGTGTTGAATAATTGCTACAACAGGATTAAAGGGAAATCACAATTTTCCAATATTTTTTTCTTCTTTTATCGTGAATTAATGCTTCGGACAAGTAATCCCCATTTTTCTTTTAAAAGAATGAAACACATGTTCGAAATCAAAGCTTCATCAACGTTGTGCGAAGTTTTAAGCGTGCTCTCTTCAACACGTTCCAACATAGTTGAAAACTGTTTAGGAATTCGGCTTGTCTGTCTGTCTGCCGTCTGTCCATGCTCTACCTCGCGTAAATATACTCGGATTCTCTTGAAATTTATATATCTTATTGGAGTTTACTATGGCATGTTTGGTACTGAAAATGAAGTGTGTAGCATTTATGGTTCTTTTACAAGGACACTCAAAAGAATTCCGTTATATTACGGTCTACGAGGAAAATCATTTGCAGCGTATTTTAATGATGTTTCACTATTTTAAACATATTAAAATCGATACATATCCCGGAGGTGCACTACAAGGCTCTTATTGTAGAATATGGTGTACATAAAATGTATCGTCCATTTACAGGCACACTCAAAATAATTTGGTTACAGTCTATGAACAATAATTGCTGGCAGCTCGTATTCAGTTGTCGTACGCGTTTTTATATGTACCTAATTTTTTGCATATTAATTGCTGCATATAAATTCTATAGATCATATATAGGGCTGCTTAAAAGATCTCATGTACATTTCCGTTTATTGACAGAAATACCAGAAGGGGATATTTTAAACTGCGCTATGCGTTTCCTAACTGAAGTAAATTTTAGCATACTTTTATAAATGTCTAGATCATATACAGGGCTGCACAAAAGAAATCGGATATTTTGTTTGAATAAAGGTAATTATTGCTGATTTTCTCTTTTTCAAATGTGTTATGCGTTTTCTAAATTGTATAGGGGAGAGTGGGGCATGTTGGAACAGGGGGCACGTTGAAACACTTGAGTTGGTAGCCATTTTGAAAAAAAACAGAGGATTGTGGGAATACTTAACTTGTGTCTCTTAAGCACACCTAGGATCCATGTTGTTTTCAGGATCCTAGGTCTTCAAGTTTTCTTGGCAAGAAATTTTTTTTAATTTCATGCAAGGTAAGTAAATTTTCCATATTCTTTAAAATCTTTATTTACTTTTGAAGTATTATATTGAGTTTACCACAAGTTATGTTGTCAAATTGCTTGAAAATCAGGCTTTCAGTTGATAGCATCCATTAACAAGTGGCTATTGTTATGTTAGGCCTAAAATAACAGATAAATAATACTGAAGTATGGGGCATATTGAAACACTTTGTAAGAGGCGTGTTGGAACACAGTTCCAACATGTCCCATATCTTTTCTTGCTCAGAATATTGTATATAAATATACATTTTTCGATGTCTTTATTAAAACAGTAATATTACTTATTGAATAATGATAAAATTTGAACCTTTTTATTGAATTTTTATTGAAATTAAAAAAGCAAGAGGAGCTACGCAACGTTGATAACTTTGTGCCTACCAACTCTGGATTTGTAAATGCCCCATCTACTTCTAATGCCTTGATCATCTCTACCTCTGCTATCACCAACCCCTTTTATTCGGTTACCACTGACTCTTGTACTTCAACTTCTGCTTCAGCTGAGGATTTTGTTGTAATAGTACCATTGACCCTACCATTGTAATTTCCATAAATTTTAAGGTAGGATACACCAAACGTAGACAGGTGTTAAATCCTGAAGAATAAGAACAACTTGTTCAATATATTATGCATGCTTCTCAAATATACTATGGTTTATGTCCACGAGAAGTAAGGAAGCTAGCCCACAACTACGCAGTTGCTAATAACAAAGTTATTCCGAAATCATGGGTTACTAAAATGGAAGCTAGAAAAGATTGGTTCAATGGTTTCATGAATATACCCATTGGACCACCACATTTTTATGGAAGTTGATTTTCCACCATCAGATGTTACTAACCGCCCTACTCCAGAGACAGTAAAAAATCCTACTATTCTTTCTTTAGCTGTAATACATAGCTCTCCATCAAATATAGCAACTATTGGCTCTAGCTCTCCTGCAGTCACATTGGAAGAAATTCAACCTTTCCCAAAAGCAGGACCAAGCAAAAGTTCCAATAAGGGTAAGAAAAATAGCTCAACAAAGATCTTAACAGACACACCAGTTAAAAAAACAAATAATTGAGGAAGCATTGAAGCAAAGACAACAGAAAGAAACAAAGGTCATTTGCTCCATAGCTGCAGCGCAAAGAAAGCTTAACCTTCTAAACCCAGTTCAATTAAATAAAAGTAATAAACCGAAGAGCAAGAAGATGTCCTTCAAAAGTGACACAGATGAAGAAATTGAGTATGATGCTGCTAGAAGAGATGATGATGATTCTAATGAGTTTGATTTACCCATTTGTGATGATAGAATACCACAAATTAATAATTTTGCTGTTGTGAAGCTTTCCACTAAAAAAAATACATTTGTTGGGATGGTACACGCAGTTAAAGATGGATGAAATAGAAATTAATTTTCTGAAAAAGTGTAATAGTGAAAGGGGTTTTCTTTTCGCTGATAAGGAAGATCGTGGATGGTACACTCCTTTGAAAAAAATTGCCACATCCTTCCACTCCCCATCACAGTTGGTAGTACTTACAGATGTACCAGAAAACTGGTATTTCCGTATGATTTGTCAATTTATGAAGGCCTACAAAAAATACAAAGCACAGGAACTATCAGGCTACAATATTTTGCATTATTTGTAACTTCATATTATTAAAATTAAATATTTTATAATTAATTTTGTAACTTGTTTCATTGTGTTTCAACTTGCCCCACAGTATGTTCCAACATGCCCCATGGAGGGGCATGTTGGAACAGTTTGTCGATAGTTATATTGTCATTCATTATTTTTTTCAGTATGAATTTTTTTAACTAATTTATTTTAAATTGTAGCAAACATTTGAAGCTAGAATATAACCCTAAGCGCTTGAACTAATACGTATGGTTTACTAAGTTAAGAAACCAAAAGTAAAAAAACGTTCCAACTTGCCCCACTCTCCCCTACTTAGTAAAGAGTGAAGTTTTGTTACAATATTTTGAATGTTTTGGAAATTGTTTCATAATCTATGCTTAACTGGTGATTTTTCGATCTGATTTTATCTTATTACTGAATGTTGAAACCTATATGAAATGATAATAGCAAATGTAGACATATAAATACCATTACAACATGCAAAAAATAACAATAGTAATCGCAATGACAGAATATTAGTGAATATAAAGTCATTAAGTTTGATGGATTTTCTTGTATCAGTAGTGCGTGTTACAGTTCGAATATGTGCTATTCATTTACAGTTGAATTAATATATTCGATGCACACATTCTTAAAAGATTTAAATAAATTTGTAAGTTTTGCATAAATAAATAAAAATAAATAAATAACTTTTCATTCAATACATACATATTTTATTAATTTATTATCTTAAATAAGGTACATAATTTGAATTGAGGCAATTTTTGCATCGGTATTGAATAGATCAGTTTTTTTTTTTCATTTTGTTTTGCTAATAGATGGCAACATAGTTCATTACCCACCTTTTTTATCAAGATGTTTAGCTTCCTGTGATTACATGATCTGTATCTGGGAGACTGAATATTTATAATACGTTCATCTTATTTTTGATTCTGCTGCTGTATGTGTAAATACTTTTTGGTAACGATTGCATTTTTGCAAATCGTGCATGTATTACTAGGATTATGTGAGGATGCTGCATTATTTAAATTTTTTATTCTGTTACTCAAATTCATATTCTTGATCTATTATGTGCGATAGCCCTAATCATGTATTATTTTAGCTAATTTAGCTTATACATGAAGGAAATCGTAATTCTTTTTTGTATCTGCAGCAATTCGGGGCCTGATGATACTGCTACAATGTCACAAATAATTCATTAAATCATCTTTTTTTATCTTTACTTTTTTCCCTTCCAATATGTTTTATATTATCTTGGTGATATATCCTATTTTAATTTTTTTTGTATGTTTTTCTGGACATTTTTCAGACAGGTGTGTTTTCATTTTGATATTTATTTTTATTTTCCGATTATTTTATGATGTTTCTGTGTTGTCTTTTACCGATTATATATATATATATAACCGTTTATAATATTTTCGCAATATGTAAGCATTTTTGTTTATAACTTTATAGTAGTGAAGATACTTTAATAAAACACTTACAATATCCTTACATTCCATACAAAGATGAGTCTGTTGCGAGTTTTGTTAAAATATCTTCGCTGCTGTTGAAGTTATGAACAAAACACAACTTCGGATTGAAGTAAGACGCCATGTAATTTTGACTAAATAAATGAATGTTTGACCCTGGTTTCCTATACAATAAATGAATTTTATAGTGGGTTGGTACGAGACACTGTAAAAACCATTTACTGTATAGGAAAAAGGGTGAAAAATCCATTTATTTAGTAAAAATAGCAGGGCGTCTCAGTCCATTCCGAAGTCATGTTATCGTTCCTGACTTTAACAGTACTGAAGATATTTTAACAAAATTCATAGCAGACTCATCTTTGTATGAATTGTAAGCATATTGTAAGGATTTTGTTCACTTCCGTTGAAGTTATGATTGAAAACGCGACTTCGTATCGGAGTGAGACGCCCTGTAATTTTGAGTAAATAAATTGATTTCTTGCCTTAGTTTCCTATACAATAAATGATTGTTACAGCGTCCTGTACCAACCCTTAAAGTTGATCGATAAAGATCTCGATAAAGATGATATCGGTATTACCCTTTATATATATATATATATATATATATATATATATATATATATATATATATATATATATATACACAAAGGCAAAGGTGTATGTGTTATAACAGATTACTTTTACGACGTTAAGTCTCAAAGTAACATATTTCACCATACCAAATAACAATCGAATAAAATTTTTCTGCCATATGTTTCGCAAAATAAATAAAAAGAAATACAGAAACGAACTCGTTTTTTAAAAAAAACGAAAAGAAATAGTGATTCAAAGTGTGGAATAAACGTTAGTCAGTGTTTCTGGGAATGGCTAAGCGTAGTGCTACGAAATGATAGGGCTCACAGCCTGTAATAAATTTTTTAGCTGTCGAAGAAATGCTGAATTTGAAATACGAGTGATATCAGAGACTGGAAGTTACATCTATCATTCGAAATTTTTGCCGCATAAGAACATTTCGTGAAATCAAACATTTTACCAATCCAGTTCTGCTTAGATATGAGTTATGTGACTTTTTCTTCTTCTTTTTTTTTCTTTTAAGAAATTGATATTCGTTTCAAGTGGATCTCATAAAAATGTCATGCATAAATTTTATGTTATCAGAAGATTTAAGTGAAAACATTATCTGACACTTTTTAGCTAACCATATTTGAAACCTTCTCTTCATATCAATTTAAAAGTCTACTCTAGTCAGCATAAAAATTCGCAAGCTAATGTTAAACCATTGGAAATCAATTTGCAAACTTTTCATTATATATATATATATATTTAATAGTATATCTGATGTTGACAGGGACCTATTTACAAATTTGGGGGCCCTGGGCACAGATGCTTATCGGAGGGAGGGGGGGGGGGGGCTTGCACCGATGCTTACAGCGACTTTGACTAAAAATATATATATTATTGATTATTGACGCTAATAAATTCTGTAAACTATCAATTAAAAAATTATATCTGATAAGCATTAATTTACTTTTAAATAATTATTATTGAATAGATGTTTGATAATAAATTGTATGATGCTGATTACCTTTCTCTATGCAAGTCCATATATCTCGAATGATAAAGTATGCAGCACCTAAGAATAAATTTTCTGCAGTACCAAGCTATCATTATTTAAAATATTAGCATATCCTATTAATCAAATATTTTTTTTCTTTCAAATACAAGTTTTCACTAAAAAAACAATAACTAAATTTATGCAAGTACTGGCAGAACCACCTGGCTTTGCTCATGTTAACCCTGAGGCCTAACAGGTAAAAGACAATCAGGAAAAAAAATAAATTACTAATGCAATCGTAGAAAAAAACATTGACTTTATTAATGAGAATGCATTTTCTTTGGTGCATGTAACAGAAAAATATACGGATTCCTTGACAATACGAAAAAAAAAATAAAACAAACGGCGTAGGATTTAGCGAAACTAATTTCGTATGGCATCTATATATATATTGTGTAATTGATGTCTTGCGCTAAATATCTAATCAAAAATCAGCAATAGTTGTCTTATTCATCTAATCTTCCATAATCGGGTTCATAGCCGATATTGGCAACGAAATCGCTAAAATAACTATAAAATTGCTGAAATACGTGTTTAACTGTTTTTTTAGAAGACTGTTTTAACAGTATTACGCTCCTACAGATAACTGCAGCTGAGATATTGCAAAATGACCTAAAAGTTTTCTGCCCCTATTTAACCCCGAATTTCAAAAATCGCTGAAATTCGCGTTTTACTATTTTTTTAGTAGAATTGTTATGCTGAATTTCACGCTCCAACCTAAAGTTCCTGCTGAGATATGGCAAAATGACTTAAAACTTTTGACTTCTCTCTATTTAACTCCCGAGAAGGAATTTTCAAAAGTCGTTTCTTATTGCTTGCCTAGGTCATAACAGCAATCTACTGCTCTAATTCCGTGATTCTTACTTTAGCCGTTTCAGCTCTGTGTTGATGAATCCTCATTTGGAAGTTTTCTCTTTGTTATATTAGTATAGGGTATAGGTAAAATAGATTTAAAGGAGCAAACAGAATGTTTATGTAGGAAAAGATAAATTTACTGCACAATTGAATTTATTATTTAGTTTTGTATTTATTACCAATGAGTTAAAAATATTTACTAAATAAAATTAAATCCCATATCTACTCTAACAAGAACAAATCAGTACTGATACTACAGGCACACCTTAAATTATCAAATACAGAAAAAATAAAGGAAATTCAATTCTTTAATGAAACCTAATTTTTCAGGACATATCCATAATAGTATAGTTGAGAAATATTTAGCACTAATAATTAAAGGTAAAATTGCTACAAAGAATTAAATTTGTATTTGGTGCATAATAATCTGAAAAAGAACAGCGTTAAATAAGAATTCAAAATACAACAAATTTTTAAAATGATAAAGATAAAATAAAATAGTTCACTATAATAAAAAAATTAAAAATACATGTTTTAGACAAAATAACGATTTTATCAAAACTATAAATGTTCTTTTCAATGTTTTAGCAGTAAAAGTCTTTATAACATTCTTATAATCAATCTTTGGTGTTCTATCTTGTCGACGATTTTTCCATCTTTCGAAATCGGTTCCGAAAATAAAAGTATCCTAATTTAAAAAAAAAAAAAAAAAAAAAAAAAAAAAAAAAACCTCTAAACAAAACTGAAAAAGTAAAAATTGGCGTTTGTAGAGATAGACTTAAACAATCCAATGAAAAAAAAATCATTTAAAAATATTTAAAGGCAAATAGGATATTTAAAAATGTATTTTAAAAAAATTCTCCCATGTGATTAATATTTAGCGAGTGAGTGTTTTCGCCTGAGTTCAGTAGTTAAAAAGTTATTTTTAAATGAAAAAAATGATAAACAGATTTTCCCATATTAAGTTTGTTCTTTAATATTTAAAACTTCATCATATTTTGGCCAATAATTGAAAAATCTTCAGTAGCATTTGAGGGACCCGGAAAATCGGGAGCCCGGGCCTGTGCCCTGAATGCCCTGACGTAAATCAGGCAGTGTATGTTGAACTCTAACGTTGCATCTTTCTACATTATTTTTCATTTTTGTTGCATGTTTATTTTGGGAAGATTACTTTAAATTTCAGAAAAAATATCGGATTGTTGGTTCAAAAAATAAAAGTATCCTCAAAATGAAACTGTAACAAAAATTAAACAAGAAAAAATAAAAATAAAATTGGTCAAGTGAGAATTTTACTCGTGCGCAAAAAGTTCCAAACAATAAATTTCTTAATTAGTAACTGCAATATTACTACAAAAGAAGTCTTTGCTAAAGAAATAATAAGACTGTAAAATAGTTGGAATTATTCCATGAAATATTTTTCAATCTTTGCATTTAAAAATTGAATTCAATTAGAATGAAAAACGTTGACTATTTATCACTATAATTCACCTTACCTGAAACCTTACCTTACAGAAAGTTTAAACTTGGCATTGTGCCAAGCGCGCTTTGAAAGGCGATCACAGAGTTGCAGCATCGCCTTGGTCCGTGCCGCGTTTGTCTAGATAGGTTTTTAACTAATATCTCCGCTAATTACCAACAATTTTTTTCGAAAATAATTATCAACAATCCTTGGATGATTCCGCGTCGATACGTACCTCTAGCGCCCGCAAAGTAAAGTTTGTGTAAAGGGAAAATGCGATTTTCTCAAAAACTATGTGACCTAAGATAATTGCTATAGTTTTCCAGCAAGGTTTAAATAAACTCCTACTACCCCTATTGTTTTCATAATTTTAGTTTCAGTAGATTTGGAAAAGGGGGAAAGGGATATTTTTACAGTACTTTTTCGACAATATCTCTGAAAATATAATACCTAAAATTAAAACAAATATATTTTTGTGTTTAGTGTTACGATATTTAAAAAAAAAAACTATTTATGAATGGCTAATAATCTATAAATATGTGGATATAACAATTGTAACTCGGCCAAATTTGAACTTCCCACGTTCCATAGTTTTCAAGAAAAACGGCTGTGACAGACGGGAACAGTTAGACACACGAGCACTCACACGAATGATCTTATAATGATTCCGTTTTTACTTTTCAAATATGGAATCTTAAGAATACGCATGACGTATAGATTATTAAATACTTTTTAACACTAACAGAATATTATTACAAAATTTCATTTTTCATACTATGAAATGAGATGTCTAAATCAGCAACTTAAAAAAAACCCCGCATAACTCAGTAAAAACCCATTTCCAGCAATTGCTGTCCACATCAGGTAATGTGTGCGAATCCTTTTGTGTAGCCCTGTATGCGATCCATGGTGTAAAGAAGTCGAAGGAGCACACAGACGAAGGCCACAAACACACAGTGGATTTTTTAAATTATTATTTATATTGCATAGATGTTGTTGAAAAGGTCCATGATTCGTTAATAGTAAGTATAGGTATCTATTGCGTGTGAAGTGTTGTCTTGTGACCAAAGGCACAAATTTCTTTGAAAATCGGCCCGTTTGAGAATCCGTGCTTAAAAATTATTTTAAAGAATAAATTTTTGAATGAATTTTTGAATGAATTTTTGAATGATTTTTTTAAAAAATCATGCTTGAAAATTATTTTAAAGCTCATAAAACATCAGTAAATTATGATACAGCTTTCAAACAAATTTCACTTGAAAGATTTTTTTTTCTATTCGACGGCATAAAATTTGAATTTGCTCAATGTTTAGAAGTTAAAAAAATTTCGCTAAAAGCGAAATTTATTGGTCAGGTCTGGCCATCGTCTAAATGACGTCAGCGTCACTAACGGACATGTTTTCGATAGATAATTTTAGGTATTTTTTAAAATATGTGAAAATTTTTGAATTTTCCGTAAGTTAAATTTTTAAAGTTTCGCTTTTTTTTCAGATTTTTTTTAAATACTTAAAAATTAAGGAGAATTTAAAAAAAAAAAACGCAGTACGTCGTCATTTTTAGTACGCCTACGTTAGAACGTAGTACGGCTGCTTTCTGATGGTGAAAACCAATTTTTCGATAATTATATTTGATAATGAGTAATCGCCTAATTAAATTGTCCCTTAAGTTAAAATAAGATTTTGCTATCGGCGCACAGTGGGGCGTTTTGACGATCTAGGTGGACAAAATTATTGCGTTGGAGTTTAATTAGGTTTTGCTTATTTTTCGAATGTATCACTAATAAATGCTCAAATATTGATAAATATTTGGTTTATTTAATTATTTATATTATTATTATTACTATTATTTATATTATTATTATTATTATTATTTATTAAAAGTGGTTTAAAATTGACTAGCAAGATAACAAAACATACATACTTACACTCTAAGTTAATATAACTTAAAGATTAAATAATAATTAAAATAATAATAATAAGGTTTCACTGATCTACCAGGGTGGCTTTCTTTTATTTAAGACTTTTTCGTTTTCTATTGCTTGAATAACGCAATCCGGTAGGTGAAAGGTTCCTTGAAACCAGGGGGGGGGGGGATTGTATTGATAAAAATGTCTATTTCTTTCCGATTTAGACCATTTTTATTGAATTTGAAAACAAAATGTCTGGACACGTGATTTCAGGTTCTTAAAAATGTCTTCAGTTAACTGAGGATTCCCCAGTTTTTCCAACAAAAATGAAAGGACAGCTTCGAATTGGCTTTCCTTTGGGTATGAAACCCATAAGTCAACAACATCAGATTGTCGAGAAATTTGTGTAGTCATCCTGAAAAAATAAAAGTTTAAAAATAAAAACATATTTAAAAAAATAAGCTTTTATGTTTTGTGTGACTTTGTAAAAAATATATATACTACACAAATTATTTCATCTGAAAAAATGCTGTTGGGTAAATCAATAATCTATATAAATTCTATTGAATTTGAAATAAAATTTTTGCTTATAGACGGTGATGTATCCGAATTATTTGTATGGCCCTTAAGAGAAATATAGCTGTGAAATATAATTTTATTTTTACTTTATAAGATGGTATTGTGCATCTCGATAATCTAGATTAATTTTGTTGAAATTGAATTAAAATTTGTGTTTATAAATAACAATCATTCCACAATCTTTTGTGTGTTCCTGTAAAAAATTCAGAATTGTTACATTCCTCAAATTATAATATAATTAAATTATAATGTAAAATAGACATGTAAGCAAAATTTCAGCTCACTCCGATAATTATAAGTGGATTAAAATTGATTTGCAAGATTTAAACTAAACTTTTGTGTAGCCCTGTAGATACAGTATAACTTCTACTTTCCTTAAATTATAATAATATTGTATTGTCATTTAAACTACACATGTATTGAAAGTTTTCGATTAATCGAATAATGGGATGTGGTTTAAAATTAACTTGAAAGATTTAAATTAAACTTTTGTGTAACCCTGTAGAAACAGTATAACTTCTACGCTCGTCAAATGATAATAATATTGTATAATCATTAAAACTACACATGAATTCAAAGTTTCAGATTAATCGGATGATTGAAAGTGGTTTAAAATTGACTTGCAAAATTTTCACTAAATATAATACATATACTGAAAGCTAATATAAAGCTGGTTTATTGATAAAAACTTTACGATTCGCAATCTTTCGCAAGAGTTTTCTTAAATTTCCAATACTTTAGGAATGACACTTTTACTTTAAAAAAATCTTATTGCGGGTTCTATGGTCCCGATTACGACGGGGTTTGGCTCTTTCGACTCGATTTCGATAGCTTTACAGATTTCGGTCATGTTCGTATAGAACAGATTGCGCCCCTGGTGGTGGAAGGTGTAATTAAAGGATTTTTCAGCCAACTCTGGTTTTATGGGCCACATCACGACGCGGTTTGGCTCAATCGACTCGACATCGATAGAGGACACTAGAACTTATCGATTTTAGTTCGTTTTTTCACCACCAGGGGGCGTTTTCTTATCTCTGTTTCTATGGCCCGGATCACGACGGGGTATGACTCATTCGACTCAACATTGATAGAGGATACTAGAGCTTTTTGTTCCGAGTTTTACCACCAGGGGGCGCTTTCCTATCTCTGTTTCTATGGGAAGGATCACGTCGGGGTATGGCTCATTCGACTCGACATCGATAGAGCTTTCCTATTTTAGTTCGTTTTTCACCAGCAGGGGGCGCTTTCCTATCTCCGGTTCTATGGACACGAAGACGACGGGGTATTGCTCATTCGACTCGACATCGAAAGCCTTAACGATCTCAGTTATGATCGTATAAACAGATTGCGCCACCTGGTGGTGGAAGGTGGAACTAACGTATACTGCAGCGCGTGCGCAGCACGACTGCTATACGGTGCCGCAGGCAGCGGAGACCCGAGTCGTTCAGTTAGAGGTTTATACTATTCAATGTGCAATTTAAGGGATTATCCAGTGCGTGCGTAGCACGACCGGTATACGGTACCGAAGGCAGCGGGTACCAGGGTCGGAGGTTTGTTCGGTTAGAGGTTTGTACTATTTTATGTGCAAATTAGAGGATTATCCGATGCGTGCGTAGCACGACCGGTATACGGTGCCGAAGGCAGCGGGCACCAGGTTTGGAGGTTCGTTCGATTACAGGTTTGTACTATTCAATGTGCAAATTAAGGGATTAACCAGTGCGTGCATAGCGCGACCGGCATACGGTGCCGCAGGCAGCGGGGACCCGAGCCGGAGGTTCGTTCAGTTATAGGTTTATACTATTCAATTCAATGTGCAATTTAAAGGATTATCCGGTGCGTGAGTAGCACGACCGGTATACGGTGCCGAAGGCAGCGGGGCGGACCAGGGTCGGAGGTTCGTTCGATTAGAGGTTTGTACAATTCAATGTGCAAATTAAGGGATTAACCGGTGCGTGCGTAGCACGACCGGTATACGGTGCCAAAGGCAGCGGGGACCCGGGTCGGAGGTTCGTTCGGTTCGAGGTTTTACAAGATTCGAGGCACCGATGTAAATTAGGGGCCCGCTAGCGGGCGAAGCCAGCTAGTAATATATTAAAAGTCAAGATAAAGTTTGTAAACAACAACATGAATCATCCGAAAATACATTTTCTGAAAAAAGCACTTAAACTGGTTTAATGGCGCTTATTTTCAAACAACAGTAGGTTAAATTTTACCTTGACAAACATGTAATATATTTTCAGTAAACTCGTGCTTTCACATTAATCAGAATAGTTAGGACGTGCTTTCGAACTTTGGGAAATAAATGCAACCGTTGAAACACCCTCAAACCAATTCCGCAAATGTCTTCTTTACGGTCGTAATTAATCGACACCACTGATTTTTTCGACAAAAATCGTACGGATCTCGACAAAAGAGACATTCAGCTACCAGAATATGTGGTCCCGATAAATTCCGAGAATATCGGAAAAATGAATTTTGTCCACTTAGATCATCAGATCCGCCCCACTGTGCGGCGGATGGAAAACATTTTTCTGTGAAGCGGTTCTTAAGTAACGAGCTGATTATAACATGAAATCAATAATAAATCTTTATTGGAAAATTTATATTAAAAAAAATTAAAGTGCCTTTTTATGAACCACATTGATGTTAACTATTCTCTAAAGATAACTGTACTGTAAACCAGCTTGGCTCTTTGATTTTTGCCCTTTGCGTTAAAAAATACAATTTTGCTGCAAAAACTATACTTTTCTTTAAATTGTGAAATAAAAAGAATACTTTTCCAAAATGGAAAAAAAAATGAAAACTCAGAAAGCACTAAAAAATTTCTGATGTGATTTTTGTTGTTCATTACGGCAATTTTTTCGACGCAATGTTTTCAAATATCCACAAACGATCTATTCATCAATGTAATGAAGTTATAAAACGAAATATAGAATAATCCAATAACAAATATTAAGCTAAAAAAAAAAACAGAGTTAATTTTTATGAAGCTCATTGCAGTTAATTATTCACTAAAGGTAACTGTATTCCAAGCCAGTTTTGATATTTCGAATATATAAAAATAGAAAATATCTAAAAACATTAAAAAATGTAAGTAAATTTTGAAAAAAATTATAAAAAAGTGGGGGGGGGGGGAGGATTGAATGAGCATTCAAAATTTTACTGAGTTGATATGCTTAATGTTTTGAAAAATCTACAAATTATCTTTTAATTAATTTAATTAAATAATAAAAATACTATAAAATACATCAAAAATACATCATTAAAATAAAGAAACTGAATATTGCATCCGTTCAGCAATGAGTTTTCATTAAAACATGGGGTAAAATTAATTCTTATGAGATTTATTACGGTGAATTATTTTCTAAAAATAAGTGCATAGTAATACGAGTTTAACTCTTCCATGCATGCAAAAACAGAATGTAACTGGAAAAACTTCGCATCACCTAGAAAAGAGAAACAAAGTGTAAATACACTTTCAAAGACAGAGAAAAAAGATGAAAATTGAATAAGCGTAACTCAATTTTTCTCCTGACCTAGTTCAAGAAGTTTCTCAGCGTTAAGGATTACTTCTGATTCGAAGTTTTTAGAAGTGTCCAGAACATGCTTAAAAGGAGTCACAAAAAGAAGTAACATAAGTCGCTACAGCTTTTATCCGACCAATTTAATGTCGTAAAGCTTAAGTAAAAGAAGTTTTGTTGTAGTTAGTATATTTTTTGTTCAAAATTTTTTTTTAAAAGAGAAAAAGAAGACTTTCAGAGAATCATTTTTGAAATTAGAAGCATGGTTGTTTTACTTGTGCTTTAGTTAATGAAAATCTCTTCTTTTGAAAAAAAAAAAAAAGTAATACTGAAATGCCATTGCATTTTTCATGAACATTATCTATCCATGATATAGGCCATTAAATTTGAGAATTCTTCGGCCAGTTTTAGCTATATTTCAATGAAAAAAAAAACATGCTGTAAAAAAAGACAAATGTTCATTAATCTAAAAAAATATAATATGACCACGTACGAAAATATACAATAACTTCTTCCAAGTTACCCACGATTTCGAAAAGTGTTCGCTATCTTTTAGAAACCTCAGAAACGAATACATTTTCGAGATTTAACAAAGCATTTATAAAAGCAAAATTTGTATTGCTGCCACTGATTTTCGGAAAGGTTTCCGAGTAGTTTTTATAGTGTATTTTGTAGTGTATCAGTTTTCTCAACCCGGAATATAAGTTTTTTTTGGATGCTATCAATTCTCAAGTAAGAATTTTCATATTCAACAAATATGTTTTACAAACAAACATAATAAATTAACAGAATTAACATTAAAATTAATATTATTTTATAACTCTTTCATATATAAATTCAATTACGCAGTTGAAAATGGTTAATTAAGAATTAAACAATTTTATTAAAGAATTGATAGGATCCTAAAAACCGATATTCCGTATTGATAAAATTAATTAATACTCTATAAAAACTACTCGGAAACGTTTCTGAAAATTAGTGGCCGCAAAAGAAACTTTGTTTTTATGAATGCTTTTTTAAATCTCGAAAATATATTGACCTCTGGGGTTTCTAAAGTTAAGGACGCTTTACGGAATCGTGGGTAACTAAGAAGAGGTTATTGTATGTTTGTTGTTAGTGGTTATTGTGTGTTTTCGTAGATTAAGAAATATTTGTCTTTTTTTAGAGTGCATGAAAAAATCACGCGACTATCATGTTTATTTAAAACAATATCGAACACGCCACAATCTCCGAGCTATTCATTCTTGTAACCTGCGTGCTAGTCGTACTAGAAATGGGATATAAAGAATTTTACAAAGTACCTTTTCATGATTTTAATCAAATACTAAAACGGAATATAGCATGCAGACAGTAACAAACGCTCATTAACAAGTAATATATAAAAAAAAAATTAAGTCAATTCCTACTTTTTAATCATAAATATATAAAATAAATTTATAAAATATAAATAATCATAAACATATAAAATACAGCATTAATGTCCCACGTTATCTTTATTGAACATTATTTTATAATCATCGTTGCGGTATTTTATTTTTTGTTGGCATCACTAATTTGAGTTAAATCTTTCATTTCATTTTTGAAAACAATGGGAGAAATTTTTTTCTCCCATATAAAAATTAAAATTAATTAAATTTAATTAATGAATTAATATTTAAAAAAACTGTATTAACATCAATTGTCATCCAGTACAAGTTTAAAAAAATTTATTTGAACTTGAATGAATGAATAGAAAATATTTTATTAACGATTGAAAATTCCAACAAGATATATATAGAGAGAGTGTGAGATAATAGTAGGAATTTAATAATAAAAATCAAATAAAAATCATTTATATGAGGTTACTTATGCTCTGAAGATAAATGTATCTCATGACAATTTAATTTTTACATTTATTCAAAAAGAGAATGGAACTTTGCTTTCCTTAAAAAGAAATACAACGTGTAAATACACTCAATCAAACAGTTCAAAAACAGAACTTCCTATTTTTTATAATGCCCGTACATATACTTAAATCTTACTTTAGTAGTCTACCATTCCTCAGGCATTAGGTTTTTTTTTTTCAAGAGTAGTAGCCGTATAAATGTGTCTTTTTTAATAGTACTACTATTGTTAATTACCATTAGACTACTTTAATTTAAATTTATTTGTATTACCATTAACATATATATATTAATAGTTTGTTTTTAATGTTAACTTTTAATATAAGTATATTAATGACATTACAAATCAATTTATTTTAAAGAAGTGTAATGGTAATTAACAATAATTGCACTATTAAAAACGACACATTTATACGACAACCGCTCTTGAAAAAAAAATTATACTAATGCCTGAGGAATGGTAAAAATCTAAAGTAAGATTTAAGTGTAAATGCACTTAAGAAAAAGACGAAAATTGAATAAGTATGACTCAATTTTTCCCTTGGCCTAATTAAAGAACACTTTATTAATTTTAATGCAATTATTCTAATTGGTAAATAAACCCGATGAGTTGTAATTTTCCAACTGAGGGAAAAAAGTGTCCAGGCCAGGATTTGAACCCAGACCTTTGATTAAGCTGTCATTGCTCTGCCATTTGAGCTATCCTGGGCAAATCAGGCGGACACAATTCACCCAGAGAACCTTGTTGATTATGACATCTGATCTCATATATGAAAATGCTCAACAGAATAAATCGCATGTAATGGAACTCCGAAAAATCTTTGGATACGTAATTGCACTTTATTAATTTTAACACCATTATTCTAATTGGTAAATAAATCACACGAGTTGTAAGTTTCCAACTGAGTGAAAAAGTGCCTAGGGCAGTATTCAAACCAGGCGTATCAGAAATGGAATATAAAGAATTTTACAAAATATCTTTTCAGCATTTTAATCAAGAGCTAAAAAGGAATATAGCATGCAGTCAGTAACAAATGTTCATTAAAAAATTAAATAAAAATCCTTTATATGAGATTACTTATGCTCTGAAAATAAATGTTTCGCATGACAATTTCACTCTTTCGTGCATTCATAAAGAAAATGTAACTTTGCTTTCCTTAAACTAGTCGGATGTGCCAATTCCAAAACATCTATATCATAAATGTTAATAACTCAAAAGGTTAATTGTGTTCAATTAACCAATTACATGTTTTCAATTAACCAATACAATTATTATTAATTTGTATTTTAGAAACAAATAAATTGTTACACAGTGTATCTGAAAAAATGCAGAAAATTAAGTACATAACATACATCTTATTTATTTTTTTATTTCGCTTCAAGTTTTTTGTCAATACTTTTTTAAAACCGTGGCGATGGGGAAAGAAAAAAATTTCGTGTTTAATCAACGAGTAATATATCAAAAAACCCGAATTTTTGCTTGTTATAAGTATGCAAATTAAACCTAGACCAGAGGGCCCGTGTGAGGATTTCGCACTGAAATCTAATATTTTTTAGGTACTGCTTTATTATCCCGTCGACCACTTTTCATAACAAAAAACTATCGCCAAACTGTAAGATTAAACGCCAAAAATGCAGTCCCATTTACTTGATATCAGAAGCATTATACGTGTTTGTTACGTCATCGAGTGGTTTTTAACGCGACATTTGCGTGTATTTTTCATTATGTTTTACTGATTTATTAGTTATTTCATTCATTAAAATAACAATTGTGTCCTTAAATTCTTATATTTTATTTATTTATTTATTTTGATATTCTAATGGCAACGTTCTCCCGTTTAGCGACAGTTTTTTGTTATGAAAAGTGGTCGACGGGATAATAGAGAAGTACCATTTTTTATCAATATGTAATATTTCTTAGATGCAGGCTTAAACATCTAAAGAAAAAGTAAGGATAAAAATATCTGCAAACAACATTTAGTTTTTAGTCAAGCTAGAATATCATCTAATTTATTCCATCAAAGTTATAGTAAAAACGGATCCAAGATTGCAAAATGCATGCGCGAGAAAAAAAAATTAACAATCGTATTTTAACTGCATTAGAGGATGACGTCATCCGCTTCGGAAAAACATGGGACATAGAAATATAAATCTAAACATTTCAATTTCAATTTCGCTTTTTAATCATAAATATAAAATTAACCCGTGCGGTGTTTTTTATAATAATTGCTGAGCATCATATAATGTGGTATTTTATTTTTGTGACAACAATATTTTGAAGAAAACCTTTCATTTCTTTCATGAAAACAATGCCGATTTAATTTTTAATTTTGAGCAAATTTTAATCAAAAACATGTTTTAACGAAACGTTAAGTGTGTATGACAGAAGCCTGTGCAAAACCCTTTCATATGGTATCTCATTCGCCGTTCTGCGTTTCGTATTTTCTGAGAAAAAAGGATGTTGGCAGGAGAAATAATATATATGTTTAATTTTTTATTTTCAGCAAATTTTAATCAAAAACATGTTTTAACGAAACGTTAAGTGTGCTATGTCAGAAGCCTGTGCAAAATCCTTTCATATGGTATCTCATTCGCCGTTCTGCGTTTCGTATTTTCTGAGAAAAAGGGATGTTGACAGGAGAAATAATATATATGATTGGATTGGACAATTAGGTGATTTAATATGATTTTTTTTTTCAACAGCCACCACATCCGTCCCGAAAATCAAACAAAAATCGCTATCACAGTGCTAATATTTTAGAGAAATTCGGTCTTGAATATCTCTAAAATATTATCCAAACCTCAAGCTATAATAATACATCTAAATAAAAAATGCTGTAGAAAAATATTCGCAAATTCTTCGTTTAAATTGCAAAAAATGGAGAAAATCCCACAAATATTGCTATCACAGCGCCCTCTTCCTTTCAGATATGCCCAAATTCAATTGGGGCCTACTGTCCATAGCTAAAAACATATATATGAAATTTAGTTCATTTCTATGCATAACTTCATACACTTTTCGATGATACAAAGAATACACACGGACACACGGAATACACGGAAATACACGCACAGACAGACATTTTGTAAAAACATATTTTTGGGGATCTTTGACTTCTAAAATGTGTAAATCCGTCGAAAAAAGGAAGTCAAAAAAATTTTACAATGCTTTTTTTTTCTATTATAGATAGTAGAAAGTAAAAATGAAGCAAAGTGTAAATACATTTCCAAACAGAAAGAAAAAAAAGGAATAAAATTGAATAAACGTCACTCATTTGATCTGGTTAAAACAGTTTCTCAGTTTTAAGGATTGTTTCTGATTCAAAGTTTTTTTCAAGTATCCAGAACATGCTTTAAAAGAGTCACTAAAAAGAAGTAACTTAAGCTGCTACAGCTTTTATCCTACCAATTTAATGTTCGAAAAACGTCAATAAAAGATTTGTTGCAGTTAGTTGGTTTCTTGTTCAAAAATGAATTTTAACAAAAAAAAAAAGGAGACAAAAAAGTCCTTCCGGCCTGTACCGAGAGGAAAATGTAGCTTTCCTATATCTTCGTTTTAAAATTTTAGCTAATGTTATACGAAAACAGCAAATTAAAATGCAAAGAAACGTTTACAAAAGATTCGTTAACACTGAATTTGAATAAGAAATTCGCCAAATTATTGAGCAATAGCCAAATTGGCTTCATTTATGAAGACTTATTTTAGTCGTCAAAGTTGGCGATATTTCGCCAAATGTCGCCAAGTTTGGCGAGAATTTGGCGCTAACGGATATAAATATATAGTTTTATGCGTATGATTGGGAAAATGATTACAACAATGAAAGAAAATAATTTGCGAGAAATCGCGTTCACTAAAACTCATAATTTAATCGTTGTTTTATTTGTAATGTGCTGTCTTGTTTCAAAATGTCAGCCACCCTAGAATTTCAAACTGCTCTATTTCAGCCATTTTTTAAGTCTGAGGTAAAACAAAAAATGCTCCGGAATCCTTGTATCAAGGCCTATCACTTAATTAAAAAATAAATTTGAATTTTTAACATTTTTGTATATTTATTTTAGTTTTAAAATTTTAAATGGCCGCCATCTTGAAACAAAATGGCGGACCAAGCTGGCCAACGAACTCGGTCGAGACATGGGTGAGCTTAATACACACAATTAGTTTCATCGAAATTGATTTATAAATACGAGTGCTATCGCATGACATAGATCAGATATATATATATATATATATATATATATATATATATCAACATTTGAACGGAGGATGGTTTTGAGGTCTGGGGGTCATGATCGGTGAAAATATATCGAAATTTTCCGGAATTGCTTTCCTCCGAACGGCTGCAATAGCTGGCTTTATACTTTTTTGTATTGAAAGCTACCTAAAAAAAAAAAAACGCACAGAAATTGGTAGAATTTTGAAATTAGAAATTTGAGGGTGTTTTCTACGTGTATTAGATACTGAAAATCTCTGTCCTTTTTTTAACGTATTCGTACTTTAATTGCATATTTTATTAATGAATTGATGAATTTTAATAATCATCTGAATTTATTTAAAATGGGAGGATTGAACTTTGTGCCGTTATATTAAAATAAATGATCAACGTAAAAAGTAGCACATATAAAATACATATAAAGTAGCAAATTGCTGTTTCGAATCCTCTAAAGCTCCATCATCAGTGCCAAATTTAAAATGATTGCGTCTCCACTCGCGGCAGAGGTGGAATGGCTATAAGTGTTTACAAAGTGTCCCCTGTTTTTTTAAAAAACTCATCGCCATTCCACCTCGGCCGCGAGTGGAGACATAAGCATGCTGACATGACCTAAACATTTACATCTGGTTTTAATATTTTTAACTTTGGCACTGATGATGGAGCTTTAGAAGCTTCGAAACAGCTGTTTGCTACTTTATATGTATTTTATTTGTGCTACTTTTTACGTTGATCATTTATTTTCATCTGCGTTTATTATTATTTTATTAGATTTCTGTAAAAAAGGGGTCCTTTAGATTGCCAAAGTAAAAGGTCTTCCGCATAGAACACTCTGAAAAATAAAATATATCCTCCGATTTAATTATCCTTTTCAGGTCAAGCAATATCGATGCAGTGAACTTCGACTTTTAAATACTTACTTACTTTACGTTAAAACATAAGATATAAAAAGGTTCATCAATATTATTAAACGAAACTTAAATTTATAATGAAATTTATCATTCTTATTCAGAATGATGAACTTCATTATGATAAATTTCTTGAGTTAATCTTTGAGAATAAATTTCTTGAGTTTTTCGTCCTTACAGTGCTAGAAAAACTCAAGAACTGTTGTATCAATTTAAATGGGTCGTTTTTGACCAATCCTCCCTACAGCCCGGACTTGGCACTGAGTGATTTTTCATTTCACTCACATGAAAAAGTGGCTTGCGCAATATTTCGATGACGATGACGAACTTTAAGATGCCATGAAACGCCGGCTACGTGCCCAGGCGGCCAAATTTTAAAAAGAAGGACTTTCTAAATTATTGATACGCTATGACAAATACTTAAACTTAAATGGCGACTATGTTGAAAAATAGTGAAAAGCTGTAGTTTTAAGATGTATGCAATAAAATATCTTTTCTATGCAGTTTATCCATTTATAAGCCAAACGGAGGTTATTTTTTGAACCGCCCTCGTTCATGTATATCAATGTATACTGTACACATTTATATAATAATACATGTATAATAACAATTAACAATACACTTTATAAATATAATTTGTTAATAATGACAATAATATTTATTTAAATAATTCAAAATCCTCAAAATATATTTTGATACAAAAAGAATAAAGTATTCAAATATGCAATGTAACATGTAACAGAAAAATAGATTTAAAAAAAAAATGTTTATAGAAGAAAACGAAATATCATAATAATGGATTCTACGCTTTTATTCGAAGAAAATGCAAATCTTGAAATACAGACTAGAGTTATTTATAGAATTGTTCCATTTCCTCTTCTGCAACATCATCTTGGAGAATAGTTATCTTCAGTGCTGACAACCCGATTCTTATCATACGAGAGAAAGAATGCGAGATAAATAAGATAGATAGCATATAGAGTGCCACATCGAAATGCTCATAATAAGACGCTTGTAATTATCTTCTTTCAAATCAATACGTATAAATAACAACTTCTTTTATAAAAAGTTTAGAAAAGTAGTTTTATATTGTATCTCTTTTTTTTTTAATTAAAAGGGCTTCATCAGATTTAAAACTTCAAAAGATTTGTTTTGTTTTTCATATATTCGAAAATATAAGTTAAAGCTAGGAGAGTCTGCGCACAATTCAAAAGAATAACAATAAAAAATCTAAATATTAATTTTTTGCTAAACTAGCCATGAATAATTTTTACGTCATTTGTTTTTTATGCATTTGCGTTGCTATTTTGTTGTTATGTTATAATTTAGTAGAACAGTTGTAATAAAACCAAGAAAGTTATTTTACGCAATCTGTCCTTACAGGGTTGGTGTGATTGCGCACATGGGTAGGAGAGATTGTTACTAATAACAACTACAATTATATTGTTAACAATAATAATTACACTTAAATGACATTGCTGTAAGGTTTTTGTGAACAAATACTATTGTATTAGAGTGAATATTTCAACCTAATGATTAAAGAATCAGAAAAAGGAAATAATTTAAAAAACGATTAAAAATTTTTAATTAATGGAAAAAAATTAAAGAATCAGAGAAAGCAAGTACAGATAAGATTACAAAATAACATTAAGTTACTTGATAACACGTTTAACTTAAAATTAGTCCATTTTCATTTTTGATTTTTTTTATGCAAATTTACCAATAAACTGCGTTATCTCTCCTAGGAACTAATAGGAACAGTGCGCCATCTCTTCTAAGTAGCAGATGCGCAAACTCTCCAATTTCGGTAGGAGAGATTGCGCGGCCTTTTATTTAAACATGCCCACTTCTAAAACGAACCGTTGGTGTTCACACTGTTAGTCTAGATTAGTAGCTTGTGAGAAATCGTTTAAGTTTAAAATATTTTCTACTACTGACATTATATAGAAATTCTGACGAATAGCTATGAAAATTCAAGCACTTACTTTGTGAAAACAAAATAAAATAGCAATGCTTTATCTTACACGCTCAAAACAATCAACGTGCACTTTCAAGTAGACACTCCACTACTGCTGTTGTACAACTACCTGGAGTCACTGCGCGCTCACTCTACTCCTTCCCCCCGAACTTCTATGTGCGCAATCTCTCCAACCGCGCCATCTCTCCTGGCTTTACCTTATACAATTCTGAATTGAACAAAACTAACTACGTGAAAATATTCAAATTATAACCGGGTCAGTTTGAAATTGAATGGGCATAAATATCATAAATATAATTTTTTAGTCCCCAGTGTAAATTCTCATTTAATGTTAAAATGCTTCTCTGTGATTGTTCTGCTATATTATGTTTCTTCTACTGAGGAAATATGTTTTTCTTTCTTTCTTTCTTTCTTTTTTTAAAAAACTTTAAAGTGGAATTTAAAAATATCAAAAAGTGACCACTGTCCTCTTTCCTCGACCCATAACTTGATCGTTAAAACATCAACAAACAGTAATTAGTAAAATTTTTAAAAAACCAATGCATTTATCATACTACATATGAGTCTCATGGAGCACAATTAATATATTTTTTATATGAATGAAATGTGTAATATTTGTTTTTGTTGGGTTTAAAGTTATGTCCCACACTTTTCTGGTCACTACAGTCCCGATAAATGAATTTCCTTATATGTCCACCAGATGGCAGCAAGCAGTTATTTTCAGTATTGTTTCCAGTACAGAAGAACATGTTGTTCTTAAAAAGTCGCAATTGCTTGCTGTTTCTTCATAAAGAAGATTTTCTGGATTAAAAAGAATATGGAAAAGGTAAGCGTACATTTATTTACCGTCACTACTGTACCCATTGTTTATTTAAATACTGATATTTATTGATTAACCAATATCTAGCCATTTAATCATAGTTTGATATGTCTTTGAAATTTGTGCATACAACATTCCAAAAATGTTCTTTTGTGAGTAAAGTGGCAAATTAAAAAAAAAAATCACTTCTGTTCCTGTAATTTTTGTCCCGTACAAATTATGTTTTGACTGATAAAAACTGTCAAATAATATTTATTTTTCAACTAGCGGTTACCCGTGACTTCGTTCACGTATCATTCAAAGAAGAATAAATACATTAATTAAGCAAAATATTTCATTCCCGATAATTATAAACGTAAATAATTAACTACCTCTTTATCACATTCCATAGGAGACAATACAGTATTTCTTTGTTATAGAGGCCTTGACATAACTAAGTTTTAAAAAAGTGAAATTTTGTGACAAATAATCACGAAAAAGAAACTGCAACCAATGAAAAAAGGCGGGCCAAACAAAATCGTGGAAATCGGCGAATTGTGTAAAAACATATGTCAAGTTTACCTGGTAAACCATTTTACTTTTAACGCCTTTGTGAAACGTTTTAATAACCATACTTCAAAGATAATGGAAATAGTATATTCTTTTTCATTAAATTAAATTCTTGTGAATAGGGAGCAATAATTGTAGACCTAAATGGAAGGAGCTTAAATTTGCCTCCTTGATTTAATCTATAACTACAGCGCCTATATTCTAGGCGCTGTACTATAACACTATAACTGAAAAAAAAACTTTATTACTAAATGAAAATGTGTTGACAGACGATATTTGTTCTCCAGAATAAATTGACTCATGAAGTTTGAATATGTGAAAATACGTTTTTATTTTTAAAAAATTTTACTGTAATCAAGATTTTTTTTTCTTTCACCATCTATTCAAATTGAAAAATTTTTTCAGTTTTACTGAGAAAAAAAATATTATTCCGTTTTATTTCTTCTTTTTTATTCACAAAATTGGAATAATTTAGTTGCCAATTTTTAGAGAAACTTCGTCAAATTTACAAAAAAAAAAAAAAAAAAAAAAAAAAAAAATTATAATAATCATATTTCGGAATTTAAATCATTTTTTTTAAATTCTGAGAGTTTATGACATCCTCTGCGAAATACAAACAGGCGGTCAGATTTTAATATAATATATTCGTAATTATTTTTATTTTCCTAATAATCATGGTGTGGTTTTTGGCAAAAAACTGTCCGTAACTAATCTGTATGTAATCTGTATGTAACTAATATTCATGCATAATAATCGGTATAGCTAAAAAAAATATTTAAATTTTCGTTTTAATTATGGCGTGAAACTCATCTACTTTCTAAACTTACCGATTCTTGTATTATTAATGTAATGAATTGATTCACGCTCCTTCTAAAACACACTTGAAAATTCCCGTTTTTTTTTTTCAAATATGACGTCACTTTTTTCTCAGAAAAATCTCTTTTAAATGGCATAATTCTTGTTAATTTTCTTTTTCTGGCAATCAGGACGTAAATTTTAGCGGAAAACTCACATTTTTGTGTAACTGGTATTCAAGCTAATTATTAATCAGTATCGATAAAAAATATTTCAGTTTTTCATCTTAAATATTACGTCCACTATCTATTTACTTTCATTATACATTGATATTCATGCTCCTTGTATTATTACGAATATTTGAAAATACATGTTTTATTTATGACGTCATATTTGTCCAAGCGGAGGAGTATCCTTTTCATAGTTCCATGGTCCAAGCGAAATCTATTTTTTAATAATATAATTATTGTTGCACTTTTCCTTCTAATTATAACGCAGTTTTTGACAGAAAAATATCTTTTTATTTTAACCGATATTCATACTTCATGTATAATAACAAATACTCCATATTTTTGTTTCAAATATCACGGAAATTCACCTTCTTTTTAATTTTTTTAATTTTCAGTTTTCAACGTGAAAATCGTTCAATTGAAAATTAGTTGGTGGGGAAAAATTATTTTTCCGTGTTTTTATTTATTGACAACGATCAAAGCCTTAGCAACGATAAAGTAAAATGGTTAAATTGTATGGAAAAATGTCCATTTATTCTCTATGAAAATAATGAAATTTTTAATTATTAAAGAAAATATTTGAATAAAAAAAATATAAACCAGCCTATGTTCAAATGAGGATTATAATCAACCTATATGCAAAAATACAGGATCATTAAATGCTCCATTTTGACGCTGGCTTCAGCCTAACATTTGCACACAATCGGATTTATAATATTATTAGGATAAAATTTGTGCCCATCTACTAATTATTATTCTGCAATGTATCAGTGGTTATTAAAATTTCAAAATGAGCATAATATAAGACTTTTAAAAATCAGATATCAGCAGAAAAGCAGCAGCCGAAAATCACATTTATGAGTTTTTGTCCCATGTGTACCTTAACACAGACTCCAATTAATTTTTAACTTTGCATACGCTTTTTGGAAATAGTTTTTTTGCTACTTGCACGCACTGTAAAATGAAGAAATAATAATTATTGCAGATAGATCATTTCTTTTGCCCAGATTTGTATGAAATGATCATATCTACAAAGCTCCGTCTGCTACGTGCTTTACAAGTTATATCGCGTTAAAAAAATTGCAATAAATAAAATTTACATCTATGAAATAAATAAACAGTAGGAGGAGATTGTAGTATGATCATTTTATACATACAGGGTATCCGAAAAGTCTGGAAACGGTCGAATAACTTTTGGGTCGAATAACTTTAACCGATACCAAAGTTGCCCCCCCCCCCCCCATCTCTGCCATGAATAGATTTTTCAAAAATATTGAACGCATATTTTCCGTTTTTCAATCCGATGTATATTTCTCGAGTTATTCGACTGTTTCCAGACTTTTCGGACACCCTGTATATGTGTAAAATAAATTATTTGTCTGCAAACGATTTATTTTGCAGTGCGTGCAAATAGCAAAAACACAGTTTTCAGAAAAGCTTATGCAATGTAAAAAAGTAATTTGAGTCTGTGTTAAAGTACACATTTTCAATTTCAAATTGACTCGGTTTTAATTTGAATATTTTTATGCGGTTCGTTTTGCTCGATTCAGAATTGTATAATTAAAGAATATATATATATCAAACACAAATAATCGGTTATTTGAAAGTTTAAAACTGTTAACTCCTCTTGAATTACTTATATATGTGAATTCAAGTTATATATCCTTGAAAACTTGTGTTTAAAAAAGACTATTTGTTGTAAATAACAAATAAATAATGTAATTCAAAACAGTTAATGTATGTTATTTTTAAATGTTTTTAATTAATGTAAATTAGTTTAGTACATAATTTAAACTACTTATTTTTTAGAATGTTTGAAAAAGCATTCATGTTGTAGAATAAGATTTATATTCTTTGTAATCTTTAAAAACAGTTGCCAATTCAGGATATTCTCTGACAGGGATTTTAAATTCATTGTTACTCATAAAAAAGCAGAAAAAATGATAAGGTTTGTAGTTTTATTTGTAAACTAGCTTGCCCGCCCGGGGTTGCCCGGGCCCGTGTAATGAACTTAAATCTCTTAAAAAACGAAACTTTTACCTGAGTCTCCGATGGCTTCGGCATCGTATACCGGGCATGCTCGTACGATCCAAAAAATCTTTTAATTCCACTTTCCACCGCCAGGGAAGCATTCTGTTCTATACAAACCTCTATCCCAACGAACATCTGACACGGGTCCCCGCTGCCTACGACACCGTACAGCAGGCGTGATTCGCACGCACAGCAAAATTGAGCTGGTTTGGAAAGGATTGTAAAATTATTAGCCGAGTTATTAAAATAAGGCACTGTTAGAGAAAAAACTTGAGAGAGGTGGTTCCGGGGGGGGGGGGGGGGATGTTCAACCACTATGCATATTTAATTCGTTTGTTTGGTTAATCAGGGATCTTGATTAAAAATTTGTCTTAGACTGTTATTCAGAAATAGAGGTACTCACTACTCATAAATTTATTTTAATGTTATAGAGCTTCAATTAATTAAGTTAAGTGCCTACATTTCATATAATCTCTCATCCACTGATTTTAAACACTCGACTCACAATAATCTTACCCTAGTTTATTTAATTATTTCTGTGGATACTCTATACAACTAAACAACCGAAGAAAAAAAGGCGTATTTTTTAGGAGAGTGCTTTGTGGATTTAATTCCTGTTTCTCATATTTCAGCTAATTCTTCAAAACATTAAAATTATGCTTCTCGGGTGTACCAGGAAAGGTTTTAGTCTATCCTCACCTAAATTTTCAGACTTCTAGGTGCTCTAAATTTTCCTGGCCATCGCAAGACAGACGCACAGACACACACATAGAGAGAATCTTTCTTTTATTAGTATAAAGATACAACAGAGCACATTTTTGTTGTCTCAGGTATATGTCATGGACATAGAATTCTAAAGGTCCACTGCATATGCATATAGTTTAATTAATTTTATTGTTAAAGCTGCAGCTAATATAATAGATATAGGGTAAAACCTGCCATAGAAAAACTATCCTACAGTGCGTGTCAAAAGTATAAGCATAGTAGCAATTTTTCCATAACTCTTTAAATATTCACTTTCCTTCAATGTCTCGCTTATATATATGTTAAAAATTGCAGATTTAAAATCATATTTAATCTAACTATATTTTTTAATTTATTCCAAACCATCGATTTTAAGAATGGTACTTAAACTACCGCGTGAAAGTTTATGCACATTTTTTTAAATCAAAATTTACAAAAGGGCGTAAGCATATGAGCACGCATGCAATTTCTGGATTTATAAAGAGCACCCGTTTGTTGTTTTAAACTAAGACTAAAGACAAGGTCTAAGACAAGGTGGGAAGAATTCGCACATGAGGCACAATAAAATCTTGATTATGAGAGCAAAACATAAATCTATTTCTGAAATTGCAGTTGCATTTAAAATATTGAAACAGGACAGTTATTAATTTTTTGCTCGTGAAGAAGATGTCTAACGAAAATCCCATTCAGGATGTCCACGATAGCACAAGCTTCCGTGAGGATCGGTGCATCAGAAAACTTGACTTCAATGAGTTTTAGAATCAATACATGGACCACACCTTAAAGAAGCTCAATTACAGTGGGCCAAATACCACATGTCATTTAGTGATAAGTGGCTGACAAAAAAGTGGTACTTAGACGGTTTTGATGGGTTTGCATACTATTGGTATGATCTCCGTAAAGTACAAAGGAGTATGTTTTGTAGGCAAAATGGTTGTTTCCCTGTAATGGTACGGGGAGCAGTTTGTTTAAATGGTGAAACGTTCTAGCAATCCTCAATGGTTGTCAAAAATACGAAAATATTCAAGATACCCTTGCCAGTTTCCCTTGTATTTTTGCTTCCTCTTTGGGAAAAATTTAGATGGAGACAATTGGAATTTTTCAACATGACAATGCTTCAATCCATACCTCCAATTCAACGCTTCAGTTGCTTAACTCCAACATAGAAACCTAATATTATTTTTAAGCTGTCCAGCCCTTAGTCTTGTTATAAATCCGATAGAAATCGTACAGAGTATTATCACTTGCGCAGTTTATCAAAATAGCAAGCAGAATTTATCATTTAAACAACTGAAAACGACCATTGAGTTTAGTTCATTTGAAATCAATTGTAAACAATACAGGAGCTGGTGTTATTCATGATACGCTGTGTATTTCAGCTAATTTACTGTAATTGAGCAATATTAAAAATGTATTATTATCTTTGTTCTAAATCATCAATTTGAAATCAACTTTATCTTATCATTTACTGAATTTCCTAAAATTCTAACTAAATTAATCTTTTGATTTTAGACCATATAGAGGTGAAAGAAAATAATACTGAAATAAATAATTATTGTGCTTAAGTTTTAAAATTAATGAGATGAAGCAGATGATATTTATTAATTACGTATTTTATTCAACCCATCAAAAACACCTGTTCTCCAATAAGTGATATCTTTAAAAATGATCGTTTATAAAAATGTGATATTAATAAAGGCAAATTTCCTGTATAATTTAACTAAATGCATGTGACGAAATTCAAAGACATTTTACATCAATAATGAAAAGAAAAATGCTAATATAGAACAGAAATTCAAAGCAATGGTGTCATTGTGGTTAATTAATTTTATCAGTTCTAAAGGCTGATAAAGTGGAAGAAAATTTTGTTATAGGAGATTATTTTAAAAGATGAAACAATAATAATGATGAAAGAAAATTTCTAATTAATGAAATATATACAGGTTATCCTAAAATGGACTGAACGTTTTTTAAAATTCAATAACAAGTAAGCGAATGGCATCTATTCAAATTATTCTTGCAGGAGATTAATGTATGAAGTTTAGAATGTCTTTATTACGCTTCTTTGATATAGTTGTAAATATCGCCGATAGCTGATGTTGTGCTGTCTCAAACTGTTGGAATACTCAAACTCACATGTAAAAATGGATTAATGTTCACCAAGCTTTTAATCTTCATTCTGTTTAGCTCTTGAAAGGGTGAAAAATGGTTTGCAATTTGAACTTGCAAGACTCTTTTGAGTAGGGTTACAGTTTCAGAAATCTGTGGCGAAATTTATTAGTGATATTTGAAACTAAACACAAGAAGGCATAGTAAAGAAATTCCTGACTTAACTTATACAATCCTGCATAATAGCTGCAAAAGATTGTGGCGTGACCATCTGTCACATCGCTTAAGAAAATAGCCATTGAGGAAATATTTAAGGTAAAACAAACAAGTTTACTTAAAATCAATAAGGAATAAGGCTAACTACGATGACCAAATCTTGACTCAACTAATTCTCAAATGAACTAAATGTAAAGCTATTAACTTTAAAACTCAACGTACGTAAAGAAAATCTCTGCTAAATATCGAATTGCAAGTAGACTACTACGTCGAAGATCACTATCACTGAAAACACTACAATCAATAGCATCTCAATATATGCTAAATGTTTCTATCTAACTGGAATCCCGTGGACTCCGAAATCCACTTTATTTATGTACGTAGATTAACTCTTTATAGCAGCAATGCAAACTCGAAGTTTTAAAGCGATAAAATTCAGTCTATATTTCCTTGAAAAACAGGACTCGACCGAATCCACTCATTTCAACTCCAACCAGCGTATTTATACTCGCCAACTCTCCACAGTACTCATTATCTCCACAGTTGCTCATTAGCATGTAACAGCACAAAAGAACCGTGAATCTTACACTCAGTGCGGCCCAATCATACTTGGAAGATACAAAAAAACGAAATATAGGTGGCACTTTCATGTACAAGTTTTAGATGTCGGAGAACATGTTAACAAGTTAGGCTACTCTCATATGTGAGTAGCCAGATACTGCCATAAGCTGCCACCGTTTACTGTTTTGAATTTTCCAAACGTTCAGTCCATTTTGCACTGCATTATCGAAGGGGGAGGGAGTCTTGGCCGATGCAATGTTGCTCAACCCGTATCAGCTCACATCATACACCGCGAGCTTCCTAACAGGCTACGACCCCTTCAAATGATACTTCCACAAATTTGGATGTACCGGATCTAACAGATGTGAGCGTGGCGAGGTGCGATCTTCCACCCACGGTAACACGAATGCATACTCACTGCACATTGTGCATTAAACGCCCAGTCACTCTGCATAACAGATGGCTACAAAACATTCTTTCAAGACCCACACTTCTAAACAAACACAAACACATCCACAAACACCTCTAGAACACATCTCCAACCTGACAAGCTCGTTAGTACTCATCACAAATCACATTTCCTCGCATGGCATCGCCCCTTGTCGCAAGTAGAATTCCCTCTGGCGGCACCATAGTGCCCCTTGTAGCGAGAGAGCATGTCTCTGGCGCTCAAACCTCTAGCTCACCTGCTGTCTGATATCCAGGTGTTTTGTGCGGCACACTATCGTCAAGTCAATTTCAACAACCTTGGCACCTCGCTGCTTGGTGTCGCGAAGGAGATCTGTTCTCCGGCAGTGAGGGTTTTGTTCTGTAAATTCCTGGGGATTCTATCGAAAGGTCATAGTATTTTTCACTCCGCCCGTGTCGCATTTACAGGCGGGTTCAGCTCCATCTGAAAATTGTACATTTATTTTTTAAATTATTAAAAGGTACCCGGAGGAATGTATATGCTCTACAAGCTTGGTCTCCTGGTCTGAACAGTCCCTCTTAGGCTGTGAACTTGGCCGATGAGTATGACAAATATAGGTGAATTTATTCGTTAATTATGGAGCAGAATCTACTTCTTATATTAATAATGCGCCCTTGTGTTTATTAACAACTTTCTTTTCCCGTATCATTCTAAACTCTTTTAAAATCATCGTCCAAGTTGTCACGAGGCGGACAATAGCTATCAAGCAAATCAAGAAACACATGGCGTAATCGCGCCAACTCTTGGCCAATATACATGAAAATTTAATTATCGCGAGCTTATGTCAAAGTTCAACAAAATAAGGCAAAGTTTAGTTGAATTTCGTTCATTAGTTACAGCGATCTTTTTTTTCTGTAAAGTACAAAGAGACAAGCATTGGCATGGCGCCAAAAATAGTTAAAACATGTTCAAGGCGTCTCAAAACATACAAAACCATCAGACACCGACTGTTGATATTTTTCACGAATCCAAGTTCTTAAGAAAACATAACAGCTGTAATACTATATGAAAAATGCGACACCGTTATTTGCATCCGTGGAAGCTAAGAAAAATTATAATAAGTTATACATTATCATTTACTATTTACATTTATGAAACTAAAATATCCATAAGAAATATTTATGCTATCAAATCAAAAATTCTTTTGAGAATTCGTGTTATTTAAAACAAAAATGTTATTATTTGATATCTTAGAGTTTCAAAATATTTATCCGTATTGCATCGAATTATGATATTCTATATCCCTTATATGATATTCTTATATGATATTTCTATATCTCTTAACATGATATTCTAATTGTAATGCTCTTCACTTTTAAAATTATTAACTGATATCGGGATATCATTTAAAACTAAAACGTTAAAAAAGAAAAATATATATAACAATATGAATAATAGATATACGTTATATTTTTTAATTAGTTGTACTATAATATGATATTTAAGTGCCAAGTTATATTGTTTTTTGCATTAATGCCATTTTTTAGATAC